>CM028345.1:7139747-7597329 GCA_016618105.1 Dendrobium huoshanense | reverse complement strand
CAATTGATTTGGGTGATTTTGGATTTTATTTGAATTAGTTAGAATTATCGAAGTTGGGACATTTTAATGATTTAGAATTTCTTAATTTTAGAGGTCTCTTTTTTGCGTTTTCTCCAACAAAGTTCCCAATCTCTTGAAAAACACCTCCAAAGGTCATGAACAACCTAAGGAGGATCCAAGTTGTTTGGGAGATTTTTTGGATTTTTTATTCTTATTATTATTAGTTAATCTTAATTAAATATTGGTTTTCACTAAAATTAAATTAGGGTTAAATTCTGTCCAATCAAGGGCTTTAATTATCATAAGATTAAGGACTGAATTCTGGTCAGTTTGAGGTTTATATGTAATTTTTGGATTTAAATTGATGGAGTTTAGATTCAAATTGGTCATAGGTAGGAATCAATTGAAATTGGAGTGAATTAAGTATAGGAATTGATTTAAAATTGAGGTTGATCAAAGGTGGAGGTTGATTTGAAGTTGGAGTGATCCTAAGATCTAGGATTTAAAGGGATCCTAGGCTCTAGAATAGGCTCTAAAGTCTAGTTCTATGAAAGATCCTAAAGTCTAGAGTGGATCCTAGGGTCTAGGATTAAATCTGGATTCTGGATGGGTCTTAGTGACCTCATACAAAAATGAGGTCAACAAATGGACCCCCAATGTGTGTGGTAGAAGGAACTTCTACTGCCACATTGGCGTTGACCGAATGGAAGTAGAATTTTGAGAATAGAAGGAAGATCATCTCCCAACCTCAAGCCTATAGGATGCTAATGGAAGGCTTACACCTATTGGATAAGGAAAACTGGTAAAACCAAGGTAGGGAATACCTAGCCTTGGGTCTAAGGAAGGGCATCACCCAACCTTAGCCTATAGGATGCTGATAGAAGACTTACTCCAAATAGGCAGATAACTGGAAACCAAAGTAGGGAATACCTAACTTTGGGTCTAAGGAAGGGCATCACCCAACCTTAGGTCTACAGGATGCTGATAGAAGACTTACTCCTAGTAGACGGATTAACTGGAAACCAAGGTAGGGAATACCTAGCCTTGGGTCTAAGGAAGGGCATCACCCAACCTTAGGTCTACAGGATGCTGATAGAAGACTTACTCCTAGTAGACGGATCAACTGGAAACCAAGGTAGGGAATACCTAGCCTTGGGTCTAAGGAAGGGCATCACCCAACCTTAGGCCTATAGGATGCTGATAGAAGACTTACTCCAAATAGGCAAATTAACTGGAAACCAAAGTAGGGAATACCTAACTTTGGGTCTAAGGAAGGGCATCACCCAACCTTAGGTCTACAGGATGCTGATAGAAGACTTACTCCTAGTAGACGGATCAACTGGAAACCAAGGTAGGGAATACCTAGCCTTGGGTCTAAGGAAGGGCATCACCCAACCTTAGGCCTATAGGATGCTGATAGAAGACTTACTCCAAATAGGCAAATTAACTGGAAACCAAAGTAGGGAATACCTAACTTTGGGTCTAAGGAAGGGCATCACCCAACCTTAGGTCTACAGGATGCTGATAGAAGACTTACTCCTAGTAGACGGATCAACTGGAAACCAAGGTAGGGAATACCTAGCCTTGGGTCTAAGGAAGGGCATCACCCAACCTTAGGCCTATAGGATGCTGATAGAAGACTTACTCCAAATAGGCAAATTAACTGGCAAACTAGGATGGTGCCACGAAGGGCGTACTCCATCACTAGCGAATGGGAATCAGGATGGTGCCACGAAGGGCGTACTCCACCACTAATCTCCGGGTGAAATGCCAGGGTGGTGCCACAGAGGGCGTACTCCACCACTAGCGGGTCTAATCCTAAGGGAAGGAAGAACCTAACCTTAAGGAAAAGGGCGAAGAGCGTTAAAAACTTAACTTAAAAAAAAAGGTAGAATCAAGCTAAAAATCAAGAAAAGAAAGTTTTATTGATTGATAAAATGAGCTACATCAAGCATAGTATTTCTTAAGGAAACGCCCATTAACAGGTAGCATTGGGTGGTTCCCTTTACAATCTACTAACTGATACGAGCCTCCTTCGTAGACAGTCTCTATAACGAAGGGTCCTTCCCATGTAGGTTCAAATTTGCCTCCCAACTTCCGATGGGCCAAGATAGGCCTCCGAAGGACCAATACCAAGTCTCCCGCCTGGAAGGTCCTAGGTCGCACTAACTTGTCATGGGCTTGAACCATACGGGACTTATACAACTCTAAACTTTGTTGAGCTTGGAGACGTCGCTCTTCAAGGCCTTCGAGTTCTTCCAATCGTAGTCTTGCATTTTGTTCATTGGTAATTTGATTCTGAACTGCAATTCTAAGCGAAGGAATTTGTATTTCCAAAGGTAGAACAGCCTCAGATCCATACACTAGTGCAAACGGGGTGGATTGGGTCGGGGTTCTATAAGTGGTACGATAAGCCCACAAAGCTTCCACCAACCGCTCATCCCACTGCCGTTTGTTATCATCAAGGGTCTTTTTGACAATTTGCACCAAGGTTTTGTTGAAGGCCTCGGCCAATCCATTCGCCCGAGGGTAATAGATCGTCGAATATCTCCAATCAATATTATGGCGCCTTACGAAACTATTGATTTTTGTAGACTTGAATGCGGACCCATTATCGGATATGATTCTGCGGGGTACGCCGAATCGATATACAATATGGTCACGAAAGAATTTTAAGACATGGTGTGATGTTACGTTTCGCAGGGGAATTGCTTCCGCCCACTTTGAAAAGTAATCAGTCGCTGCTAATATGAAACGATGACCTCTCGCAGAGGGAGGGTCAATCGGCCCAATGATATCCGTGCCCCAACTTTCAAAGGGCCACGAGGCTATCGTAGGGTGTAACACATTAGGCGGCTGATGTAAAACCACACCATGGACCTGACATTGATGACAGAGCTTTGCAGTATTCATGCAATCGTCAATCATTGTAGGCCAATAGTATCCAAGTCTTTTAATCTTTAATTTCATTTTTGGACCCGATTGATGAGCACCGCACAGTCCTGAATGAACTTCATTAACAATTTTCTGGGCTTCTCGCTTGTTCAAACAGCGCAGCCACATGTGATCAAAGGACCGACGGTACAACAGATCGTTAACTAGTGCATATGAGAGGGCACGTTTCTTAATCTGGTTGGAGAGTGATTTATCCTGGGGAAGCTTCCCTTCTTTAAGGTAATCGACTAAGGGTCGTCTCCAATCGCCTTCTTCGTCAGTCGTCGAAGAGGCAGAAAGGATCTGAAGGGGAGTCTTACTAATATGTTCCAAGTCTATAAGAGAAAGGTATTACGACCCTGTATCTCTATAGGGATGGAATCCTCCTCAGGACATGCAAATTCCTTTGCAAGTTTTGCTAAGGCATCCGCCGCAGAATTGCTTCCACGGGGAACCCTATACAAAGTAGCAATGGGAATTTGTTCCAACAAGTGGAGCGTGTACTGGTGGTATTTTAGGAGATTCGGATTCAAGACTTTATAAGTTCCGGCGACTTGGTTAATAACTAGTTGGGAATCTCCAAAGATCTTAATCTCTTTAATCTCCATTAGAATTGCAAGTTCCAAACCAGTTATCAGAGCTTCGTATTCAGCTTCGTTGTTTGTGCAAGGCTCCGATAAGTGGTAGGAAAAATGCATCATTCCTTTTTCTGGTGTAATAAAAATTAAACCGACTCCAGCCTTTCCAGGAATTACAGATTGTTGGGTCGCAATCCTACGAGAGGATGCTGCCCCATCAAAATATAATTCCCAGATGGCCTCGCCAGATTCCCCCAAACTCATGATTTGTTCGTCGGGTAAGTCATCGTTCAGAGGAGAATCTGCTGGCAGCGGGTGTGCTGCCAGAAAATCGGCGACAGCCTGTCCTTTCACAGCACGAAGGGAGTGAAAGTAATCTCAAATTGCAACAATATCATAGACCAACGAGCTAGAACGTCCTGACAAAGTAGGTCGGGTCATAAGATATTGCAAAGGATTAACTTTTGAAATCAAACTAATTGAGTGAGAAAGCATGTAATGCCTTAGTTTCTGAGCTGCAAAAACCAGAGCAAGACAATGCTTCTCAATTGACGGGTATCGAATTTCAGTAGGAAGGAGTCTTCGACTAAGGTAGTAGAGAGCATTCTCTTTTCCCTCGTCGTTAACTTGGGCCAACAGAGCACCTAAAGACTCATCTAGAGCTGCGGTGTAGAGGATTAATGGCTTTCCGGGAATCGGAGCTGCCAAGACTGGCGGGTTAGACAGGTATTGTTTGATATCATCAAAAGCATTTTGACACTTCTCGCCCCATACGAATTTAGTATCCTTTTTCGCAAGGACAGAAAAGGGTTGACATCTCCCGGAAAGATTAGAAATAAACCTCCTTATATATGCCAATCTACCTTGTAGAGACCTCAATTGAGTAAGGCTCTTAGGGGATGGCATATCTAAGATGGCTTCAATTTTAGCAGGATCTATCTCGATTCCACGGTGCCTCACTACGAATCCTAAGAATTTTCCTGAAGCGACGCCGAAGGCGCACTTCAAGGGGTTCATTTTCAAATCGTAGCGGCGCAACCGTTCGAAAACAACTCTTAAGTCATGCAGGTGAGCCTCTTTAACCTTGCTCTTGACAACTAAATCATCAATATAACACTCAACTTGATTATGAATTAAGTCGTCAAAGATACGGGTCATGGCCCTTGGTAGGTTGCTCCGGCATTCTTTAGGCCGAATGGCATTACCTTATAACAAAAGATTCCAATAGGGGTTCTGAACGCCGTATTTCTCTCATCTTCAGGGGCCATCTTGATTTGGTTATAACCCGACGAGCCATCCATGAAGGAGAAAATAGCATGTGAGGAGGCAATGTCCACCATGAGTTCTGGTATTGGTAAAGGGAACTCATCCTTAGGGCATGCCTTATTCAGATCCCTATAGTCGACACAAATCCGAATCTGACCATTTTTCTTCCGAACTGGCACGACGCTGGCCACCCAAGAGGGGTATTGTTCCTCTCGAATGAATCCGGCCTCTGCCAATTTCTTAACTTCAGAAACGACTTGTTGCTCAATCTCTAAGCGCATGCGTCGAGGAGCTTGTTTAACAGGGATGGCATCATGCCGAACCCCAAGTTTGTGAACTGCTACCTCAGCAGGCAAACCTGGCATTTCGTCATATGTCCAGGCAAAGCAGTCCCTAAACTCGAATAACAACTGGATTAAGTCTTGAGTTTCACCCTCGCTTAACAGAGTACTTATAAAAATCGGACGGGGGTCATCATCGTTTCCCAAGTTAATTTCTCTTAACTCATCGACTGTCGACTTAATTTCCTCTTCAAATTCAGGGGGTGCATCCCGAACTTGAAGATCATCGGGATCGTCTAAAGTCTCCAAACAGAGTCCATCCAAAGGACAAGGAGGATCTGTAGGGACATTTGGAGAATCAAGATGGTAAGTTATCATTAGGCAATACTCATCATCATCAAATGAACTAACGGTCCCAAAGCCAATACCACTTGTTGGATTTTTATTTACTTTTGTTCGCCAAATGTTCTCGTGGTATCTGGCTTGACCCTTAGTCCATCGGTATGGTACAGAACCTTTAGAAAAAGTATTTTTTACACAAACAGGGAAGTAGCCGAAAGGTAATTCCATTAATTCATTAAAATCTGCCTCCTCAAGGGTTACATCACCTTCGTCCCTTGCGGAGGAGGAGCCAGGAAAGAATTTCTGGACTTTCTTAACTTCACCATCCAAGTTGGGGGCCACTTTGACTTCCAACCCTACAACCCTGCCTGCCGACAGTGGGGTCAGAGAAAGGGCCTCAATCCTTCTAGTGAGCTTTTCATACATTGTTAATTCAGGCTCGTCACTTTTAACTTTTGAAATATCTACCTCAGGGTCACTGTCCTGGTCTAAGGTGAGATCAAATTTTGGAGGAGTATTTATGTTTTGATAATCGAGAGAGAGGGCAGCACCTTGACTTTCTAGTTCACCATCGGAATCTGATTCCAAATCAATGTATACGGGTGCTGCTCTCCTTTCTAATGAAGCACGGCCTCGACCTCGTGCCCTTAAAGCCATCCTCCCACCTCTTTGAGGTAATGTGCTTGGAGGTCTAAGGACAACAATATCAGAGTCGTCTTCACTACTCGATTGAATCATTTCTTGATTGATATTCTTATCTTTTTCTTTCTTTTGGTTGAATTTTTGTTCAACCATTTTCTCCTCAAATTTGATCTCTAATTTAGAACGGGACGAGGACCCTTTTGGTACGAAATATGCAGCATCTTCGTAGATCCCAATTTCTTGAATCGAGAATGGTTGCAAATCACCCTTAATCACATGTTCAATGCCATCTCGTTGGTACTTAATGCATTGGTGTAGGGTAGATGGAACCATTCTATATTCGTGAATCCAAGGTCTACCTAGAAGTGCGTTAAAGGACGTAGTCGAATCAATTATATGAAATTTAGCTTCAGTTTTTAAACCTCCTATTTCTAGGAGTAGAGTGATCGAACCTAAAGCTCTCTCGCCCTTCTCGTTGAACCCACGAAGCACCAACCTGTCGGTTGAAAGCTTGCTAGTATCAACTCTGAGATAAGCAAGGGTCTTTATGTTCATCACGTTGACCGATGCACCCGGATCAACAAGGACTCTTGATAACTTGAAATTTCCCACTTCTACAGTAATGTAGAGGGGACGATTGTGGTCAGCAGTTCTCAAGAGTAAATCTTCGTCTGAAAAGGTAACCCCAGGGACCTCTTTGAAGTAGAGAGCCTCACCTTCTGAAGTTGCAGCCAACTGTGTTAAGCAAATCTCGGGATCGAGAAGTGCTTTAATTAAAGACTCCCTCATTTCTTTGGAAAGAAGGAGGGCGTCATAAATACTTAATTTTGCTGGCAACTTCCTAAGGTGGGCTAGAACATTGTAATCAACCTTAGGAACGACAGACTCGAAACCCGGAGGAATTAAAGGAGATTCTGGTTGTTGAGGGGAATCCGGACTTAAAATTTCGAATGAAGGTTGCTTGCCTTTATCCTGAGGGGGCATCCTAGGGGGTAAGACTTTACCGCCACGGAGTTGCACCTGCTCGATGTCTTCGGGCGGGCAAACTAGAGCAGTGTCTACACACACCATAGGTGTCGGATCATCATTTTCTGAAAGCGAGTCAGAATCTGAAAGTTCTATCAAGATAGGATTTCCTTGGAAATTAATTTGAGGGAAATCACTTTCTGATAAAGCTTCAAATTCGACCTCTTCTTGAATAGTCGATTCAGTGAGGTTGGTTTGATTAGCCTCAATATTTGGTTGATTAGGAGTTTGATTCAAAGCAGGAGAGTCATCAATTTGCATTTGAGATTCATGGTTAATCATCAAGACAGAAGTAGAAGGATGTTTTTTATTCATCTTTTGACCCTTCGCCTTTGATGGGGCAAAGTAAAAGTCAGATAACAAAAGAGGGGAAAGGGTTTTAACACCACCATCCGCCATTCTAATACATCTCTCATCTACACACTTCCTCTCTACAAAATCAGATTTCTCTTCTTTCACATTTTTCTCAGTAGTTCCTAAGACTACTGGAGAGGGAAGTGGCTCAACATCCTTCTGCGAAGCGTCCAGGTCAACCTTCCACACCGGGGCCTGGGCTATCGTAGTCAGCTGTTGAGAAAGATGAAAAGACTTGTTAATCGACTTTTAAGTGCCCGGGACAAAGCAATGTCCCAACCATCTTCAACAAAACAAGAAGAGTTAAGAGGATTACCTGAAATGGTCTTAATTGAAGCCTTTTCTGGATCGACCAAGTATTCCTTAGGTATTATGATGTTACCTTGGGTGTAGTTCCTCTCAAGCCAATCTTTGAACACAACGCAGTCCTCAAGAGGGTGACTAAGCATCCTGTGGTAGGGGCAGTACTTGGGATCATCTTTCTTGCTCTCATCCTCAGGCCTTCTAGCCTCTGGCAACTGGAAATCCGGTTTCTTTAACAGACTCCTAAAGATCTTCTTAACTGACTCCCTTTTAAATGGATAAGGTTTTGCCAATCTCTCTCTAAAAGGGATGAAAGAGGGATCTCTGGTATGTTGAGGAACTATCTGAAAGGGCTGCTTCTGAGGCGGCTGTGGTGGAAGTGGAGTGCTAGGCTGACTAACCATTGGCCTCTTTCCTTTGTCTACTGCTGAGACCACAGCTTTCTTTTCAAATGTCTTCACCAGTTTTGGACCCTTCCTTTCTTCAGACTGCTCTCGTAAGAATGGCATCCTAGGAGCCTCTTCCTGCAAATTGCTAGCCTTATTAAGAAGTTTCTCAAAAGTTTTAATAGTGAAACCCTTCAGGAGAAAAGCAACAGGACCGTGGATATTCTTCAACAGAATCTCCACAGCGTGTTGTTCTTGCAACTGGGGTTCACACTTCATCGAGAGGTTTCGCCACCTCAAGATGTACTCAACTAGAGACTCTCCCGGCTTTTGCTTTTCAACCACGAGATCGCCCACGGTGGTGCGTTGTTGCGCTCCAGAAAATCTCTTAAGAAAGAGGTTTTCTAGGTCGCTAAAGGTTCTTACTGAACCGTTGGGCAGATCGGCGTACCATTCAAAAGCAATGCCAGATAGACTACTTACAAATTGGCGAAATAGTAGAGCATCTGACCCTCCTGCATTGCAACAGCTTGCTCGGAAGTGGGCCAGATGCTGTCTCGGATTTTCAATTCCGGTGAAAACTTTAAAAGTTGGTGGCACAAAACCCTTTGGATAAGGAACTAGGTCATATTCCTCGGGGTAGGGTCTACCCTTTGCAATAGACACAGTTCCTTGAGCATGGGCTAAGGCCTCCCTTACCTGGTCCTCAATTAACTGCTTGATATCCTTCTAGGGGGGGATCGGAGGAATGGTGGAAACTGTAGGGTGAACTGGAGGTGTCTCTACTGGACAAGGGAGAGTCGCAGGTGGTGACTCGAGAGGTCTGGATTTAAGCTCTGCCCTTTTGGCCTTTTCTGTGAGCTCTCGAGCTGATTGGTGAATCGCAAAAGACTCTTGCTGTGATTTGTCCAACTTTTCTTGCATTTCTCTAACTTGTGACATCATGGTAGCAAGCTGAGTCTCCAAACTCTTTATATGTTCTTCATCCTTATCTTTCACAGACTCATCTGATTCTGACTCAACAGCATGCGGATCATCATCTTTAACAAATCGGCGTCTGCTGGGCTCAGCTTCTTTATTAGACCCTCTAGTCTCAACCACATGAATGCCTCCAACATAATCATCTTCATTTCCAAGGAGATCATCCATATCAGGGTCAAAAGAAGCCATTCCTTCTTTGTTCAACAAGATGTTTCTTATTTCTTGAACTACCTCCTCGACCGGTCTATCCCCAATTGATTTAGGGTCGAGGGGTAAGTATCCTTTATACTCAGCCATATCAAACAACTCTTCAGAATCCATAAGGGCAATGATTTCTGTAAGTTTCGGATTAGGATCTGGTTGAGACTTCGTATCTGGCTCATCTTCCATCTCTAAATCCTGGTCAACTCTCTCCTCTTCGACCATCCCAAAGCTGGTAGTCAGAAGAGTGGCATCCTCTACAGGGAGAGGGACATATTCCTCAGGGAAGTAGGAGCTTGTAAAGTGATAGTTCCCACATCCGGTAAGGTAAGGTCCTCAGACACCTGACTAAGGGGCCTAGGAATGACACTCGAACTTTGAGGATCATCAACTGGGGTAACAGGAACGGTGACTATTGGATCCGGATCAAACTAACTGCGGCAGGACTATCAACTGTAACAACTGGGGTACTAGCCTGAACATCCATCACTTCAACTGAACTCGGAGTAGGGTTGACTGAAACTCGTTGGAGCTGCAGAATGAACTTAGAAGTTCTAGGAGGTGGTGGCAGATTTTCCAACTTAGTTCTCTTTGGCACATATCTCCTTTCAGGAGATTTATGTCTTTTTCCTTTAAGATCCACAGACTTCTGAACTTCAACCCCGTTTGGTTTGACAATCACTGAGGCCAATCTCACAGGTTTATGTGGGGGTACCGGGGGTCTACCAGTAGAATGGCGGCCTCTCTCGGACCCAGTCAACACAATACCCTCTGTTTGAGAAGACAGAGGGCGTGGCGCCCAGTGATATCCATCAACCAATACCGAAGTAGCAGGCTGTCTAGCATACTTCTTATTCTTCCTAACGAATTGAGGGGTTAAATTCTTTGCTTCAGATGCTTCTTCCTTCAATACTTCTTTTTGGAAGCGATGTGAGATCACTCCCTTTAACTGTTTCACATACTCCTCTTTAGTCTGTCCGGTCTGTGCAGCACAGGTGTGAATTATATTTCTCAAAGTTCTTGCCTTTTGAAGATGTTTTTCTTTCTGAGTCTTCTTGGTCGAGTAGTCGACCGGGCATGGTGGAGAACGGGCTATCCTAGCTACCCTCTCCTCCCCTTGGGCTGAAGCCAAGGGGTAAAAGCGACTTCCCTTTAGGAGGGGAGAGGAGGCAGGAATAGGTAGTTCCTCAACAGCCTCAGGTTCTACTTGGGCCAAGGTCTTAAAAGGTAGGACTCTCTTAGCCTTAGAGATTTTCTTCCTAAGTCTCCTCAAATAATTCTTCTTCTGATTCTTAGTGGTGAATCTAAGTCCAGAACTAGACCCTTCTTCAAAGACAGACTTAATTTCAGTGGAAGGCTCAACAACTGGTTCAGGCTGTTCCTGATCATCACTGACTACTGGCAAGGTAGGTGCAGATGCCACAATTAGCTCAACTACTGGGGGAGTTTCCTTACTGGCATCCAGGCTCACAATTTGGTGTCCATCCATAGAGAGCTCTAGAGTACTGAATCCCATTCCAAAAATAACAGTGCTCCCTTGGTCATTAACAGTTGAGGACAACTCTCGGTCAAAAGAGAAAATCAGTTGGCCAGCCATTTGAAATTTTCTGAAAGTTAAAGAAAACGATTGAAATTAGATTTTTTTGAAAAGAGTAGTAGAAAGTATTTTATTATTATCTTTTGAAAGTATGACATATATTAGCCCACAAGGAAATCGTATGGGGTAACATGTGTCAACTTGGAGTTTGAGAATTTTTGAAGAAATTTTGAAAATTTGAAATGGGTTCTCTTACAAATTCCAAAACACAACGGACAGAGTTTCCCCTTGCCCGAAGGCCTATGGAATTGTGAGAAAGCCCAAGTAAAAGGATAGTTTAACCCTCCCCACCCTTAGAAGTCAAAAGAGGAATGAGGGGGGTTAAAACTAGCAAGTTTGGGATGAAATCAAAAATTTTGAATGCTTTTCAATTTTAAGGATTTATATGTTGAATGAAAAATTTATCGACTATAAATCCATAAAATTAGAAAAGGATATCTAGAGATCTGATTTGACACTGTCGCCTCACAGGCTATGCTGGGGCAGAAGGTCAAAATCAGAACAGTAGTCTAAATAAAATCAAATTTAGAGGTGAAACCTCTCTTTTAAAGTTTTATTATTATTTTAGATATTGGCCACACTAAACCCAAGGAAGAAATGGGCAAAGGGACCAACGGAAGAAAGGTAGTTAAGACTACCGATGAAACAAAATTTTGCCATTATTAAAGATGGAGAGAGAGATTTGTCCCACCGGGCGTGCCATTTTTTTGTTGGTGGAATTTTGGAAAACAGGTTTTGAAAAATATTAGTTTTCTTTGGGGATTTTAAGATTAAGATTAAGTTCTAATTCTAAGGTCGAATCGACTCGTTGGAAAGAGTATGTCACCCCAAAGGACGAAAATAAACTTTCATAACGGTGTTCAGACTTAGAATTATGTAAACTCATCTTGAATACTATGATCGGGTTCTAAGAAGAACTTTATATGGCCCCGAGGGGACAAAGTATAGTTCAACTAAGTACCCGATTACAATATTCAAGAAACGTGATCTTCACATTCGCATTCAAAGCCTTATCGAAGAAGAGTGTATCTCCCCAAAGGGAAATGACACCATTCTACGATAATTCTTCCAATGCGACCATGATGATCATTATTTAACTTTTCCCAAAGAAATCTAATGAAATTTTTTTAGAAATTGAGTTTTCTTTAAAATCAGGTGTGTGGGGTTCCAAATCTCCTACGAGCGCAAGCCCTCGTAGTTAATTACAACGTTGGGAGATAAAATATCCTACGAAAACTCTCGATTAAAATAATGGCAGAATTTTGTTTAGAATTTCTAGGAGTGATATCAAAAAGAGAAGTGAATTTTGGAAACTCAAAAGGGAATGGATCAAAATTGAGCAGTTATTAACAGAGTTAAAGGAGGAGAGGTAGGGGACACTTTGAGATTCCAGAACCATCCGGAAGTGTCCCAACTTAATCTAAATGTTGGGCTTTATATTTTGGATTTGAAATGATATTTAGTTAGAGTTGAGCATTTTATTAGAAATTTGGGATTAGATTCCCGAAATTTGGGGTCTTATAATCAAAGATCTGCCCCGGATCCTAAATCTATTTTGGACACTGGACCACAGTCGTCCGATCCTAACTAATGCAGTGCAAGGTCTGGACTTACCCCGGCCTGGATTGGGGAGCCAGCTAACCACCTAACCGATTTAAAAGAGATGAATCCGGTCTTTTATGAAAGAGTGGTAGGGACGTTATAATTAAAGTTTTGGGGAGGCGGGGCCGACATCTAGAGATTTTCCTAATTGGCCCCTTTGACTTATGTTGGGTGCTAAAATGCTAAGGACTATGAAATTAAAATTTAGACTCTTTAATTTGTATCTAATGCAATGCATGCTGGTTAACAACCTCAAATCAAATATGCTTGAAATTTTTAAAAACAGGCTTATAAAATAATTTTTTAGAAGACTGGACTTCCCCAGGTCCGGCACCTCGTCCTCATAGGTCAGACTATCCGGACTCTACCCGCAGGCGGGGAAGGGTCTACAGCAAGGAAAGAGTAATGCAAAAATATGCATGCGACCCCGGGGTCGATCCCCGGCTAATTCCCTAGATTCGTTATCTTTCTATGTTATTTAGACTCACTAAAATTTTAGACTTTTAAGATTATGAGTATAAAACTTTCACACCCTCACGAGCCTCACGTATCCAGGCGAAAACAAAGAGCGGCATGCAATCGCCAAAAAACTAGTAAAAACAAGTAATCCTAAAGGCAATCAAATCATCAAATCAAATACAAATTAATTAGTAAATGTCCATAGGCAAAGTTGCCTTGCTTATTACAAACCAGAATATTACAGAAAGTAAAGTGGCCGGGCACCACTGACAACAACCCGGATTCTAAACCTAGTAATGACGCAAGTTATTTTGAGTGGGATACTCTCAATCTTCAAATCTTCAAATCTTCAATTTCATTCTTCTTTAGACTCCTTTTCTTCAATCTTCTTGGAATCTTCGTAGTGGATTACCCAAATGGACAAGAGGGCACTTCCCTCTAAGGGGAAGGCCACTCTTTCCTCTTTGGGTAAGGAAGAGGTATGATCCAAATTTGGATTTCCAAATGGAAAAGGAGTGTTCCCCAAAGGGGTATCCTTTCCTCTTTGGAATTCAAGCTTTGGATCTATGTATCCCAACTCAAAATAAACTTTCACAACACTTGACACTTGCACAAATTACATTTATATCAAAATAAAAATCTAGATTCACCTGCAGGGTTATCCTAAGCAATTAATATATAAAAAAGCAGTTATTCCCAAGCAGTTGTATATGAGCAAAAGAAAGTAAGTAAACACACTGGCCACGCCCTTTTTATGATTTGGGGGCATTAGCAGCTGAAGCACCTGTGCAAAGAATTTATAATATTTATGCATTTTTTATTTGCCCCCTTTTTATATTGCCCTGCATGAGCGTGGCCACCTGCAGAAAACTGTGTCAACATCCAGATCGTACCTAACCTAAGGGTAGTCTAGTCGTCAAACACATCAATCCATCCACAGAGTACAGAAAAAGTAAGCAGACATAGCAAAGCAATTTCATCCACAACATGCAGTGAAAACTACGAAAAATCCGGCACACAGCAGTAAAGTAAACACCGGCCTAACCTAGATCTAGAGTTGGTTGTCCTAGCACATCATCTAAAGTGTGTGAGAAAGGTCGTGCGGCTGGGATAGATCCTAAAGTGGGTTATTAGTTGAAGTTATCTAAAAGTCTGGGTTTGTTAAGGCTTAAAAGGGGATTTAGATTAAAATTTAAATATTAATGAATTAAGAATTTCAATTAACATATATTTTAAAAATTAATTGATTGCTACCTTTGTTTCACACCGAGGCCGTGAAGTTTATTTCACCTTCCTTGGGGCTAAGCTAATAGCCTCGTAGGCCTGGGTTACCCAGTAGCAATCGGGGTTGATTAAGTTATTTAAGTTGGTTAGAATTAAAAAAGTGAATTAGTATTAAAGGGAGTGGGTTGCTGATTTTAAAGGCTTGATTAATTTAAGTTTGCCATTAATTGATTCGTGACGTTGTGCCACCAGGCTCGAGGAACCAGCCTCCTTAGGACACTTAGCCCCGCAGCCCGGAGTAGTCCAGCCGATAAACCAAATTAATGTGATTGAATTAGAGATTAAAAAAATGTTAAATAATTGAGAATTAATCCATTTTAAGGTTTGACACCCTTTAGAATTCATTCGTGGCGTTGTGCCACCAGGCTCGAGGAACCAGCCTCCTTAGGACACTTAGCCCCGCAGCCCGGAGTAGTCCAGCCAATAAACTTCAACTTTAGGGTGGTTGTTGTGTTTTAAAGGATTTGTTAAGTGTTTTAAGCATTAAACCAATATTTTCTGGAGTTTTAGAGTGATTTGAGCTTTATGAATTTTTAGAATATTTTAATGATTTAATTAAGGGGTTGAAAATCGACTTTTTGATTAAGTTCAAATTCTGGAATGTTTGTATTTTATTAAAATACTAGACCTTACTACGATCAGTTAGAAGGTAAGTACATTGAAATCGGATTTTTCTACATTTTATTACAAAGGTTTGAAGTTTTGAACTAGTTTTGACTTAGAGTTGACCGATTTGTTGACTTTTTAAAATATTGCAAATTTCTGGAATTTAATATTTTTAACAAATATTAGACCTTATTAGGAATTGAATGCAAGTGAGTTTGGGTGATTTGGATTTTATTTGAATTAGTTATGAATTATCGAAGTTTGGACATTTTAATGGATTTTAGGAATTTCTTAATTAGAGGGTCTCTTTTGCGGTTTTGCTCCAAACAAGTTCCCAATCTCTTGAAAACACCTCCAAAGGTCAGGAACAACCTAAGGAGGGATCCCCAAGTGTTTGGGAGATTTTTGGATTTTTATATTATTATTAATTAATTATCTTAATTAAATATTGGTTTTCACTTAAAATTAAATTAGGGTTTAAATTGCTGTCAAATCAAGGGGCTTTTAATTATCATAGATTAAGGACTGAATTCTGGTCAGTTTGAGGGTTTATATGTAATTTTTGGATTTAAATTGGATGGAGTTTGAGATTCAAATTGGTCATAGGTAGGAATCAAATTGAAATTGGAGTGAATTAAGTATAGGAATTGATTTAAAATTGAGGTTGATCAAAGGTGGAGGTTGATTTGAAGTTGGAGTGATCCTAAGATCTAGGATTTAAAGGGATCCTAGGCTCTAGAATAGGCTCTAAAGTCTAGTTCTATGAAAGATCCTAAAGTCTAGAGTGGATCCTAGGGTCTAGGATTAAATCTGGATTCTGGATGGGTCTTAGTGACCTCATACAAAAATGAGGTCAACAGGGAGTAATTAAGGATGATTGATATGATCATATCGTCCTGAACGATTGCAGGATTGGCCAGAACGATCAATTCAAAAAACCTTAGTTACTTCAGGATGATAAATATCGGCTAGCTCGAATTTAGGGCGATACTCTAGATGATTTTCCTTTGATTTGAACTGATCGGCTAGGACGATCATGAGATTAGCTTGGACGATCAAGTCAATTTTAAATCGTCCAGTTTATATTCAGGACGATGCTCTGGCCAATCTTCTGAGATTTGTACTGATCGGCCAGGACGATGTCCATATCGGCCTTGACGATATTGTCGGCAACTTGCAATTAATGAGCTCCTTTGAAGCTCTTCTATTTAAGAGCTCTTGTTCAACGTTTTGAACAACCTTTGGATGTTGCCTAGACTTTAGAAGGCCTTGAGGAGAGAATGAGAGAGAATGAGAGAGAGAGAGGATCTTGTGAGGGGGAGCTTGTGAGGAGATCTCTGCTTCTTCTTCGTCTAGAATTTCTTATCCATGGAAGGGTCGGTAGCATCTGATTGTTGGTTCTCTGCCAGCTTCAGGAGGAAGCAAAAGGAGATAGGTTCTCTGCCTTGCCGGGGTGGCAAAAAAGAGGTTCTCATGGGGGCTTCTCCACCTAGCCATGGGGGCTAAAGGAGAGTCACATTTTGTAGTGCAATACTTGGAGGGTGCCTCCAAGGAGTGGATGTAGGTCAAGTTGACCGAACCACAATAAATCTCTGTGTTATTATTTTTTCTCTTCCGCACTTTTAATATTTTGCATTTATTTTTCTCGTGGTGTTATTTTGGTTTATGTGACTTTTGTTCCTTGTGAAAAGAATTTTTAAAAATACCCATTCACCCCCCCCCCCCCCTCCCTCTTGGTTAGCTTGGGACTAAGTTCATAGTGCTTAACATCCCTAACGAACTTTCAGTGGAGATCAAGAGGCTATGGTTAATAATTTATGGTAGGGCAGGGCAGCTAATTCTCTAAAGAAGGATGATAATTCTTATGGCTCTTGGGTGCATGTGAATTATGGTAAAAAGAAGAAAGCTTCTCATCCTAAGTCTACTTTTCTTGGGTAAAAGGCAATTAGAATGAACGAGGTGAGAAAATGGTATGAAAAGATTGCGGTAAAGGAAGATATTATTAATCTAGATGATCCTTTAATTGGTAATATTAATTCTTATTTGAAAATTGATAGAAATGTAAAGTAGAACATTAGTTTGTTAGAGCTAGTATTATATAATGAGTTATTGCCGTGCTGGAGGAAGGTGAGGTTGTTGATAGAGATGTGTTTATGTTACTTCAGTAGTGGGTGTGAATTTTGATGTTGTCTCTAATGCCATTCCCATTGATTTAAATAAATTTGAGGTGTTAAATGGGTGTGATAATGAAGTAATTACTAGTGAAGATCTGGATGGAAAGTGTTTGGAGTTAGCATGTGAGGCTAATTTATAAGGAAGTCTTGTCAAAAATGCTATTGGTAATGGAAGCTTGGTTATCAATAATTCACTTGATTCTTGTGATGTTTTTAATAGCAAAGAGATTGATGGGAGTTCAAACACAACTAAAAATAAGTTGTTAAAGGAACTTAAATCCTTGGGACTTGTTAGGTTCCTTTTGTTACGGATCTATGGTTTATGATTTTGATGATAGCAAACATTCCTTATTTCTCTACGATTTCCTTATGTGCTAACGTTTCAGGTCCACACGATCAAACTATAATTTGGGACCAACTCAAGATTGGGTAGACTAAGTCTGTGTCAGTTTGTAATCTTTTTCCTTTCTTGAGTATGTTGTATTTGGTGTGGGATCTGTTGATTTGTAACTTGGAAGATTTCCTGTTGTTCCTTATAAGATTTCTATTTTTGGTAATATCGGCAAGGACGATATTTATATCGTCCTTGACGATATGTCCAAAATCAAAAACACTAATTAGGGAATCCTCATTAAGGCAGCCGTCATTGAGATCGGCCTGGATGATACATGTATTAGCCAGGACGATCGTCTTAATTCAGAAAGAATCAACCGCCATAATCAATTTAGGAATTCTTTGTTTTAGGAAATCGGTCAGGATGATATTTATATAGTCCAGGCTGATCTAACTCAATTATGCCTAAATTGATCTGGTATCTTTGGAAAGTATTAATGGTTGATTGATACGATCACATCGGCCGGGATGATCTTATGATCGGCCAGGACGATGTCCTGGACGATTGACTTCGGCCAGCACCAAATCAGGGCGATGATCAAGATGATTAAAATCGGTATTAAACTAATCGTCCGGGATGATCGTAAGATCGGCTAGGACAATATAACCAATTTTCTTCTGATCTTCCCAAATCGTCCCAGGCCGTTGAGCTTAATTTGAACTAATCGGCCAGGATGATATGCCTATCATCCTGGACGATAATGTCGACAATTTGCATTAATAAACTTGTTTTGAGAGCTTCTATTTAATTTATGGTATGACACTTTGTAAGTGTCGTTGACAGCCATTGTAGCTTGGTTCTTGTGGGGTAAACTTGAAGAGAGAGCTTGAAAGGGAGAGAGGAAAGGGTGGAGTTTGAGAGGGAGAAGATCCTGTGAGGGGAAGGAACTCAAGGGAGTGTGGTGGGGGATCCACACGGTTGCTCCGGCAAACTCACACCTTAGTACCAACGGATTCAAGGCTTGTCTTGAGGTAAGTTCACCAAAGAAGAAGATCTCCTTGGTGTCAAAGGAGCCGGCGACTCAGCAGCACTGGGGAAGGTGGAAGTGATTTTGTGAGGGCTTCTCCGCCTAGCTGTGGGGGCTAAAGGAGAGTATTGATTTTAGTGCAATACTTGGAGAGCGCCTCCAAGGAGTGGACGTAGGTCAAGGTTTTATCGAACCACTATAAATCTGGTGTGTTCTTTTCTTATTATCGCTTCCTCATTTATTTTTCTTCCGCACTTTGTTTCTGATGATTTTGGTTGGAGTTTATCTTTGGTTTTAAAGTTTTCCAATTCACATCTCCCTTTTAATTAGCTTTGGGCCAGTTTTATTGGGCCTAACATCCCTAACGAACTTCAAGTGCCATCAGAGCACTTTCAAGTGATATCAGAGCAGGTTTTCATAAAATAAGTTTTTAAAAGCTTTTGAATTTCGATCCATGACTATTCGTACTATTGCAGAAGGTTTTTCAATCACCAGACCTCCTTTATTTGAAAATATGTCATTTGATTTTTGGAAAACCCGCATGTATATTTTCTTGCAATCGATTGATTTTCGCATGTGGTATATGATTTTAACTTATTATTCATCACCATCATGTATTGTTAATGGAGTTAAAATTGATATTCCTTTTAATCAATGGAATAGGGAAGAATAAGTAAATGCTCAATTGAATGCAAAATCTTTAAACTACTTTTTCTGTGCTTTAAATTCTGATGATTTCATGTTAGTATCCACGTGCACTATCGGTAAGGAAGTTTGGGGTAATTAGAAGGCACTAGTGAAATCAAGCAATCCAAGTTAAATTTGTTAATGTATGATTTTGAATTATTTTCCATGAAACCTTTTGAAATGATCTTAGACATGTATACCAGATTCATTCAAATTGTAAACTCATTGCATGCTTTAGGAAAAGATTTTTCAAATTTTGAAAAAATTAACAAAATTCTCCATTGTCTACTGGATAAATTTGATGCTAAAATACTTGCTATTTGTGAATCAAAAAATTTGAATGAGTATTCTATTGATAATTTGATTGTCTCACTCATTGCCTACGAGAAAGGTTTGGGTCAAAGACTTTTGGTTGTAGGTGAAACTATTGTCCTAAAAGCTGAAAAAACAAAAAGAGATAGCCTAGTTGGTGATGAAGGCAATGACGTGTCAAGCAAATCACAAAGCTCACCAAAGCATAAGCAAAAGTGGAAAAAAGGTAAAAATGGTAAGGATGTTCATATTCCTTCGGATGTTATTTGCTTTCGATGTAGGAAACCTGGACATATGAAAAATCAGTGCCCTAATTTAAAAAATTTTCCTACGAAAGCAAAGGGCAAGGCGAAACAAACTTTGAACTGGGGAAATAATGAAAGGCAAAAATTCTCATGGGCAGATCTAATCTCTGAAGCATCGGACCAGGAGAGAGAAAATGGTTAAAAGCCTTTCGTGTTTTTGTTATGTTTTTGTTTTTATGTTTTGTTTATTTTTTGTTTTTTTTATTTATTCTTTGAAACTTTTTATTTTCGTGAAAGTTTTTTTCTTTAAAATCAACATACACATTCACTTTTCTAAAAATGAAAAATATACTTCCTGATTTTTCTTGAAATCTTTAGTAAGTTGTGTTTCACTTCTCTAAAACAGCCAAAGGAAGAAAACTCATTTAAATTTAACTCTCAATATCTGTTTTCTAAAAGAAGTTATCCTACTTTTGATTTAAAATCTTTTTCATCTTTTAAATTAGTTTTTGAAACAAATTTTTTTATCTCCCTACTTATCGCATAGGAATCTTTTGCAAGTTTTTGAATCTAACTCATAATTTTCTTAATCAAGCAATTCGCTTTGTCACTAAGATGGATTTTTCATTGTTTTTTTTAAGAATTAAGAAATGAAGCATATTAAAAAAAATTGGCCAATGATGCCAAAAATAAAAGATGCGCAAAGACGCCAAATTGAAAATATATAATACACAAAGTGTATCAAAAGATGTGCAGTGCGCCAACCAATTGTCAAGAGGCTTAAAATGAGCCCACAAAGTTAATGCTTACCATTCTTGTACTTCTTAAAAAGCTTAAGAAAACCCTTGATACTTCCGATACTTGAGTTTGAAAATCTTGATTATTGATTCAAAAAGTTATGCATTGATCTTCTATTAGATATATTTTATGGAAGAAGTTTTTGAAAAATTATTGTTTCTTTCTCTAATTTATTTCTTGATTTAGATCTTGAATCAAAAAGTTTTTTTTTTTTTTTTTGCCTTTTTAAAAAAAACTTGAGTTTGGATTATCAATCTCTGAGTTTCTATCCTTTTTTGTGCTATGCATTTTCAAATCCGATTCTACTATGATTTTGATTAAAACCAAGAAGTAACTTTATCATTTTAAGTATATTTTGTTTTCTCACTAGATCAGGAAATGTTTTTTCTGTGTTTTGTTTTTCGTTCCTCTTCTCTTTTTGATAATGTCAAAGGGGTAGAACGTAATGTTGAATTTGTATCTTTTTTTTCTTTTCAAAAAATTTAAAACAACAAAAATATTCTCATCTCCCCTATTTTTTAAAAAGTGTTATTCTAGTGAGGGGGAGATTAGGAGAAATTGTTCTTTTTAAAAATTCAAATTGAAATTATTTGTCATCATCAAAAAGTGAGAGATTGTTGCGGATCTATGGTTTATGATTTTGATGATAGCAAACATTCTTTATTTCTCTACAATTGCCTTATGTGCTAACATTTCAGGTCCACACGATCAGACTGCAATTTGGGTCCAGCTCAAGATTGGGTAGACTAGGTCTTTGTCAGTTTGTAATCTTTTTCTTTTCTTGAGTCTGTTGTATTTGGTGTGGGATCTGTTTATTTGTAACTTGGAATATTTCCTGTTGTTCCCTATAAGATTTCTATTTTTGGTAATATCAGTCGGGACGATATTTATATCGTCCTGGACGATATGTCCAAAATAAGAAACACTAATTAGGGCATCCTCATTAAGGCAGCCATCATTGAGATCGGCCAGGACGATCGTCTTAATACAGAAAGAATCAACCGCCATAATCAGTTTAGGAATTCTTTATTTTAGGAAATCGGCCAGGATGATATTTATATAGTCCAGGCCGATCTAACTCAATTATGCCTAAATTGATCTGGTATCTTTGGAAAGCATTAATGGTTGATTGATACGATCACATCGGCTAGGATGATCTTATGATCGGCCAGGACAATGTCCTGGACGATTGACTTCGGCCAGCACGAAATCAGGGCGATGATCAGAACGATTAAAATTGGTTTTAAACTAATTGTCCGGGATGATCATGAGATCGGCTATGATGATATAACCAATTTTCTTCTGATCGTCCCAAATCATCCCAGGTCGTTGAGCTGAATTTGAACTAATCGGCCAGGACGATATGCCTATCATCCTGGACGATAATGTCGGCAACTTGGATTAATGAGCTCGTTTTAAGAGCTTCTATTTAAGCTATGGCATGACACTTTGTAAGTATCTTTGGTAGCCATTATAGCTTCTTTCTTGTGGGGGAAACATGAAGAGAGAGCTTTAAAGGGAGAGAGGAAAGGGTGGAGTTTGAGAGGGAAAAGATCCTGTAAGGGGGAGGAACTCAAGGGAGTGTGGTGGGGGATCCACACTGTTGCTTCAGCAAACTCGCACCTTAGTACCTTCGGATTCAATGCTTGTCTCAAGGTAAGTTCACCAAAGAAGAAGATCTCCTTGGTGTCAAAGGACCTGGCGACTCTGCCGCACTGGGGAAGGTGGAAGTGATTTTGTAAGGGCTTCTCCGCCTAGCTGTGGGGGCTAAAGGAGAGTCAAGATTTTTGGGCAATACTTGGAGGGTGCCTCCAAGGAGTGGACGTAGGTCAAGGTTTGACCGAACCACTATAAATCCGGTGTGTTCTTTTCTTATTATCGCTTTCGCATTTATTTTTCTTCCGCACTTTATTTGTGGTGATTTTCGTTGGAGTTTTATCTTTGGTTTTAAAGTTTTCCAATTCACCTCTCTCTTTTAATTAGCTTTGGGCCAGTTCTATAGGGCCAAACATCCCTAACGAACTTTCAAGTACCATCAGTGCACTTTCAAGTGGGATCAGAGCAGGTTTTCATAAAATAAGTTTTTAAAAGCTTTTGAATTTCTATCCATGGCTAATCGTACTATTGCGGAAGGTTTTTCAATCACAAGACCTCCTTTATTTGAAAATATGTCATTTGATTTTTGGAAAACTCGCATGTCTATTTTCTTGCAATTGATTGATTTTCGCATGTGGCATATGATTTTAACTAGTTATTCATCACCATCACGTATTGTTAATGGAGTTAAAACTGATATTCCTTTTAATCAATGGAATAGGGAAGAACAAGTAAATGCTCAATTGAATGCAAAATCTTTAAACTACTTTTTCTGTGCTTTAAATTCTGATGATTTCATGTTAGTATTCACGTGCACTACCGGTAAAGAAGTTTGAGATAAAATGCACACCATATACGAAGGCACTAGTGAAATCAAGCAATCCAAGTTGAATTTGTTAATGCATGATTTTGAAATATTTTCCATGAAACCTTTTGAAACGATCTTAGACATGTATACCAGATTCATTCGAATTGTAAACTCATTGCATGCTTTAGGAAAAGATTTTTCAAATTTTGAAAAAGATAACAAAATTCTCCATTGTCTACAGGATAAGTTTGATACTAAAGTACTTACTATTTGTGAATCAAAAATTTTGAATGAGTATTCTATTGATAATTTGATTGGCTCACTCATTGCCTACGAGCAAGGTTTGGGTGTCAAAGACTTTTGGTTGCAGGTGAAACTATTATTCTAAAAGCTGAAGATACAGAAAGAGATAGCCTAGTTGGTAATGAAGGCAATGACGTGTAAAGCAAATCACAAAGCTCACAAAAGCATATGCAAAAGTGGAACAAAGATAAAAATGGTAAGGATGTTCATATTCCTTCTGACGTTATATGCTTTCGATGTAGGAAACCTGGACATATGAAAAATCAGTGCCCTAATTTAAAAATTCTTCCTACGAAAGAAAAGGGCAAGGCGAAACAAACTTTGAACTGGGGAAATAATGAAAGGCAAAAAATCTCATGGGCAGATCTGGTCTCTGAAGCATCGGACCAAGAGAGAGAAAATGGTTAAAACCCTTTTGTATTTTTTTTGTGTTTTTGTTTTTATGTTTTGTTTATTTTTTATTTTTATTTTTTTTATTCTTTGAAACTTTTTGTTTTCGTGAAAAAAGTTTTCCTTAAAATCAACATACACATTCACTTTTCTAAAAATGAAAAATATACTTCCTTATTTTTCTTGAAATCTTTGGTAAGTTGTGTTTGACTTCTCTAAAATAGTCAAAGGAAGGAAACTCATTTATTTTTAACTCTTAATCTCTATTTTCTAAAAGAGGTTATCCTACTTTTGATTTAAAATATTTTTTATCTTTTAAATTGGTTTTTGAAATAAAATTTTTTATCTCCCTACGTTTTATTTATCGCATAGGAATCTTTTGCATGTTTTTGAATCTAACTCATAATTTTCTTAATTAAGCAATTCATTTTGTCACTAAGATGGGTTTTCTTTTATTTTTTTTAAGAATTAAAAAAGGAAGCATATTTAAAAAAATTAGCCAATGATGCCAAAAATAAAAGATGCGCAAAGACGCCAAATTGAAAATATATAATACACAAAGTGTATCAAAAGATGCGCAGTGCACCAACCAATTGTTAAGAGGTATAAAATGAGCCCACAAAGTTAATGCTTATCATTCTTGTACTTCTTAAAAAGCTTAAGAAAACCCTTGATACTTTTGATACTTGAGTTTAAAAATCTTGATTCTTGATTCAAAAAGTTATGCATTGATCTTCTATTAGATATATTTTATGGAAGGAGTTTTTGAAAAATTATTTTTTCTTTCTCTAATTTATTTCTTTATTTAGATTTTAAATTAAAAAGTTTTTTTTTTGCCTTTTAAAAAAAAAACTTAAGTTTGGATTATCAATCTCTGGGTTTCTAACCTTTTCTTGGCTATGCGTTGTCAAATCCGATTCTACTATGATTTTGATTAAAACCAAGAGGTAACTTTATCATTTTAAGAATATTTTATTTTCTCACTAGATCAGAAAATGTTTTTTCTGTGTTTTGTTTTTCGTTCCTCTTATCTTTTTGATAATGTCAAAGGGGGAGAACGTAATGTTGAATTTGTATCTTTTTTTTCTTTTCAAAAAATTTAAAACAACAAAAATATTTTCATCTCCCCTATTTTTTAAAAAGTGTTATTTTAGTGAGGGGGAGATTAGGAGAAATTGTTCTTTTAAAAAATTCAAATTGAAATTGTTTGCCGTCATCAAAAAGTTGGAGATTGCTGCGGATCTATGGTTTATGATTTTAATGATAGCAAACTTTCCTTATTTCTCTACGATTGTCTTATGTGCTAACGTTTCAGGTCCACATGATCATACTGTAATTTTGGACCAGCTCAAGATTGGGTAGACTAGGTCTGTGTCAGTTTGTAATCTTTTTCCTTTCTTGAGTTTGTTGTATTTGGTGTGGGATCTGTTGATTTGTAACTTGAAAGATTTCCTGTTGTTCCCTATAAAATTTTTATTTTTGGTAATATCGGCCGGGATGATATTAATATCATCATGGACAATATGATCAAAATCAGAAACCCTAATTAGGGCATCTTCATTAAGGCAGCCATCATTGAGATCGGCCTGGATGATACATGTATTAGCCAGGACGATCGTCTTAATTCAGAAAGAATCAACCGCCATAATCAGTTTAGGAATTCTTTGTTTTAGGAAATCGGCCAGGATGATATTTATATAGTCCAGGCCGATCTAACTCAATAATGCCTAAATTGATCTGGTATCTTTGGAAAGCATTAATGGTTGATTGATATGATCACATCGGCCAGGACGATCTTATGATAGGCCAGGACGATGTCCTGGACGATTGACTTCGGCCAGCACCAAATCAAGGCGATGATCAGGACGACTAAAATTGGTTTTAAACTAATCGTCCGAGACAATCGTGCGATCGGCCAGGACGATATAACCAATTTTCTTCTGATCATCCCAAATCATCCCAGGCCGTTGAGCTGAATTTGAACTAATCGGCCAGGATAATATGCATATCGTCATGGACGATAATGTCGGCAACTTGCATTAATAAGCTCATTTTGAGAGCTTCTATTTAAGCTATGGCATGATACTTGTAAGTGTCTTTGGCAGCCATTATAGCTTCATTCTTATGGGGGAAACTTGAAGAGACAGCTTGAAAGGGAGAGAGGAAAGGGTGGAGTTTGAGAGGGAGAAGATCCTGTAAGGGGGAGGAACTCAAGGGAGTATGGTGGGGGATCCACACGGTTGCTCCGGCAAACTCACACCCTAGTACCATCGGATTCAAGGCTTATCTCGAGATAAGTTCACCAAAGAAGAAGATCTCCTTGGTGTCAAAGGACCCGGTGACTCCTCTGCACCGGGGAAGGTGGACGTGATTTTGTAAGGGCTTCTCCGCCTAGCTGTGGGGGCTAAAGGAGAGTCACAATTTTAGTGCAATACTTGGAGGACGCCTCCAAGGAGTGGACGAAGGTCAAAGTTTGACCGAACCACTATAAATCTGGTGTGTTCTTTTCTTATTATCGCTTCCACATTTATTTTTCTTCCGCACTTTGTTTGTGGTGATTTTGGTTGGATTTTTATCTTTGGTTTTAAAGTTTTCCATTTCACCTCTCTCTTTTAATTAGCTTTGGGCCAGTTCTATAGGGCCTAACATCCCTAACGAACTTTCAAGTGGCATCAGAGCACTTTCACCTTTCTTGTAAGCAAATGTTTGAGGGTATGAACTCTGGTAAGGGTGGCTCTATTCTTGGGGATATTTAATGAGTTCCATAGCATTCTCGAATTGTAGAGGGGAGAGGAAAAGGGAGCCCTCTCTTTATTTAAAATAATTTGTGAAAGATATGGATGTATATTTTGTCGGAATTATGGAGACAAAAAATTTTTTTTGGATAGGGTGGAGTTTAATAGATGTATGGGTGTTGAGTTGGGATATATTCTTATTTCTTGTTGAAGGTTTGTCTTGAGGGATTATGGTGATTTGGAGAGTTGATTTGGTATCATTCTCTATTTTACATGCTTCTTCATCAATGTGTTTTTGGTGATCTTAATGTTTTAAATAAAGAAGTGTGGATGGTTTCTACTATTTATGGTAGCAAGGTTGTTAGAAAGAGAAGGGAACTATGGGATTACCTGCAGCCATTCTCTCATAGAAACTTTCCTTCGGTGGTGGGTGGTTACTTTAATTATTAACTTTCTAAGGAGGATAAGAAAGGGGGGAAGAAATTTGTTTTCTGTCAAGGTCCTAATGAAATGAAGTTGTTTATAAATAACAATGATTATCTTGTTGGTGGGACCTATATTCACTTGGTGTAATAATAAGAGTGGAGGTGGTTGTATTTTGGAGAGATTGGATAGGTGCTTATTAAATTCTATGGCCTTGGAGAAACTTTATGTAGCAATGGTAAGGCATCTGGCAAGATTGCTTCAGACCATTATCCTATTGTCTTAAAGATCTCTAATTTTTTAAGAGGATGAATACTTTTACTACCATATCCTACTTCTACTACCATTGTGGCGAATGCCTGGAATAAACCAATAAAGGGATATGCTGATGGAGAGGTAGTCCAGATTTTGAATAAAAAAATACAAGAGTACTTTGAGAGCATTATTTTTTTGGAGTAAATCCAAATTGAAGAACTACTTGGAATCTTACTAATAATCCTAGCTCATTACTAAATAGAATTATGATTGCTAAGTATGGTAAAAAATTTTGGTTTTGGGACCAAAGAGGTATTCTTCTCCTGCTTGTAAGATACTTATGGATGAAGTAAATTATCTTCAAAATATTGTGAGATGGAGGGTCTCATCTTGTTCATCTATTAGTTTCTTAGAAGTTGTTTGGATCCTTTATAGAAGTTTGGATAGGTGTTCCATGTTTATTATTGAATTTAAAGATGATGCAGCTTTCCTAGATTACTTTATGTTGGCTGGAGGATGGAACATTAATAGGTTGGAGAAGTACTTTGGAATTGACCTTGTACAGTTGATTGTTCAAATGTAGATTTTTCTTAAACTTTTATAGGATCAGGTAGAACTTAAATCCATGTTTTCTGGTAAATCTATATCTGCTTTGGCATCTGAGGCATTGTTTGAAGTTCAGATGGACGATGATTACTAGAAATGGGTCAAAAAATTGAACCTTAACTCTCGGGTGGAGTTATTTTTTGATGATTATGTAACAATTCTATTCCATCAAATAACTATTTATGCTAGAGAAGATAATTTGACAATAATGCTTATCCTAGAGGATTCCTTGATGTCAAAAATGTTTATCATGTTACAGCCAATTACCTGAAGATTATTCAAGTTATTAACGTTTTGAATGCATGGGGATTTACTGTTCCATCGTTCTTCTCTTTTGTGGATTACAAAGCTGAGTTAAAGAGATTAGCTAGTTTTATTCTGTTTCTGGCTAACATGTATTGTATATTATTATACTTCTCTTAGGAGAGTAGGAATAAAGTCAAGCATGGAGGGGTTGAAGATAGTCCTTCTTTTATTGCTTCAAATGTGATTAGCTTTATGACATCTTCTTTTTATTTAAATCTTATATTAGATCACTAGGGTGTTAATCAGCATCCTAAACTGTTATGAAATCATTGGCACCCTCCTCCAACTAATTGGATTAAGGTAAATATTGATGCTACTTTGTTAAGGAATAATAAAGCTGGCGTTAGTGGAGTCTTTAGAGACAATTATGGTAGAGTTTGTAGGCTTTTGGCTTTCAATGTATGCATTGGGATATTGCTCAGGTTGAGCTCTTAGCTATTACTTCTTTGAAGCTAGTTGTCCAGATTTGGATGTTAGAGGCTCAAGGCTTAATCATTGAAGGGTACAATTACAAAATTATCAAATTACTACAGGATTCTATCGGCAAACCAAGTCACCTATTTGAAAATCGGTTATTGGAAGAGTTGTTATTCTTAAAGGAGTTTATTAATGTTTTATTTCATTGCTCTAGTAGAGATTGTAATAAGTTAGCTGATTTTTAGGCTAACCTAGCTATTTCATCTGATTTTCTTTGGGTTGATATTTATGACAATAAGATTCCTCCTGAGTTTTTTGCTTTGTTAAAGGAGGAATGTGATAGTAGTACTATCACCATGTAGGTTGTATCTAGTTTGTTTTTTATTTAATGCAATTCGTATCTTCTAAAAAAAATTTATAGATTTATTGATTTATCATCTTTAATGAATATTTTAATGCATTTAACATAGGGTCCATTTCATTACTTCTATATTTACATTGGTTTCTAAAATTTTTATATAATTTAATTATTTAATTTAAAAAAATATTAAATTTTTAGTTTTGATTAATCTGATGAGGCTTTATTTTTTCCTCTTTTAAGCCCTTAATTTTCAAAATTTCAAATATTATTTGTATTTGTTTTATTTAAAATGAATATATTATGAATTTTTAAGGATCCTTTTTTTTTGGTGGGGTGGGGGGGAGAGGGGGGTGGTGGTACCCATGATGGGCCTTCATGTTAATTAAAATAAGAAATTGTAATGTCACTATGAGGGACCATAAGTTCTATAATGCTCATAAGTACTACAAAATAAAGTAAAAAAAAAAAACCTATGAGCCAAAAGTCCCCACTAAGAAAAATATAAATTATTTTGGTACATTATAGGGCAGCCAAAAGCGAGCACCCAAAAAAGAAAGACCAAATATATGCATTCATTGAAATCTTTCTGCAAAAAAATGATAATCGACAACCAACAAAAATAAACAGAACCACCTACAAAAAATAGAGTATCCCCCATATAAAAATAAAGTAAGCGATAACAGGATAATTAAAAATCAAGTAATAAGAGTTTAAAGTAGAATAATATATAGAAATAATAATATCATAGAAGTTAAAGTCAATAATACTGCAAGTAATCTTATGCTACCTAAAAATATATATGAAATAATTAACATAGGTATTAATCAAAAACAAATATCAACACCCTAACCAAACATATAAAAGAATCATAAAATAACATTTAATTGGATCAAGCTGCAATAAAATGAACAAAACCATTAGCATGAAACTTGGTGTAATGACTAACAAAGAAGAGCTAATATAATTTCAAAACTAACAAATAACAGGGTTACAGTAGTGACCCAAAACCAAGTACTCAACTAAATTGTAAAGGTAATCGCCCAGAAAAAGAAGTTAGCATCGCAACCATAACACAGTTAATTTACCAAAAAAGAAATTTAATGACTGTGGCAAGGCCACCTCCTTAAAATGATGATATTAATCCAGCTAAAGAGACCAAGTACAATAAAGAAAACAAAAAATAGAATAAACCCAAATAATACGATTATGGAACTATAATCCACAAAGCAGTAGCAAATAAGTAACCCACCTAAAGTCTATGATCAAAGCACAAAGAGTCAAAATTTGAGTGATAAGGTGGCTTAGGTTTATAGTATCAAGATTATCATAACTAATATTGAACACCTTCTACTTAAATTTAAATCATCTCTAATAAAGGTTGTGAAAATAGCCAATGGATAACGATATAAAACCAACATGAACATTAACAAGCACAAGGATCCATACCACTAGAACAAGAATATTGAACAATACAACTAGAAGATCATTACTTGTTAAGCAAGCAATAAAAAGATTATTGAAGTAGAAATTCCTTAAAGAAGTAACAAATAGCTCTTGAAAATCCTTATTGATCTAGAAATACCAATTATCAGTCTAATATAGATTATTACCATCCTGAACCAAATCTCTCAACCAAACAATAGAACCACTCGGCCCTCTAAGTATTAAGGAGGAGAATATGAGTAGCAAAGGAGACAAAAGTTAATATCTAGAAGGGTATAATCATATACCCAAAAATGCTAAGAATAGTCCAAAAACTAAACATGCCGCTAATTAAAAAAGTAAAAAAGCTTAACTACTAGAAAAGGGCACACCTAACCCCAAGGGAAGAAAACTCCATTAGTTAAAAAAACCACCTAAAAATTATCCATAGATAGAAGCATAACAAACATCCAAGGAAAAAATAGCCTCTACCAGAAGCACTAACAGATATGGATAAAAAATTAAATCCCAAGGCCAAAAACCCAAAACCCAAAAAAAATACACTAAAAGCAAAAACCATAGAAACCACAATAGCCAACCAAGTGAAATAAAGAAAAACCCACAAAAAAACTAATAAAAAAACATGGCTACATAACCTAAAGAGAAAGACCAGCAAGTTGAAATGGATCAATGGAAGACCAAAATAGTCCAATTTAATTATCTATTTAAGCCTCCCAGATAAAGAATGTTCTGTAAATTCAGTGAAACCATTCAAATTACACCTAAGTTTAGCTAAGAAATTATTCACAACATTACCTTCCCATAAAATATAAGAAATAAAAAAAATATATAAATGAATGCCAATATTTAATATTATAAAAATTAGCTGGATTGGTAATAGAATTCCCCTTAATATAATAAATAAAAAGCATAAAATCCACTTCTATTGAAACATAAGTGATTCCTAAGGAATTACATAATTGTAGACCGTACATAAGAGCTTTAATGTCTTCTTTAATAATAGCATTAGCATTACAGGGACCCGCAAAGGCAACAATAACTTGACCATTAAAATCTATAATAATACCCCCTCAACCAGCATTGAAAGTGTTAATATAACCATTCTTTATGCTTTGACTCATTCCTACTTCTTTATAAAAAATAATAGATGATGATAGATAAAGAGTTCCTAATATGACCTTTAGTTAGAATGAATTACTCATTAAGTTAATCAACGATGGAAGAATAATTAATAGAAGATTACTTCTTAAATAAAGTGTCAAAATAAAACAAATCTTTCATATCAATAGGGCCTTGAATAAAAATATGATTATGATTTTTAATATGATAACAACATTGACATTTAGAGACAGTATAAAAACCTTTTATTGAATAAATAAAATCTAGAGGCCACAATTATACAATATCCTCCATAAAAGAATCGAGTAAGAAAAAGGTATTTCACTAAGCCAAATGGCGATATAAAGAAAAATTTTAGGGTGAGTTTGCATATTATAATTCCAAATCAGCTTAATAAAAAACTTACCATCATTTGAGATATTAAACAAAATGAAATCCACATTACCCAAATTAATGGGAATTTTGATTATATTATTAACAATAAAGTCATACACATAAATAGCAAGCAAATCAACATTCAAAATCCCTTTATTAATAAACTCCTTGACATTGTAGGCAGAAGTGGAGTGAGTGTTTAGAATATTATCAATAAATTATTTTCCAAGACATTTATCTTGCTTAAAAAAGATGTTACTGGCCCCCTTGCCCCATTGAATAAACTATTCATCCTCCCATATAATATAACATAACATTTTCCAGTTAAATTTATCACCTTGTTTAAATAACAATTAAGAGGGTGTTTACCAACATAATATTTAAAGACTATAAAGTTAGCCAGCAAGATTTTCTTAGATCTAAAAGCAAACAAAATTTTATGGGAAAAAGCTTGTAATATATCCTTAAAGGTTTTAAAACCTATTCTACCCTCATCCACAAGCCCAGAACATTTATTTCATGACCCCTGTAGAATAGCATGCTACCATCTTTAGCACCCTAGAAAAATTTATTGAATAGTTTCTCTATTCTATGACAAACATTTGAAGTATAAATAAAGTATAAAATACACAAATATGAATAAAGTGCAAGACATGTTTAAGCTGAACAAATCTACCACCAAAAGAGAGGAAATTAAATGCCCAAGAAGAGAATTTCTTCTTAATAGTAGTAAAAATGTCATCAAATAAGTGAGAGTGTTTCTCACACTTATAAAGAGAAGTACCCAATTACTTCATAGGTAAATTTTTATGGCAAATATAAATAATTTTTTAGAATCCTAGGTCAATTATGTACATAAATCTAGGGTTCACTAAATTCAGACCAAATGATATCTAAATAAAATAAAATATGAAACATAAGGTGGGTCACACTCATTCTAAATGATATTTTGGACATGTTAGAAGTGTTCCCGATGCTTGGTGGGTTTATTTGGATCAAAATACATATTTAAATGCTAAAAGGGCCCTTTGGTCAACCTAGGTTTACTTGATTAACTAGGGATTACCAAAGGTTGGAACTTGATTCAATGCATGCTAAATAATATTTAGGGTTTATTAGAGGTTGTTCCATGATTTGGTTGGGTCTTAATGCATATAATGTATTTTAAAGGGCAAAAGGGTAATTTGGTCAATATAGGTTAACTTGGTCAGCTTAGGTTGACTAGCACTTGGGATTTGGTTAAATGAATACCAAATTAGATTCGGATAGGTTTGGAGAAGGATTCATGTCTTGGTTTTGACTGAGCCATCTTATGTTTTAACAAAAATATACTCTTTATTTTTAGGGTTTTATAGCAACCATGGTCGACAGTCATCAATTAATGTTTAATATTGATTGATTGCTTCCTGATTTTGATCATGATCATGAATAATGAGTATAAAGTGGCCTCCAAGATTATTACAAGATGCCATGTTTAGTGGCATAGATTATAAATATTTTAAAGTTTTACAGTATATGGAAATGCTTTGGATTTTAGGTTTTTGGGATCTTGTGATGCCTTCAAACTGATTTGGTGGACCTTAGAGAAATACATAATATATACGCAAGTGATATATCCAAAATTTAATATCATTTGATTTGTTTTCAGGGCAATATAAATTTCTTGTAAAATAGGTTATGGACCAAGGGGTTTTGGGTTTTGTTATGACAATGGATTTAGGAGTTTTGAATGGATCTCTAAGTTTAGTTATTGTATTGGATTTAGATTAGATTTAGATAATGATTTGGGAAGATTTAAGGTTTCAAATACCCAAATCATTGAAAATCATTATTGATTATCAATGATTGAACAAGTCATCAGCTAATTATCACAGGAGGTTGTCAACTAATGGATTTAGGGCTTAATTTATATTTAGGTTTAAAACTAAATAATGAAGGTCAAAGATTAGTGGGAATTTAACTTTGTAATGATCATATCACTAACAATCAAGATTTATAATCAAGTTGTAGATGAGATGATGAAATGATAATAAAGGGTAATTATCAAGGGATAGTTTCAAGGGTCAATAATGTGATCACCATTCCAAAATATAGTGTTGAATTTGATTTAGGATTTGACATGTACTTTTATGATTTAGGTATAAATATTGGTATTTGATATGTGTATATTTGACCTTATTCAAAAAATGTTTCCATCTATAATCCCTAGTTAGTGATTTTTATGATGATAAGCATTATTGATTGAATTATGAATCTTGGGTTGTTTAGCTTTTCTTGGGGTTGTTCCCTTTGTGATTTCTGCTACTGGTTATTTTAGGGGTTTATTTTGGCCATGTCTATTAGTATTTGTGGCTGGATGAAATTATTCTTCTCTATGTTAAATTTTACTTGCATTCTCTAGTTCTAGTTGTGGTTTCCTTGGCTTCCCTAGGGTGTTATGGGGATTTTTGTTAACTTCTATTGTTTACTTCTGTGTTTGGTTTCCTCTATGGGTACTTCTATTGATGTTGGGTGAGGTTCCACCTTTGGTTACTACGGCTTCTTTTTGTTTATGGTTGCCTCTCTAGTTACTTCTACTCATGTTGGGCATTATTCCAGCTTTGGTTGCTGGGGGCTTTTTCTTTTGCTTCTAAATTTTAGTGGAGAAACTGTGTTAGTATGGCTTGGTTGCCCTGGTTGGCTGCTTTCTCCTAATTACTTCTTTTGGGTTGGGGGGTTTGTTTGTTTTCATATTGTCTAGGCCTTGTCTTGGCTCAAGTTGCATTTGGAGTTTTTCCTTTATTATGCTTTCCTTTGAGCTTTTTTTTTTGTCCTCTCTTGGTGTTCTTAATTATAGGTGTTATCTTGGTGGAAATAGACTTTAGCTATGATTGCACTGGTGTTGTTGCTGATGGTATATCCAATCGGTGCTCTCCTTCCTTTAGGGTGCTTCTCTGGATAACGGAGGATTTTTGTGATCATTTGGCTAGGGTTGTTTTGCTTATGGTCTTGATTTACTTTGGACTTTGGCTTGGCTTTTGTATCATGTTAGGTGCTAGAGTGCCTTTGGACTAGTTATTTAGGATTCTTTAGAGGATTTCTACCTTGTTGTAGGTGGCCTTATGCTTTTCTATTCTAGCTATTGCTGTCTAATCTTGTACTAGTGTGCCCTTTGTCAGGTCCCTTGTGATAATCTGGAGGAGGTTTGTTATTTTTTTGTTGGTGTTAAGCTGATGTTCTAGTTATTTATAAGGTTGGATGGTGTTTATACCTAAGGGTTAGATTGAATGGCTTGTGGATTACCATTATGAGGCTTGTTATACTAATTTGATCCTGAGTTATATCAATCTTTTTCACCATTTTTTCTCTTTTAGTGGTGTCTGTCCTTTGATCATTTCTTTCTTAGTGATTTTTATTATTTTTTTTCCTCCTTCTTGGCTTAAAGTTGTACAATTTTTCTTGGGTTAACTATAAAATCTTGAGTTATATCTTTTGGCTCTATAGCCCTTTTATTTTGCTGGTGAAGATGATTAAGGTTGTCATCATCATTTTTGGAAAAAGATCGTGCTTCCATTCTTTTACTATATCTTTCTTTTTGGATGCTTCTCTGTAGCATCAATAGTATGTTACTAGGTATTATTGTACTTTTGATTAGTGGAGATTTTTGGCTCCTAAGTTTTTATTTATTTTATTTTGTAGCTCATTGGAGCATTAGAGAGTGATCGCCTCCCTTAAGGATTTTGTAATCTCTTTCTTATATTAACGCGTAGGCCCCTCTATGGGTTTTAACAAAAAAAAAAGCATTATTTATTGAATTGTTACTTTTCTCACTGAATATTTTAGATATTTCTTATGTCTGTGAGATATAACATTGAAGGTATACATACACTACTTAAGGCTACTAGAAGCTCAAGAATGGTCAGAATAAGAATGCCAAGTAAATAAAGTTTGTATTTTTTTTTTCATTTTCTATTTCTTGAGTTTGGCAACATAAGAGTGTATATAATTGGGTGATCATGCACACATATAGATGGAGTGAGATAAATTTTAAAAGTTAAAATTTTTATACAAATCATACTTTATGAATTATAATTGTATTATATGATTAGTGTAAAAAGAATGGGCTTAACAGCTAATTAAAAAATTAGTTTATGTGAACTAATTATACTGTATGATCTAGATTCTAGCCCCTAGATAATTATTTACGACTTTTAAAATTTTATTTTTGAACTAATTGTATTATATGATCTTATTTATACTATACAAACATTTAAAATCTTACTTAAATATACCCCCATAAATAGTGAATCAAATCATGGTTTAATTAATGATAACATATAGTACTCTATGATATTGAAGATCTCTAACTCCTTTAATATTGGATTACTTGACCCTAGGCATGTGGCGATCCAACTGAGCAATGATTTGGATTATGGCCGAATGTTTTTGAGGAGATCTTATTACATTCAGGCTTGCCAAATACGGCTTCTTAAATGGACACTCGACTTTGATGTCCATTAGGAATCGCCTATTACTCCAGTTTGGGTTTCTTTCCCTAATCCAAAGCTCCATTTTTTCAACTCTCAAATTCTTTTTGGGCTTGCTTCCATTCTTAGTCATCCATTGCAAACGGACCAAGCCACAGCTTCGGTTTCTCGTCCGTCTGTGGCTCGTGTTTTGGTTGAGCTAGATATTTCTAAAAAGCACCCTATGAAGATATGGCTACCTTATAAATTGAATGGTTATTTCCATAAGGTTGAATTTGAAATAATTTGATCTTTTGTTCTCACTGTAAGATGCACGGGTATAGTTTGAGTGAATGCTATAAATTGCACTCACACCTTAAGAAGGAAAAAGAAATGGTTAGGCATACTAAAATCCAAGAGGGAAATTCGAATGTTCATGTTAATGCTGTTATGAATCATACTGTGGTGGAAGGTAATGGAGTTATTCCTCAGGGTAAGGAGGTAGTTGATACTCAGCCTGATCGTCTTCAGGATGCCCCCCCCCCCCCCCCCCCCCCCCCCCCCTCCTCCTCTTGTGGTGGTGAAATCATGGAACCTGTCATTTTTGTTGGGGAGGAAAAAGGATTAATTAATCCCTCTAATAATATATCTAATCCGTCTTCTTCATGTATTCCCTATGTTTCATTACAAACTTTGTCTCAAATTGTTGTGTTGGATGTTAAAACTAACGGTTCTATTCCTAGCCAATCTATGACTATGAATGAGCAGGTTAATGATCTAATTCATGTAAGAGATGAGCCTTTATTGCCAGTGGAAGATTTGGCTCCTCAAATGAATCCTCCTTTGGTCCAAACTAAGAATGGGAAGGATTTATGTGGAGGCATTGAGAGGAATTATTCTACTATGGAAGATGGTGTTTTCTTTGTCGAAGGTGAACAACCTCTTCCTAAGGCACCATCTGGTAACTTAAATGATAGTAAACTTCTATTTTCTTATCATTATTATTGTGATGCATTTACTGATACGGAAGTTAATATTTTGGTTAAATGCTATGCTAGAGAATATCATGATTTGAGTTTCTCCAAGGGTCATGGAAAGCATGGTAGAAAACCCAAAAATGTTATCTTATAGTATCCTAGAAGCACTCGCTTGCATACTTCTCATTAATTTTGTTTTAATATTTAACACCATTATTTGGAATGTCTGGGGTATTGGATGCCCCTCCTCTAAGTTTAGAGTTAAAATTTATGTTGTATTCATAATGTGTATATTCTTGTTTTGCTTGAACCTCTTATTTCTATGGATAAATTATTTGGTACTACTAAATATCTGGGCTTTAAACATGCTAAGTTGGATGTTGCTAGCAAAATTTGGGTTTTCTTGAAAGATTATGTTAGAATTGATATCATTGGAGACTTTACTCAAGTTTTCCATTGTAATATTGAAATTTCTAATTTCCAATGTTGTGCATCTTTTGTTTAAGTTGCTTCTTCTCGTTATACTAGAAGGATTTCGTGGGATCAAATAAAAAAATTTTATAGTGTTTGCAACCTTCCTTGGCTGGTTGGTGGTGATTTTAACATTCTTACAAACCCAACTTAGCATATAGGGGGTTCTCTTCCTATATATCAGTCGATTGAGGATTTTAATGATATGATTATAGAATGTAACCTTATTGATATTTGTTTTTCTTGTAATAATTTTACCTGGCATTGTGTACATTTATGACAAAGGTTGGATAGAGTTCCTTTTAATAATGCCTGGCTTAACTATTTTAACTTGACTAAGGTTGACCACCTTAGCCATACCCATTCTGATCACTCCCCTTTTCATATAAAAATTAAGAACAGTACTAAGGGGTTTCAAAACATGTGATTACACCATGTGTCTTTTCTTGATATCGTACAAAATAATTGGCATGTTATTTTCCCGAATAATTATATTTCTGGTATGAATATACTTTGGCTTAAACTGAAAAGGCTTAAGCAAGTTTTAAACTGGTAGAATCATAATATTTTTAAATATCTTTTTCCTAATATTTTAGTTGCTCAAGATAGGGTTAACCCCTATGAGGATCTTTGTCAGTTGGATCCATCTGAGTCCATCCTTTGTCTTTTGAATGAGGCTAAAGTGGATCTTCTTAATCTTTAAGTTCAAGAAGAAATCTTTTTGAAACATAAAGCTACTATCAAACATTTGGTGGAAGGTTATAATAATATTAAATATTTTTATGATTTGGTGAATAAGAAACATGCTATTAATTGCATTTATAAAATTTCTCATGAGGATGGCTCTGTTACTGAGGATACTTATGAGATTACTAATATGGCTGTTAATTTTTTTCAAAATCACCTTAAAAAATCGTTTAATCCTGTTACTATTTCTAACTTACCATTATTCCTAAAATTTTTTCTCAAGAGAATAACTGTGGCTTATCTAAGCCTCCTCTTCTTGATGAGATTAAAGAGACTTTACTTGGTATGAATGCTGATTCTGTGGCTAGTCCGGATGGCTTTACTACTAAGTTCTTCTAAAAAATGTGGCCTATTATTTTTAATGATATTTTCTCTATTGTCACTATTTTCTTTAATGGTTCTCCTATTCTGGAGTTTTTTCTTCTATTTCTATTGTTCTGATTCCCAATAGCAATGTTGTGAATTCTTGGATTGACTTTAAACCAATTAGTTTATATACTATTTTTTATAAAATGCTCTCTAAAATCTTGTTGAATTGGTTAACTGTTTTGTGGCATAAGCTTATATCTCCCTTTCAAATGGGATTTTTTAAAGGTCAAGCCATTGCTGACAATATTCGGTTGGCTCAGGAAATTTTTCAAGACTTGGATTTCAAGGTAAAAGGTGGTAATATGATTATGAAATTTTATATTGTTAAGGCTTATGATAATATTAACCAAATTTTTATTTATAATATTTTAAGCTTATTTAGTTTTGATTATAATTTCATCAAGCTCATCATGTCTTGTATTGAAAGTCCTTTTTTCTTCATTATTGTGAATTATAAGAGCCATGGTTTCTTTATGGCTTCTAATGGCCTGAGGCAAGGAGATGCCATTTATCCGGCGCACTTTGTTATTACTGTGAATTATCTTTCTAGGGGCCTTGTTGATCTTTTTTATAAATACCCAAGTCTCTATTTAATAACTTTATATGGTATTAAAATTTATCACTTATGTTTTGCTAGTGATTTAATTGTGTTTTCAAATGCTTCGATGAATATGATTGATAAAATTTTGAGTTTTTTTATCAGTTTGAATTGGTTAGTGGTTTGGCTTTTCATAAGCATAAGTGCTGTTTTATTGTTACTAAAAAATGTTTCTTCTAATCAGGATGTGGATTTTGAGAATCTTACTGGTTTTACTCAAGATTTTTTGCCTTTAAAATATCTGGGTATTCCTCTCTTTAAGGGCAAAAAGAAGTCTTTTATTTTTTATGATTTAATTTCTATGGTTTAGAATAAATTGACATCTTGCAATTCTAACTTCTTAAGCTTTGGTGGCCGTCTTATTCTCATTAAAGTGTTCTTTTCTCTATTTTGGTCTATAGTTTTTAAACTCTTTTTCCTACTAAGAATGTGTGCCATAGAATTGATAGAATTTTTAATAATTTTTTTTGGAAAGGTACTGGGAATAATTCTAATATTCATTGGACGTCTTGGGGTAAATGTTGTGGTACTCTGCAAGAAGGGACTTTAGGGTGTAAGACTATATTTTTAGCTTCTGCTTTTTCTTTCAAGCTTTGGTATAACCTTAGGTCTAATGTGTGTTTTTGGGCCAAATTTATGATGGCCAAGTATTTCGGGTGGGGGGGGAACATCCTTCCATTGGTAGTTTTTCTAAAGGCCACTTTAAAGTTTGGCAATGGCTCTGCTTAGTTAAATGGAAGGTGGAGCCTTCTTTTTGGGGTCTTGGTAATGACAATATTTTCTTTTGGCAAGATCGGTGGATGAATGGCAAATCAATGGATTCTTTATTAAACAATTCTTCCATTTCTAAGGTGAAGGTTAACTATTTTTTTTCTACTAATGGCCGGGATTTGGAGAAGATTTTTGTTGTTCTCCCAAACTTCATTATTCAACTTGTTTTAACAATTCCTCTTAACAGTAACTCTAAGGATGTGTTGTTTTGTACTTTTAATAAAGATGGATCTTTTAGAATTAAGGATGCTTGGAATTCCTTTAGATCTAAAAATGAGTCTTCTAGGCTTTTTAAAATGATTTGGCACAAAAGTTTTCCTTCTACAGTTTCTATTTTTATTTGGAGAATTTTTTACAAGCTTATTCCTACTGATAAAATTTTGAGGAACGGAGGATTTGTCTTTCTCTCTTAATGGCAATGCTATTTCCATGTTGATAATATGCATCATGTTTTCATCTCTGATCCCATTTCTGTTAAGGTTTGGTCCTTTTTTGATGACTTATTTCATTTTAACTTTTATAATACTACTAGTTCTATTTAGTTTTTGCTTGATTGTTAGTTTGTTAGGTCCAAAGGCCATGTCAGGAATGTTATTCCCTCTCTTATCCTTTGGTTCCATTTGCTGGAGAGAATTGATTCTCATTTTATTGGGGTTGTTATGAATCACTAGAGAATTATCCATAGAGTTAATGATAAAGTTACAGCCATTTATTCTGCCAATTTACTTTTAGTTAAGAATTTAAAGAACTCTTTATTTGCCCTTACTACCTTTGGTATTAACTTGGAGGTGGATAAGTTCCAAATGACAACGAGGTGCATAAATTGGCTTAAGCGTCATCCCAGCTCTTTTAAGTTGAATGTGGCTAGTGCTAATTTGGGTAATATTGTTGGTTGTGGTGGTCTCATTAGAGATCAAAATGGCACTTTTATTTTGGGTTTTGTTGTGCCTGTTACTTATGATGATATTTATTGTGCTTTTTTCTCTGTTGTGCTTCATGGGTTAATTCTCGAAGCTATTCTTTCTCTTAGTAATACTGTTTTGGAGGTCGATCCATATTTTGATTTAAAATTTCTTCTTGATAAAGAAGATAGCACTTGTTCCTCTGCCCTGTTCTACATTTATAGAAACATTAGGGAGATTTTGAACTCTCTCAACTGCACCTTTTCTATCATTCTGGATGAGGGGAATACGTGTGTGTAGGCTATGGCTACTTTGGGTTGTAATTTTAATAGTATGATTGAGCTTTATTTTTCTTAGCTTCCTGTTTCTGTTAAAGTTCTTGTTAGGATGGATCAAATTGGGTTATCTTATGTTAAGTTTTAATTTTGGTGGTTTTATTCTGTGTTGGTGGTTGTGGGCCTCCCCTCTCTGGTTAATTTGGGTTGTTCTTACTGCCTTATTTAGTTTTTCTCTTGGTGGTTCTATTCTTTTTTGCTGGATGTGGGGTTCTCCTTTATGGTTGTATTGGGGTGCTTTTGCTTCCTCTAGTCTCTTTTTTGGTTTATTTCTGATCTGTCGGGTGTATTGCTTATTTGAGTTTTTTTGGGTCTTTTCTGGTGGCTTTTCTTTGGTTATTATGTATCCCACTGTATTTTCTTCTTCTATCTGTTGAATTACCTGGTGGTTTTGATGGATTTGATTAAGTTGTTGTAGGATTACTTTGTGTCTATATATGTCCTATTGCTCGGGTGCTAGTTGTGGTTGCTCTCAGTTTGGTTTCTTATGTGGTTCTTGGGGCTCCAGGCTTTGTCATGGGTTGAGCTTTCCTTGATGCTATTGCTTACCTGGTATGATTTTTATGGTAGGAGCTTTTGTGGAATCTATAGGAAGTCTCAATTTTTCTTGTAGTTGGGCTATGGTAGTTGATCTATCCTGCGCAGCGATAATTCAGCCTTTTTCTATCAATGCTTAACTGTATATTTTGCCTATTTTGTTGTTATGGTGAAGACTGTTTAGGTGGTCTCTATGGCTCCCTATGATCCTTTTGTTTATTATACTAATTTTCCTGTTAATTCTTATCTTCTTTTGAGGACATATTACGGCTATTTCCTCTATGCCTATCAGTCATTTTCAGGTTATTTTTTGGATGGTTGAGGGCAAGGTCACCTTGGGGATTGGTTGCATGGAGCATTTTGGCTATTTTTTGTTTGCTCCCCTTTTTTGGGTGCTCTTTCTTAAGCATCGTAACATGTACTCTAGGTTTCTTGTATTGTGCTTTAGTGGGGAACTCGAGCTCTTAGATTTTTCTTTTCTTTATTTTTGTAGCTCTTTTTGCAGTATTGAGCTTGAGTTCCCCTTAAGGACTGTACTATTTTACCTTAATTAATGTGTAGGCCCCTTTGTGGGTTTCCCCTAAAAAAAGATATTGATAGTACCAAATGATTTCGAGAGATGAAATTTTGGTGTCCCAAAGATTGTACCAAATGAAACCATGATTTTTGAACTAATCATATAGTTTGATATTCATATCGTATAAGATAATGTACGTGAAATTAACTAACCAAATTGTACAATGATAACAATATGAGATAACTTACAAAGAAGATTTCTAATCAACCGTGTAATCATCCTTTACAAATTAGAGAGAAAAGATGACAGTTTATACTTGATGATCTTTGGATCATACCAAATGATGTGTTCGAAAAAATTAAATAGTTCAATTATTTTTTACATCATACTAAACATGTCTAGTTTTGAGTTGATCATATTATATGAATTCAAATCATATTGTACAAATAGTGATGACTAACTTAAATTTTTAGTGTTATTTGAAGCCCAATACTTAAGCAAGTTATTATGATTCTTTTTGTAATGGTGAGAGGTTTGTGTGATTGCTGAAGGGACTCTGAGAGGGGAGCTTGTGAGAAATCCATGGTTTGAGAAGAAGGAGAAGTTGATGTTAAGTATGAGGGGATCACACAGATGCTCTAGTCTAGTTACATCCTTGCTCCTATTTCTTCATGAGTCTTAAAGGCTCTGTTAGGAGAGAGACTTCTAGGTAAAGTCCTTGAAGAACTCTGCCTTCTATAGGAGGGAGAAAATGGAGCTTAGATACTCTACCTTTTCTAGGAGGGTGAAAAAAGTTACTAAGATTATCTGGCTTCTTGAGGAGGGATAAAAAGGAGCTGAGGTTTTCTTCCTTCTTCAAGTGGAAGAGAAATGATTCAAGGTCCACTATTGTCACCAGGAAGGGGACATAGCGTCTGACATTTTGCTGCATTAGGTTTGTTGAAAGTGAGTCTATAAGGGCTTCTCTGCCTTGACGTGGGAACAAATGTAGAGTCACTAAGTGATTTGTGCAATACCCAGGGAGGACTCTGGGGAGTGGATGTAGTTCAAGGTTGATCTAACCACTATAAATATTTCTAGTGTGTTTTTTTCCATTTCACACATTTACTTTTACTGCATTTTATTACTATTATAACTGCTTAGGAAAATTTATGTATATTGCCTTGTTTCATAAATCAAGATATCATCGTAGTTAAATCAATATTTTGGATAAACTAGTTTGCTTATGTAATTAATTAGAATTCGACATTTTTTATTTCTAAAAACTTTTCAAAAATATTGTTTTCTTTATTTTGAAGTTAAAAAGTTTTTTAATTTACAAATTAACCCCCACCTCTTGGTGAGCCTTGGGCTAGTTCCTTAAGGTTTATCAACCTTCAAAAACTTTAAAAAATTGGGTCAACAAATTGTCCCCCAATAAGTATGAACTTGAAAAGTAAATCACATGCATTGGAATTGATCGAAGTGATTAACGAAATACAAAAGATTATTTGACATATAGATTTGAATTTAAATGGATTTATACTTGACTAGGATAACGTCTACTTGAGAAGTGGATGGAAATTTGAATTTAATAGAATCTCCTAAATAAATAGATTTTATAATACTTAAAAATTTTCTCTTCAGTCCAACAGATGGAACAAAAACACAAAGGGAATCAAACCAATTTTAAAAGACCGGAGCTTATTAATGAGGAAAAAGAAAATCTATTAGGAGATTTTCACCTAAACTCAAAAGATTTGAATTTAATATTTAGTTAGGATGGTTCCATGAGGTTCTTATTCTACCATTAATGGATGATTATATCAAAAAGAATTCTTTATCAAATACTTATATTAAAATATAAAGGATTAAATTTAGATTTAAATTAACATGCTGCTATGAGGGTCTTATTCCACCAATAGCAGATGATCATGTGAATAGGAAGCCTTGTCATGGACCTATACCCAATTAGAATATATAAAATTTAGATTTAAACTATGAATGATCCATGAGGGGCTTATTCCACCAATAGTAGATAATCATATGAAAAGGAAGCCTTTATCATGGAGTTATACCAAATCATAGAAGATCAAATTTATAGTTAAACTAGGATGGTGCGACGAAGCGCTTGCTCCTCCATTAGCAAATGATCATGAGAAAAAGAAACCTTTATCATAGACTTATACCCAACCTCAGAGGTTTGGATTTAGATTTAAAATAGGATGGTTCCACATGAGGCTTGCTCCACCACTTATAGATAATCATACGAAAAGTAAGCCTTCATCATTAACTTATACCAAACCTCAAAGGACCGGATGATTATATCGAAAGTAGGCCTTTTCTATGAACTTACACCCAACCATAGAGGATCAAATTTAGATTTAAACTACGATGTAGCCACGAGGGTCTTGCTCCCTCATTAGCCAATTTTAATGAAGCATATATAATGTCATGTAGTGGGCTCAAACTGAATAACTAATTTAGATGAAGATGGAAGATTAAATGAGAGAAAAATCTTGAATGTAAGGATTTAGATGTTCAAATAATCATAACCTTAAAATAAAGGATACCATAAAGGATTTTACACAATTTCTTTAAGGATATAGTTTATTGATATTTGGGGAATTTTAAACTTAAAAACTTTAGTACAAACTTAAGAACCAATCTTATCCTTAGATCATATTTCTTTCAAATGTTTTAGTACATTCATGTAATATACAAAATAATGACAAGAAATGTTTTATTCATTATAATTTTTCTTCTTTAACACTATCACTAACAAAAAACATTTGATTTATCACCCCATTTATAGGTAATATTGGACAATTTTCTTTACATTCAGGCAATTGATAAGATTCCCCTTGATATGTCTTATCTATAAAAAACAAACCTCACTAATTTGGTTTGAAATGAGCACTTATCTTTTGATGGGATAAAATAAGTCTTTGCATAACCAAAACTAGGTCTCGTACTTTGAATTTTCTTGTAGGAACTAGCAAGCCGTGTGCTTTAATAATCTTGGATTTATATAACTTGAGGTTCTTTTGAGCTTATATATGCTTCTCATTTAAACCTTCAAGTTCTTCAAGTCTGAGTTTTGTATTCTACTTTGTAGTGATCTTATAACTGACAGCTTAAGGGAGAAAACCTCCAAGTATTTGAATTAAAGTTCTTTTTTATTTACAAAGAACTTTAAAAATTTTATTATTTTCATAAATACTACACTCAATTATGAGTTCAATGAACATAAGCTTTTGTCATTTGGATTTTTTGTAATTAGTTAGGGTTTTTATAAGTTCAACACGTTTTAATAAATTAATCAATACAAGTAATTAGGGGATTTCTTATTTTTACTCCAAATCAATTCCAAACCTCTTGAAATCTTTCATAAGTGTTATTGATGACACCTTGGGATGATTACAAGTGTTTAAAACTATTTTGGAATTATATATCTAAATTATTTAATTTAATTACTTAACAAATCTTCTTAATTTTAAATTTCTTTTTATTTAGAATGAACTGTAAGGGGTTTTAATTTTCCACTATTAATCATTAAATTCTATGCATCTTGAAGCATTAAATTTATTTTTTATTTAATATGAATTAATGAAAATCATAGGATGATTATGGAAGTCAATCTTAGGTTCACTAGTTTATTTTTTATTAAAAATAGGCTCATTTAAACATATGCTTTAAACCCATTTAATTTTGGATTCATCAAAGCCTTTGTAGGTGTCACAATCAATCTTCAAAGGTTAGTTCATCTATAACTTTCATGATTTAATTTAGGAAATCAAATGACTAGATTCGGTTGAACTCAGTGGAATTCTAACCCTTGCTTAAACATAAACACACCTTAAAAAAACAAGCCCTAAATATGTGTGGATTGAGAGCTATGAATTTCTAATGTTTTGGGCTAAATCATGACCCAAAACTTTAAAAATTCAATTTCCCAAGATCGATATATCATCATGACCCAGGAAAATTATGGTATAAAGAAAACATACCCTAATTTAGGCTGTCCTAGTTTGAGCTCAATTGAACAACTGGCTTGAGAATAATAAAATAAATTTAGTGAGCATTCAAAACCTAATAACTTACTAACAAATGGTCAAATGGTTTAAAATTATTTTTAAGATAAAATTGGCTTCAAAATAGTTCTAAAAAGTCTAAGAACACCAAATTTATATGAAATTAGATTTATAGCAAATTTCTAAACTTTTAAAAAATTTTAGGAATTTTAACCATTTAAAGCTAAATTTAAATGTTGGGTACTGATTAGGAAATGATTGTGTGACGGTAAAATCATTATTAATGGAAATTAAACATGCATCAGGCTCTGATTTGACACACCATTTCATTTAAATATGTTAGTGTTAATGGAGATGTTTTATCCATAAGATTTGAATCAGTGATTAAGATCGCCCGAATCAAACCTTATGAGGTGTGCATTTGAAACTCAGCATTGGAATCCCATGGTATAGCTTGATCTAGGTCATCCAATCAAATTAGACTTGCCATCGAATGGTCTAGTTTGACATAATTGTCTTATTTCAAAAATGAACAAGAATTTTAAATTCTCATAACTTATTATAGACTCCTTCAAATGAGATGAAACTTTAGGGGGAGCTTCTTGATGCCATAAGTCTCTATTTCATGGAGTTTGGAGGCTCCATGCATTAATATCCTAAATTAATTTGGATTTCAATTGTAGACCTATAAATAAAAAAATACTTCCATCCATTGGGTGGAACTTCTTGTTTTTAGACTCTATGGACTCTTTGAGAGGTTCTCTAGATCTTCCTTGAATACTTTAAGCATTTAAATCCACTGGATTGGAAGTTGCTTTTTTTAGATGGCTTTCTCTCTCTTCTCTCTTGAACACTTCAATTAAAGTATTTTGGAGTTGGAGAGGGATCTGGAAGACTTAAGGGTGGTTTAAAGTGTTCCTATGAAGCTAAAGAAAGAAATCAATCAACCCTTTACTTAAAAATTTTTATGGTATTTATAGGAGAGATAAATTAGATTCAAGGGTCAATATCTTGCAACCTAAGAAATGGTTAGCAACCATTTTTATTGGTGACTATCTAATAGGATCCAAGGGAAGGTTCTAGAGAGTTTTAGCTCCTTTAGATAGTTAGCTAGTCATTTAGGATTAAACAAATCATTTCTTAGAGGTTATTTTAAATAATCTTCCACTTCCGTAGTCTATATGGCTAGAGCTTGACAAGTCATATAGGATAAACATTCTAAAATATAATTCAAGTGTTTACATCAGCCAATTTGTGCTAGGTTGGCAATGGGCTCCATAATTTTGGTTTTGGAGGATTTGGGTTAGCCCAATTATTGACTAAGGTTAACCTATCAGTTTGGCTTATTGGGCTTGATTCATGGGGTTAAGGGACACTTGTTATAGTCATTCATGTAATTTAATTTCATAAGGATTAGATTTTGGTTCACAAAACACCTTTGGGTCCACTTGGTCAAACTGGTGTGGTTAATCTAGGTTAGCCTATCAGTTGAAACTCTTTTGGGTGACTTATGGTGACCCAATTGACAATCCCCATGGGTTAATTTGGTTTGATATGGTTTAGAGCATTAAATTTTAAATTTTTAATGGTTTATATATACTTTTGGTTAACCAAGTTTGACTACAGGTTGGGGTTTGATACACCTACTTCAAAATAACATTTTGGACTTATTAGAGTAGGTTTCATGCAATGGGGAGGTCATTTGGTATGAAATACAAGTTTAAGGATTTAAGGGACGCAATGGTCAACTAAGATTTAGCTGGTTAAATAGGGTAGAATTAGTCATCCGGAGTTTGTTAGGGATTGAGATTAGGTCTAACCCATTCCAAATGATATTTTAAGTTTGTTTGAGGTTATCTCAAGGTTGGTGAGGCCTTTATGATGAAATGAAACTTAAAAAAAAAAGGGGCCATTTCGTCAACCTAGCTTGACTTGCTCAACTAGGGTTGACCATGACTTTGGCCTTGGTTCAATGGACTCCAAATCACATTTAAAAAGTGTTAAAGAAGGTTTTAAGGTTCAATATGACTTAACCATATTATAGTTTAAGGGAAATTCAATTTTTTGGGAGGTTTTGGGGTTTCATCAGTTGTATAGTCCACTAAAGGTTCAATATTTGTTCAACGCATCATTCAAATTATAATGATCATGATCAATAGATCTGGGGAGGCTTCCAAGATCAAAAACCTTAATATGTAATTCTCAGTATCATAGGTTGTAAATATTTAAAGGTTTTATAGACTTGGAATATGCTTTGAGTTTATTGGGTTAAAGGGCTTAGAATACATACAAACTAATAGAGTAGACCTCAGAGACATGCCTAATCAATATGTATATAACCAATCATGAATCCAATGTCTTTTGGTTAAGTTTTGTGGTGATTTAAAATTATCCAAAAATAGGATATGGGCTAATGGGTTTTGGGTTTGGATTGAACATTTGATTTTGAGGTTTTGAATTTTTCATTGCATTTGGATAGTAGATTTGATATAGATTTGATATGATCAATGATTAGGAAGAGTTATACATTTGACATGTTCATATCATTGATAATCATTTTATGGTTGTCCATGATTGAACAAATGATCATGTGACAATCACTGATAACTTTTAACAAATGGATTCTCCACAAAGGGGCTCCATTTAAACACCACCACTAAAGCCTCATTAAATATGGTTACATAGTTGTAATGCTTTTCCTGGATTCCTAAGAAAGGAGCTTGCTATTCCTTATTCTCCTCATAGAAATTAGTCAAACTCTCCATTTATTCCCTTCTCTTGGCCACATACTCACCTAAAGACTTTGAAGTCTTAGAGCTCCTTCTGATGTTTTTGTTAAGCATACTAATTAACTATGGCTCACTAGGACTAACTTCCTCCTATAACCAAAGCTTTTTAAAATTTCAATTTTCCTATTAGTGAGAGCTAAAATGGCAAAATCTATTCTTCTCTAAGATCTCCCCTCACACTGGCATTAGCACATAAAGTATAAATAAGAGAAGGATACCCAAACCCTAATGAAGTAGTGCCTCTAATGATATAATTTAAATAAGAGTAAATAATCTTTCCCACACCAATAGTGTAGCCAATAAGAAAAATATAGTTATGAGTGGCTTAATCTTTGGATGATTAACAAATAATTTTACTTGGTAATAAATGAGTAGAAATGAAATAGTGCCAAGCTTCTGATAGTTTGGATAAGCAAGATGCAAGAAAGTTAATAATTTTTTCCTCTCTCATCTTCCACACTACCCCACTTCAAGGCTCTCATAAAACTCTTTATAATTCATCAAGATTAAAAAATGGGTATACTCATCAATTTCAAAACCTCTCAACTTATAAGTATGATTAACGACAAAATAATCAAATGGTATCCATTTACCCCTAATGTGGCACATATAATTTATATCCTCCTTCCCAATATCTAAAATTTTTATCACCATATTCACTACAGTAGCATGGGGTTCCTTACACAAAATCTACTGACCTTGATTTACTATAGTCTACATTAACTTCCAATCTGGTTTTTGAATCCCTCTCTTTAGAATTATTCGCTTACTCACCACAATTACCCTATATTATTGCTCAACTTAAGCAGATATGAATATGCTCTTATTAGTTAAGATAGAGGCATGCTTCTTGCTACCAAACATTTGGGTGGCCATTTCTCACAAAACACAAATATATAGAGATTATGTTGAAATTTGAGAGAAATAGAGATAACAAATTCAATAAAGAAATTTTAAAAACATATAGCCTGTTTATAGACATAATGAGTGATATTACACTCTTAAGGGAAAAGCTCTAGTGCTTAACAACACAAAATGACAGAAATGTTAAACCGACAAGGATTGTAATTTTTTTGGACACATGGCACTGAGGCGTTTGTTGAAACTCGTTCACTATGAATTAGGTTGTTAAACCTAAGCTTATGTCCCAGCGGCTAACCCAGAGGGGGGGTGAATTGGTAATTAAAAAATTTTACCCTCTTTTAAAATTTAAAATCGAGAATTTAACTTTGGTAAATTTTATAGAAGAAGTTTTTCAACCACAAGATAGAAACAGTAAAATTAAAATAAAAAGTAGCGTAAAAATAAAAGACACGAGATTTATAGTGGTTCGGTCAAACAAGACCTACATCCACTCCCCGGAGGCACCCTCCGAGTATTGCACTAATACCACTAGTGACTCTCCTTTTACACCCATGGCAAGGCGGAGAAGCCCTTAAAAAAATCTCTTCCACCACTACCCGGTGTGGCAGAGAACCGTCATCCTTTTACACTCTTCCAGTGATGGCAAAGAACCGTCCGTCCTTTCACACTCTCCTGGTTTAGGCAGAGAACCCTTCATCCTTTCACACTCTCCTAGTATAGGCAGAGAACCCTTCGGCTATTCACACTCTCCTAGTATGGGCAGAGAACCCTTCGGCTGTTCACACTCTCCTAATATGGGCAGAGAACCCTTTATTTGTTGACACTCTCCTAGCGTGGGCAGAGAACCCTTTGGCTGTTCATACTCTCCAAGTGTTGACAGAGAACTGGATCTCCTTGACAGATCTTCTCATGACAAATCTGGAAGGAAGAGAGAAAAGAGTGAAGTAATCAAAAACCACAAGTAGAGATTCTTACCTTTGAGTTCTAAGTGAATTCTTCACACTCCAGTAGTAAGAAATCTCCTATAAAAACTCTCTCACACTCTCTCCTTGACTCTCCTTTCAATTAGCATGAAGATTAGTGAGCAAAAAGATTAAGTGGCAATCTAAATCGGACTATATATAGAAAAGACAAGAAAAACCAGCCAAAAATTGCAAATTATCAAGTCAACACACAGTTGATTGTCCCGTATGATCGTGGATCGTTTTGGACGATATTACTTAATTCTGTTGGAAACAAACCAAATGTATATAGGTACAAATTGAATTTGTACCCGATCATCATCGCATATAAACTAGGTTCGTCAGGTACGAACGGTTATACCATAGGTCGGTTCCCAAAAACTGTAGGACATCACCAAAATTTGAAGAGTCGGTTCACTTCATCCTATGACGAATATGAGTTCGTCCGGACAAAATTTTTAATGAGAGCAATTCGTCCTGGATGATTATGCATTCGTCTAGACAAAAAAATTTTCAGAGAGCATTTCATCCTAGCATGATTATGAATTTCGTCTGAACGAAAATTTTCCAGGGAGCATTTCATCCTGGGACGAATAAAACGTCGTCCAGGACAATCAGGACTTAGAAAATTTTTCTTCAACTCTATTTCGTTCCATTGCTCTTTAGAGGAGATAACTAACTTCATTCCGTATGAACTATATTCATCCTATACGATTAGAATAAATTTTTTAAAGATCTCCTTAAGTGTTAAGTGTGTGTGTATGTGTTTATTCACTCAATTATAATCACTCCCTCTCAAACTTAATTCAAAGAAAAGTATAAGCTTCAAATTACAAAAATATTTCATGCATTTCATGCTAAATTTGATTTGTAAGTCTTCAATAGTCTGGAGTTCAATTTTCCTGAAATGTTAGTACACACAAGAGTAAAAACAAATTCTTCCAAAAAAGTGTTAGGAGAAAACGATACTTAAAATAATAATATTTGAAATCATAAAAACTATACAAGTTGAAAGAATGTAAAACATACACATAGCAACTCTCTTAACAATCTCCCCCTTTTTGATGATGGCAAAATAATTATTGTTTGTAGAATTTCAAATTCTAAGAATCTCTTAAACTCCTCCTGAATTGATGAACACGAGAAAATAAGGAGGCAATTGAATCATAATTTTTTGTTTTTCAAAATTTTTCAGAGATAGAAAACAAAATAAAAACACATAAAACAAAAATACATAAGATACAAAACAAACAAAAAAAAATATACAAACAAATTATTTCTCCCCCTTTTTGACAACAGCAAAAAATGAAGAAGAAAAAAAAGACCTGAAATGTAAGCAGTCAAATGAAAATCATTTGATAATTGAACCTTGAAAGTGATTGAATTAAAATTTGCAAATAAAATCAAAACATTAGGCAAATTATAGTAATTCATATAATTTAAGAAAAGATATAACATTGATGATAAAAAGTGTTTATCAAAAACATGAGTCAATTTAAACACTAAGATAAAGAAAATCATTGCAAAAAAGATAAATAGAAAATTTGTATATTTTAAATTTCAATATGGAATATAAATGTACAGAAGATCAATTTAAATTAAGATATTAAAAGATTATGGAAAGAAATAAGTACCACATGTGGCGCTTTGCGCATCTTTTTCAAATTTGTGGCACATTTTTGTGCATCTTTTCACTTGTAGGCTTATTTTGTGCCTCTTTTTCAACTTGCGAACCATTGCGCATTCCTTTTGATTTTTGTATATTTATACATTTTTCAAGAGTAACTTTGATCTTTCCAAATTCAATAATAAAAAATTTCAAATTTCTCTAAGAGCATAAATATTTATTGATAATTGAAATACAAAATAAGAAAACATCATAGTTGCAATAATAAGATTAAGCATTAATGTAGTCTAAATAAGAGACATGAAATTGACAATCTTAATTACATCAAGTTATAAGCAAAACTTAAATTTATAAAAATTAGATTTTCTAATGAATTTAATTTTAACTTGCATTTCAAAGTATAGTACTTTTAAGATCAAAAATTTAATGATTGTCATAAAGGCTAACACACATTTCAAAAATTAGATTAAAGCTAAAACAAGATACATTATATTGATATCAAAAAGATGATATTACAATCTGAGCAAAGGATATCAATACATCATAACATTTAAAACAAAAATATCTAAAGAAAAGAAAATACATCAAACTTTCCTAAGCCACAAAACAAAAACAACAACTAAAGAAACACATAAAATCAAGTGCAACTGTCCTCAGAAGGACCCTGATCTAGAGGTGGAGGAGGAGGTGCAGCACCGAAGAAGTTAAAATAGCTACTCATCATAAGCATATTGGAATTTATATCATTTATCTATTCTCGCATAAATCTCATATCTTGATTGTATTGCATATCCTGCTGCAGTATATGAGCTTCAATTTGATCAAACCTTTGATCAAAGTGAGTCTCTAAATGGTTAAATCTTTGAACCAAATCTTGATAATTTGGTTCATTAGCAGTTGCAGGTTCATGTTCTTCCTCAGTATCACTAATGACATGTGTTTTATTTGGTTCTTCTTAATTGAAGATTGCTCTAAATGATCCGTCGTTGTAGTAGAGCGGTTCTTCAAAATCTTATATCGGATGAACCAAATTGTACTTCTTATCCAGAATGTAGGCAACTAGATGTCCTAAGGCAATGTTCTTCTTTCTTTTATGTTCTACATGACCAATTTCAGACAGTCCATAAAGATAGTCAAGGATAAGTTGGGCTTTGTATAAGGTTCTTTTGTCATTATCAAGAAGGTCGCCATAGAAAGAAGAGGGGTAATGTTGATCCTATCACCAGCTTTAGGAATTATAGAAGTTCTAAGAACATGCTGGATGATACGAGCATTACGAACAAGACCGGATACCTTAGGCATATGCTCATTAAAATTGATTCCTCTAGTGACTTTATTAATTTCATACCATTCATATTCAATTCAGGTGATCAAGGTATGTGCTCTAGCTCCCTCAGTCCTTAAGTTCAGAAAGGCTCCTAAGTCAGCCTTGGTGATTTAAACTTTTTTCTTAAAGACAAAAGAATGGATGACAATATGGACGGAGTTGAAAGACATGTTTACAAGGAAATAGTGGAAGGTTTCTTTGTTGTAGAGATAAACTAGGGTGAGGATGAAACCAAACTGAGTTGAAGCAAACAAGTTCATTACCTAAAAGGTTAGTTGTTCCTGGACAAGATTCTATAGGGTGTGATTTTAGCGGACACGAATCTGGGGAAAGACTCTTCATTGGCTTTAGAAAGAAAGTTATCGAAAGAGTTTTTAGGTGGTCCCTTGGCTAGAATCTTTTCACACTTGCTTGAACTTGCCATTTATAGGATCTAAGGAACAAAAATGTTTGAAAGTGATGTGTGAGTGTGACTGTTGAGTTCAAAAGCTCATCAATTTATTGAAAAATGATTGTATATACCAGACGAAATCACTTTCATTCCGTACAAATATCAATTCACCCCGTATGAAAAAATTTCATATGGACGAATGAATGAGTCCAAAATAAAATGGCTTTTCATAATCACACAACTTACGAAGCATCCTTTCGTACAGACTTTTGACCAAATGATCGTACAGACAAACACGTGTTCATCCTGGACAATCAGAACTTATGATCGTTTTAATGGCAGTTGAGACCATCCCACATATTGAACCGGCATGTGTTCATCCAGACGAACCAATGATTAGTACATATGAACAGGCATTTTAAAAAATGATCTTATCCATTCAACTGAAATTCAATCATCCCATCATTTAAACACGTTCGTCCTGGATGAACCAAGGTTCAAAATCTGACAGTTTGACACACTTACACAATTCTTCCTGTATGAAAAACTTTCAGCCCGGATGATTGTCACTCAAAATTTTCAAATCATGCATTCAATCAAAACTAAAACATAAGTACACTAAATACACAACAAAAAATAAAAAAATAAACACAAAATACAGAAAAAGTCACAAACACAAAGATATACAAAAAAAATACTAATTAAAAACACAGATCAATGTTGTAGAAAAACATTTTATTAAGCATTCAGATTGATTACCCCAAGCCTTATTCTTAATGCACTAAAAGTATCAAAGACTAAAGGTTTTGTAAAAATGTCTGCAAGTTGATTTTCAGTAGAAACATGAATGAGTTCAATTTCTCGTTTAGATACATGATCCCTTATGACATGATGCCTGATGTATATATGTTTGATTCTTGAATGTTGAATAGGATTTTTAGAAATGCAAATAGCACTAGTATTATCACAATAAATTGGAATAGTGCCTATAGTTAATCATAAATCAATTAACTATTGTTTCAACCAAAGTACTTGTGCCACACAACTTCCTAATACAATGTATTCAACTTCTGCAGTAGATAGGGCTACTGAATTTTGTTTTCTACTGGACCAAGAGACTAAAGAATTTCCAATAAATTGACATGTTCCATACGTGATTTTTTTATCCACCCTATAACCTGTAACTAATTATTTCAAATGAAGAGCTAAACTTAAGATACCAAAATCCTAAGTTCTGAGTTCCTAACAGATATCTTAGAATCCTTTTTACTACTGTCAAATGTGATTCTTTTGGATCTGATTGAAATCTAGCACACAAGCAAACACTAAACATGATATCGGGGCAGCTAGCTGTCAAGTAAAGAAAAGATCCAATTATCCCTCTAAATTTCTTTTGATTAACAGATTTTACCTTAAGGTCCTTATCCAACTGAACTGAGGAACTCATTGGTGTACTAACAGGTTTAGCATTGTCCATTTCATACTTTTTGAGAATGTCCTTAACATACTTTAAATGACTAAGAAATGTACCTTCCTCAATTTTATTAATGTTAAATCCTAGGAAGTAACTTAAATATCCTATTAGACTCATCTCAAATTCACTACTCATTATTTTAGAAAAATCATCACAAAGATTTTTATTTAAAGATCCAAAGATGATGTCATATACATAAATTTGTATAATGAGTATATCCTTTCCAAATTTTTTCAAAAAGAGTGTTGTATCCAAACTTCCTTTTTCAAATGATCTTTCAAGTAGGAAGGTGCTCAACCTCTCATACCAAGTCCTAGGTGCCTGTTTCAATCCATATAATGTCTTTTTCAACTTGAAAACTGTTGACCTCATTTTTGTATGAGGTCACTAAGACCCTTCCAGAAGCCAGATTTAATCCTAGACCCTAGGATCCACTCTAGACCTTAGGATCCTTCTAGATCTAAGACCTTAGAGCCTATTCTAGAGCCTAGGATTCCCTTAAACCCTAGATCTTAGAATTCTTCTAGATCTTAGGATCACTCCAACTTCAAATCAATCTCCACTCTTGATCAACCTCAATTTTAAATCAATTCCTAATTTTAATCCACTCCAATTTCAATTTAATTCCTACCTGTGATCAATTTGAATCTCAAACTCCATCCAATTCAAGTCCAAATTAATTCAAACTTCAAATCAAATCCAAACCCAGAATTCAGACTCAAAATTCAAACTCTAGAGGCCCTGTCCTAAACACCCTTTTCAGAGATTTTTCAAACATTTCAAAACCCAGTCAAATGATCTCTGATTCAGGGTCTATCACTTGCAAAGTGATAAGACATGTCTCTAGAGGATACCCTCCAATTTTAAGCTCATTCTGAGGTCTCTAACCCTAGAATCTGAATTAAAATTCAAAGGCTGTAAAACCTTCAAATATTTACAGCCTATGCCACTGAGCCTAACCCCTTTGAGATCTTGACCTTGGAACCCTTGTCCAAGCCTCCAATCACTTCCAGACCCTTGATTTTAACCCATTGAGCAGTAAACTGCATTTTTCAGACCCATTTTTGACCATAGTTGACCAATAGGTCAAAATTGACCAAAATACCCCTATGGGGCTCAAATAGGGATTTCAAACCAAATGAGCTCCAAATGGGATGCAACCACCTCCAACAAATTTCAAATGTCATTTCAAATCTTTTGAACCTATTTCCAACCCTTGAGTCAACCTGGTTGACCAAGTCAACTGGTTTGACCTAAGAGGCCCTTTAAGGGTCCAAATAGGTGTTTTGACCCAAATGACCTCTTTAGGCCAACCAACCACCTCCATTGTTCTTAAAATATCATTTCAAACCTGTTGAGCCCAAACCCAGACCCTAGGTCAACCTGGTTGACCAAGTCAACCTAGGTTGACCAAACAAGCCCTTAAGGGCTCTAATAGGGATTTTGATCAAATTGACCTCCCCATACTTGGGGACCACCTCCAATGATTTTCAAATATCATTTCAAATTTATCCAGCCATGACTTACCCCTTGGGTCAACCTGGTTGACCTAGTCAACATGGTTTGACCCAATGAACCCTTAAGGTTTCAAATGAACCATTCCAACCCGTTTAACCACATCAATATCTTCAAACTCTTAAAATCATTCTATTCAAAGCTTTGAACATTTCTAAATCTATTTTGAGCTCAACCCAACTTGGTTTGACTAAGTCAACCCTCAATTCTAGGTCAAAGCTTGGTGGTGTTTGCTCCTATTCCTACCAAGCCTTGACTTTGAACTTTGACCCTTGATTGAATTACTCCAAATATCCCTCTTTTTCCTCAAGTGCCACATCATCAATTTTGACCTGGTTGACTGGTCAAACCAAGTCAACAAGGCCCTAAATCCCTCCTTGAATTAGTCAAACCTTCTATTTAACTTCAAGGAGTGTGAGATTAGGCATGGAAGATCTCCCATTGGCTGCCCCTACTTCCCTTCATGCCACATCACCAGCCTTGACCTGTTGACTGGTCAACCTGGTCAAACTCAAGCCTAAACCCCTTCTAGAAGGCTTTATCACATGCTAAGCCCCTTTCCCTTGATTTAAGCTGCTTTAGGCCGACCTATTAGTGCCCTAAAGCTCCCTAATAGGCTCCCTAACCGAGCTCCACCCCTTGTTTAGCCATAAGTGGCAATGTCTCCTCTCACTCATCCCAAGTCCACCCAATGGGAATGAGGCATGTCCAGCCCTTTCCGCAGCCTTCCAGCTTTCCCAGGGACACGTGGCACCATCTAGGAAGCCCCTGCATCAATTCTAGCCATCCAATCTAGCCCAGCTCGTTTGAATAGGGAGAAAGGCAACTTTTGAGCATATTGATCAAAACATCTTCTCTCACTAACCCTAGCCTCCCAGAGCGAGTTCTCAATTCGTTTTGGATCTCCAGAGCTTCCTCTACATCCCCACTACAAAATCCAAGTGGTTGCACATCACCGGCGGCGAGTTCTCCGGCGAGCCCACCACCTAGACCGTCCCAAGCCTATAGCAGTCGATCCAGACGTGTTCGAGCTCGGATTTCTGCTGGGGATCTTACTTGGACAGTCTACAAGCTCATCCATCCAGAAATTTCGAAGATCTAACGGTATAACTCCCTAAAACCCTAGATCTAGTTCACATTAGTTAGATCTAAATAGCTTTGTGCTTTTAGGGTTTTACCTAAAACAAACTATTCCCCGTTATTTCTGTTCATGCCTACCCTTTGTGTTTAAAATTTCAAGTGATTTGGTCCACCCGATCGGAAGAACGAACCAAAAAACGGATCCTAGGGCGTCATTCGCAGTTCGCTGCAGATGTACGTTTTCTAGACCGTTGATCACGCGATCAACGGCCTAGATCGTGCCGTTCCGCGCTTTGGTTCGACCGTGTATTCGGTTTAGTGTTCGATCGATCGACCGACGAGATCAGGGCCGTCCATTCAGAACAGCGGGATCGAATCTCCGCCGTTTGATCTTCTCCTGGTGAGATCAAACCGTGGGATCTGATCTCAGCCGTTAGATCGAACCCGCGGTTAATCCAACGGCTGTCAAGAGCCGCTGACGTGGTTAAGTGGAAACCGCGTGAAGCGGCCCGCGGCCAACGCGTGTCCCCGCCGTCACGCGGTTTTGATCCCGCCAGTCCGAGCGCGCCGCGTGTCCGACCGCCGCCAGTTAATTAAGGAAAATGTGTTTTAATTAGTTTTAATTGCAGAAACTTAAAAAAATTATAGTAAATTAAATACACAACCAAAAAATGAGTATAATATATCATTTTCTTCAGTTTTTCATCTAGTTTATTTTAAAAATAAAATCAAACCCTTTTGGTTATTATTTTATTAGTAATTTAAGAAATACAGAAATATGTATTTTATTTTTAATTAATTATGTATAAATTATTTTTATCTGAAATTTGGCATGCATGTTTTTGAGTGCATGGCTGATCTCCAGGAAAATTTTTAATATTATTTGAATGGATTTTGATGGTATTTAGAATTATTGGAGCTTATTAACCTTTTTTTATATTTAATTAAATATTAAGTATTTTGAAAAATACAAGGAAAATCTTTTATTATTTTCAAACTTCCCTAGAGATCAGTGGATCTTTCAACTCATCAACATGTATTTTAATAATATTTTTAATTATTTTATAATATATATTTATATATATATATATCCATTTATATTTATATGTTTTAAAATATATTTTGAAACTATATATATGTAAATCTTTAAGTATTTAAGAAGTCACTTGAGATCTTAAATGTTGATTGAGCATATTTGAATAGAAATAAAGGGGATGATTAGTGGATAATCATTCCTTGATTATTCACTAATTTTGTCTTAATTATGTTAATTAGTTAATTGCATGCTTAAGGTGCACACACCACTTAGTCTAAGGCTCTCCTAGATTTAGGTATTGAATGTGTTTATGTGGTTCATGCATGCCTTGTGTATTGAGTATGAGGGTTAGTTCAAACATTGATTCAAGTCCATCAAGATTAGTGACATAATTAAGGACAATAATTAAGGACTCATGTATAGAAAACTTAGAAAAATTTCAATAATTAGGATTCACTTCCCCTTGAGTTGAAACTTTGAACATTTGAACTTAGTGACACCCTCAGCCCCTAGAGAAATTTTCACTGATTTTTGAGGTCATTAGGTCCCCTAATTAATTTTCTAAGTCTTAAACCCTTAATTAAGCCTTTAAAACTTCTAAAAATTGTAATAAATTCAATTTAAATCCAAAAATTACATATAAACCCTCAAACTGACCAGAATCCAGTCCTTGATCTGTGATAATTAAAAGCCCCTTGATTTGATAGCAATTTAAACCCTAATTTAATTTTAAGTGAAAATCAATATTTAATTAAGATAATTAATTAATAATAATTAAAAAATCCCAAAATCTCCCAAACACTTGGGGATCCCTCCTTAGGTTATTTCTGACCTTTGGAGGTGTTTTCAAGAGATTGGGAATTTGTTTGAAGCAAAATCACAAAAGGGGCCCTCTAATTAAGAAATTCCCAAAATTCATTAAAATGCCCAAACTTCGATAATCCATAACTAATTCTAAAAAAATCCAAATTACCCAAACTCACTTGTATTCAACTCATAGTGATGTCTAGTATTTTCTAAAAATATTAAATTCCAGAAATTTGTAATATTTCAAAAAGTCAACAAATCGGTCAACTTTAGGTCAAAACTAGTTCAAAACTTCAAACCTTCGTAATAAAATGTAGAAAAATCCAATTTCAACGTACTTACTGTCTAACGGATCGTAGTAAGGTCTAGTATTTTAATAAAATATAAGCATTCCAGAATTTGAGCTTAATCAAAAAGTCAATTTTCAACCCCTTAATTAAATCATTAAAATATTCTAAAAAATTCATAAAAACTCTAAATCACTCTAAAACTCCAGAAAATATTGGCTTAATGTTTAAAATACTTAACAAACCCTTTAAAACACAACAACCACCCTAAAGATGAAGTTCATTGGCTGGACTACTCCGGGCTGCGGGGCTAAGTGTCCTAAGGAGGCTGGTTCCTCGAGCCTGGTGGCACAACGCCACGAATGGATTCAAAGGGGTGTTAAATCTTAAAATAGATTAATCTTTAATTATTTAACATTTTTAAAAATCCCTAATTCAATTACATTAATTTGGTTTATCGGCTGGACTACTCCGGGCTGCGGGGCTAAGTGTCCTAAGGAGGCTGGTTCCTCGAGCCTGGTGGCACAACGCCACGAATCAATTAATGGCAAACTTAAATTAATAAAGCTTTTAAAATTAGTAACTAACTCATTTTTGTATTAATCTACTCCTTTAATTCCAACCAATTTAAATAACTTAATCAACCCCGATTGCTACTGGGTAACCCAGGCCCACGAGGCTATTAGCTTAGCCCCAAGGAAGGTGAAATAAACTTCACGGCCTCGTGTGAAACAAAGGTAGCAATCAATTAACTTTTAAAATATGTTTAATTAAAATTCTTAATTCATTAATATTTAAATTTTAATTTAAATCCCCTTCTAAGCCTTAACAAATCCAAACTTTTAGACAACTTTAACTAATCACCCACTTTAGGATCTATCCCAGCCACACGACCTTTCTCACACACTTTAGATGATGTGCTAGGACAACCAACTTTAGATCTAGGATAGGCCGGTGTTTACTTTACTGCTGTGTGCCGGATTTTTCGTAGTTTTCACTGCATGTTATGGATGAAATTGCTTTGCTGTGTCTGCTTACTTTTTCTGTACTCTGTGGATGGATTGATGTGTTTGGCGACTAGATTACCCTTAGGTTAGGTACGATCTGGATGTTGACATAGTTTTCTGCAGGTGGCCACGCTCATGCAGGGCAATATAAAAAGGGGGCAAATTAAAAAATGCATAAATATTATAAACTCTTTGCACAGGTGCTACAGCTGCTAAAGCCCCCAAATCATAAAAAGAGCGTGGCCAGTGTGTTTACTTTCTTTTCTGCTCATATACAACTGCTTGGGAATAACTGCTTTTTTATATATTAATTGCTTAGGATAACCCTGCAGGTGAGTCTAGATTTTTATTTTGATATCAATGTAATTTGTGCAAGTGTCAAGTGTTGTGAAAGTTTATTTTGAGTTGGGATACATAGATCCAAAGCTTGGATTTCAAAGAGGAAAGGATACCCCTTTGGGGAACACTCCTTTTCCATTTGAAAATCCAAATTTGGATCATACCTCTTCCTTACCCAAAGAGGAAAGAGTGGCATTCCCCTTAGAGGGAAGTGCCCTCTTGTTCATTTGGGTAATCCACTACGAAGATTCCAAGAAGATTGAAGAAAAGGAGTCCAAAGAAGAATGAAATTGAAGATTTGAAGACTTGAAGATTGAGAGTATCCCACTCAAAATAACTTGCGTCATTACTAGGTTTAGAATCCGGGTTGTTGTCAGTGGTGCCCGGCCACTTTACTTTCTGTAATATTCTGGTTTGTAATAAGCAAGGCAATTCTGCCTATGGACATTTATTAATTAATTTATATTTGATGTAATGATTTGATTGCCTTTAGGATTACTTGCTTTTACTAGTTTTTTGGCGATTGCATGCCGCTCTTTGTTTTCGCCTGGATACGTGAGGCTCGTGAGGGTGTGAAAGTTTTCTACTCATAATTCTAAGAGTCTAAAAGTTTAGTGAGTCTAAATAACATAGAAAGATAACGAATCTAGGGAATTAGCCGGGGATCGACCCTGGGGTCGCATGTATATTTTTGCATTACTCTTTCCTTGCTTTAGACCCTTCCCCGCCTGCGGGTAGAGTCCGGATAGTCTGACCTATGAGGACGAGGTACCGGACCTGGGGAAGTCCAATCTTCTAAAAAATTATTTTATAAGCCTGTTTTTAAAATTTCAAGCATATTTGATTTGAGGTTGTTAACCAGCATGCATTGCATCAGATACAAATTAAAGAGTCAAAATTTTAATTTCATAGTCCTTAGCATTTTAGCACCCAACATAAGTCAAAGGGGCCAATTAGGAAAATCTCTAGATGTCGGCCCCGCCTCCCCAAAACTTTAATTATAACATCCCTACCACTCTTTCATAAAAGACCGGATTCATGTATTTTAAATCGATTAGGTGGTTAGCTGGCTCCCCAATCCAGGCCGGGGTAAGTCCAGATCTTGCACTGCATTAGTTAGGATCGGACGACTGTGGTCCAGTGTCCAAAATAGATTTAGGTTCCGGGGCAGATCTTTGATTATAAGACCCCAAACTTCGGGAATCTAATCCCAAATTTCTAATAAAATGCTCAACTCTAATTAAATATCATTTCAATCCAAAAAATAAAGCCCAACACTTAGATTAAGTTGGGACACTTCCGGATGGTTCTGGAATCTCAAAGTGTCCCCTACCTCTCATCCTTTAACTCCGTTAATAACTGCTCAATTTTGATCCATTCCCTTTTGATTTTCTAATAATTCTATTCATACTTTGATATCACTCCTAGAAACTCTAAACAAAATTCTGCCATTATTTTAATCGAGAGTTTTCGTAGGAGATTTTATCTTCCTACGATGTAATTAACTACGAGGGTTTGCGCTCGTAGGAGATTTAGAACCACATACGCACCTGATTTTAAAAATTGATTTTTCAAAACTCAATTAGATTTCTTTGGGAAAACTTAAAATACTAGTGATCATTGTTATCATATTCAAAGAATTATCATCGAATGATATTTTCTCCCTTCGGGGAGATACATCTTTCTTTGATAAGGCTTTGGATGTGAACCTAACGATCACACTTCTTGAATATTGTATTGGATATTCAGTTGAACCTCATTTTGACCCTTCGGAGTCATATGAATTTCTCTTTAGCATCCGTTCATAATATTCAAGATGGATTTCATAATTCTAAGTCTGAACATCGTTATGAAAGTTTATTTTCGTCCTCTGGGGTGATATACTCTTTCTAACGAGTCGATTCGACCTTAGAATTAGAACTTAACCTTAATCTTAAAATCCCTAAAGAAAACCAATATTTTCAAAACCTGTTTTCCAAAATTCCACCAACAAAAAAATGGCACGCCCGGTGGGACAAATCTCTCTCTCCATCTTTAATAATGGCAAAAGTTTGTTTCATCGGTAGTTTTAACTATCATTTCTTCTGTTGGTCCCTTGCTCATTTCTTCCTTGGGTTAGTGTGGCCAACATCTAAAATAATAACAAAATATTAAAAGAGAGGTTCCACCTCTAAATTTGGCTTTTCGTTCTGATTTTGACCTTCTGTCCCAGCATAGCTTGTGAGGCGACAGTGTCAAATCAGATCTCTGGATATCCTTTTTAATTTTATGGATTTATGGTCGATAAATTTCTCGTTCAACATATAAATCCTTAAAATTGAAAAGAATGCAAATTTTTGATTTCATCCCAAAACTTGTTAGTTTTAACCCCCTCACTTCCCCTTTGACTTCTAAGGGTGGGGAGGGTTAAACTATTCCTTCTTACTTGGGCTTTCTCACAATTCCATAAGCCTTCGGGCAAGGGGAAACTCTGTCCGTTGTGTTTTGGAACCTGTAAAAAAACCCCTTTTAAATTCTCAAAATTTTCAAAAAAAAATTATTATTTCTCAAACTCCAAGTTGTCATGTGTTACCCCATACGATTCCTTCGTGGGCCAACATATGTCATACTTTCAAAAAATAACAATGAAATACTTTTTTACCATTCTTTTCAAAAAAAAATCTAATTTCAATCATTTTCTTTAACTTTCAGAAAATTTCAAATGGCTGGCCAACTGATTTTCTCTTTTGACCGAGAGTTGTCTTCGATTGTTAATGACCAAGGGAGCACTGTTATTTTTGGAATGGGATTCAGTACTCTTGAGCTCTCCATGGATGGACATCAGATTGTTAGCCTAGATGCCAGTAAGGAAACTCCCCCAGTAGTTGAGTTAATTGTGAGATCTGCACCCACCTTGCCAGTAGTCAGTGATGATCAAGAACAGTCTGAACCGGTTGTTGAGCCTCCCACTGAAATTAAGTCTGTTTTCGAAGAAGGGTCTAGTTCTGGACTTAGATTCACCACGAAGAATCAGAAGAAGAATTATTTGAGGAGACTTAGAAAGAAAATCTCTAAGGCTAAGAGAGTTCTACCCTTTAAGACCTTGGCTCAAGTAGAACCTGAGGCTGTTGAGGAGCTACCTATTCCTGCTTCCTCTCCCCTCCTAAAGGGAAGTCGCTTTTACCCCTTGGCTTCAGCTCAAGGGGAGGAGAGGATAGCTAGGATAGCCCGTTCTCCACCATGCCCAGTCGACTACTCGACCAAGAAAACTCAGAAAGAAAAACATCTTCAAAAGACAAGGACTCTGAGAAATATAATTCATACTTGCGCTGCACAGACTGGGCAGACTAAAGAAGAATATGTAAAACAGTTGAAGGGAGTGATCTCACATCGCTTCCAAAAAGAAGTGCTGAAAGAAGAAGTATCTGAAGCAAAGAATTTAACCCCTCAATTCGTTAGAAAGAATAAGAAGTATGCTAGACAGCCCGCTACTTCAGTACTGGTTGATGGATATCACTGGGTGCCACGCCCTCTGTCCTCTCAAACAGAGGGTATTGTGTTGACTGGGTCCGAGAGAGGCCGCCATCCTACTGGTAGACCCCCGGTACCCCCACATAAACCTGTAAGATTGGCCTCAGTGATTGTCAAACCAAAGGGGGTTGAAGTCCAAAAGTCTGTGGACCTTAAAGGAAAAAGACCTAAATCTCCTGAAAGGAGATATGTGCCAAAGAGAACTAAGTTGGAAAGTCTGCCACCACCTCCTAGAACTTCTAAGTTCATTCTGCAGCTCCAACGAGTTTCAGCCAATCCTACTCCGAGTTCAGTTGAATTGATGGATGTTCAGGCTAGTACTCCAGTTGTTACAGTTGATAGTCCTGCCACAGCCAGTTTGACTCCGGATCCAATAGTCACCGTTCCTGCTACCCCAGTTGATGATCCCCAAAGTTCGAGTGTCATTCCTAGGCCCCTTAGTCAGGTGTCTGAGGACCTTACCTTACCAGATGTGGGAACTATCACCTTACAAGCTCCTACTTCTCCTGAGGAATATGTCCCTCTCCCTGTAGAGGATGCCACTCTTCTGACTACCAGCTCTGGGATAGTCGAAGAGGAGAGAATTGACCAGGATTTAGAAATGGAAGATGAACCGGATACAAAATCTCAACCAGATCCTAATCCAAAACTTACAGAAATCATCGCCCTTATGGATTCTGAAGAGTTGTTCGATATGGCTGAGTATAAAGGATACTTACCCCTTGACCCTAAATCAATTGGGGATAGACCGGTCGAGGAGGTAGTCCAGGAAATAAGAAACATCTTGTTGAACAGAGAGGGAATGGCTTCTTTTGACCCTGATACGGATGATCTCCTTGGAGATGAAGATGATTATATTGGGGGCATTCATGTGGTTGAAACTAGAGGATCTAATAAAGAAGCTGAGCCCAGCAAGCGCCGATTTGTTAAGGATGATGATCCGCATGCTGTCGAGTCAGAGTCAGATGAGTCTGTGAAAGATAGAGATGAAGAACATATAAAAAACTTGGAGACTCAGCTTGCTAGCATGATGTCACAAGTTAGAGAAATGCAAGAGAAGTTGGACAAATCACAGCAAGAATCTTTCATGATCCACCAATCAGCTCGAGAGCTCACAGAAAAGGCCAAAAGGGCAGAATTTAATTCCAGACCTCTCGAGTCACCACCTGTGACTCTCCCTTGTCCAGTAGAGACACCTCCAGTTCACCCTGCAGTTTCCACCATTCCTCCGATCCCACCTCAGAAGGATATCAAGCAATTAATTGAGGACCAGGTAAGGGAGGCCTTAGCCCATGCTCAAGGAACTGTGTCTATTTCAAAGGGTAGACCCTACCCCGAGGAATATGACTTAGTTCCTTACCCAAAGGGCTTTGTGCCACCAACTTTTAAAGTTTTCACTGGAATCGAAAACCCGAGACAGCATCTGGCCCACTTTCGAGCAAGCTGTTGCAACGCAGGAGGGTCAGATGCTCTACTATTTCGCCAATTTGTAAGTAGTCTATCCGGCATTGCTTTTGAATGGTACGCCGATCTGCCCAACGGTTCAGTAAGAACCTTTAGCGACCTAGAAAACCTCTTTCTTAAGAGATTTTCTGGAGCGCAACAACGCACCACCGTGGGCGATCTCGTGGTTGAAAAGCAAAAGCCGGGAGAGTCTCTAGTTGAGTACATCTTGAGGTGGCGAAACCTCTCGATGAAGTGTGAACCCCAGTTGCAAGAACAACATGCTGTGGAGATTCTTTTGAAGAATATCCACGGTCCTGTTGCTTTTCTCCTGAAGGGTTTCACTATTAAAACTTTTGAGAAACTTCTTAATAAGGCTAGCAATTTACAGGAAGAGGCTCCTAGGATGCCATTCTTACGAGAGCAGTCTGAAGAGAGGAAGGGTCCAAAACTGGTGAAGACATTTGAAAAGAAAGCTGTGGTCTCAGCAGTAGATAAAGGAAAGAGGCCAGTGATTAGTCAGCCTAGCACTCCACTTCCACCACAGCCGCCTCAGAAGCAGCCCTTTCAGATAGTTCCTCAACATACTAGAGATCCCTCTTTCATCCCTTTTAGAGAGAGATTGGCAAAGCCTTATCCATTTAAAAGGGAGTCAGTTAAGAAGATCTTCAGAAGTCTGTTAAAAAAACCAGATTTTCAGTTGCCAGAGGCTAGGAGGCCTGAGGATGAGAGCAAGAAAGATGATCCCAAGTATTGCCCATACCACAGGATGCTTAGTCACCCTCTTGAGGACTGCGTTGTGTTCAAAGATTGGCTTGAGAGGAACTACACCCAAGGTAACATCATAATACCTAAGGAATACTTGGTCGATCCAGAAAAGGCTTCAATTAAGACCATTTCAGGTAATCCTCTTAACTCTTCTTGTTTTGTTGAAGATGGTTGGGACATTGCTTTGTCCCGGGCACTTAAAAAGTCGATTAACAAGTCTTTTCGTCTTTCTCAACAGCTGACTACGATAGCCCAGGCCCCGGTGTGGAAAGTTGACCTGGACGCTTCGCAGAAGGATGTTGAGCCACTTCCCTCTCCAGTAGTCTTAGGAACTACTGAGAAAAATGTAAAAGAAGAGAAATCTGATTTTGTAGAGAGGAAGTGTGTAGATGAGAGATGTATTAGAATGGCGGATGGTGGTGTTAAAACCCTTTCCCCTCTTTTGTTATCTGACTTTTACTTTGCCCCATCAAAGGCGAAGGGTCAGAAGATGAATAAAAAACATCCTTCTACTTCTGTCTTGATGATTAACCATGAATCTCAAATGCAAATTGATGACTCTCCTGCTTTGAATCAAACTCCTAATGAAACGAATATTGAGGTTAATCAAACCGACCTCCCCGAATCGACTATTCAAGAAGAGGTCGAATATGAAGCTTTATCAGAAAGTGATTTCCCTCAAATCAATTTCCAAGGAAATCCTATCTTGATAGAACTTTCAGATTCTGACTCGCTTTCAGGAAATGATGATCCAACACCTATGGTGTGTGTAGACACTTCCCTAGTTTGCCCGCCCGAAGACGTCGAGCAGGTGCAACTCTGTGGCGGTAAAGTCTTACCCCCTAGGTTGCCCCCTCAGGACAAAGGCAAGCAATCCTCATTCGAAAATCTAAGTCCGGATTCCCCTCAACAACCAGATTTCCCTTTAATTCCTCCGGGTTTCGAGTCTGTCATTCCTAAGGTTGATTACAATGTTCTAGCCCACCTTAGGAAGTTGCCAGCAAAATTAAGTATTTACGACGCCCTCCTTCTCTCCAAAGAAATGAGGGAGTCTCTAATTAAAGCACTTCTCGATCCCGAGATTTGCTTAACACAGTTGGCTGCAACTTCAGAAGGTGAGGCTCTCTACTTCAAAGAAGTCCCGGGGGTTACCTTTTCAGACGAAGATTTACTCTTGGGAACTGCTGACCACAATCGTCCCCTCTACATCACCGTAGATGTGGGAAATTTCAAGTTATCAAGAGTCCTTGTTGATCCGGGTGCATCGGTCAACGTGATGAACATAAAGACCCTTGCTTATCTCAGGGTTGATACTAGCAAGCTTTCAACCGACAGGTTGGTGCTTCGTGGGTTCAACGAGAAGGGCGAGAGAGCTTTAGGTTCAATCACTCTACTCCTGGAAATAGGAGGTTTAAAAACTGAAGCTAAATTTCATATAATTGATTCGACTACGTCCTTTAACGCACTTCTAGGTAGACCTTGGATTCACGAATATAGAATGGTTCCATCTACCCTGCACCAATGCGTTAAGTATCAACGAGACGGCATTGAACATGTGATTAAGGGTGATTTGCAACCATTCTCGATTCAAGAAATCGGAATCTACGAAGATGCTGCATATTTCATACCAAAAGGGTCCTCGTCCCGTTCTAAATTAGAGATCAAATTTGAGGAGAAAATGGTTGAACAAAAATTCAACCAAAGGAAAGAAAGAAATAAAAATATCAATCAAGAAATGATTCAATCGAGTAGTGAAGACGACTCTGATATCGTTGTCCTTAGACCTCCAAGCACATTACCTCAAAGAGGTGGGAGGATGGCTTTAAGGGCACGAGGTCGAGGCCGTGCTTCATTAGACAGGAGAACAGCACCTGTGTATATTGATTTGGAATCAGATTCCGATGGTGAACTAGAAAGTCAAGGTGCTGCCCTCTCTCTCGATTATCAAAACATAAATACTCCTCCAAAATTTGATCTCACCTTAGACCAGGACAGTGACCCTGAGGTAGATATTTCAAAAGTTAAAAGTGACGAGCCCGAATTAACAATGTATGAAAAGCTCACTAGAAGGATTGAGGCCCTTTCTCTGACCCCACTGTCGGCAGGCAGGGTTGTAGGGTTGGAAGTTCAAAGTGGCCCCCAACTTGGATGGTGAAGTTAAGAAAGTCCAGAAATTCTTTCCTGGCTCCTCCTCCGCAAGGGACGAAGGTGATGTAACCCTTGAGGAGGCAGATTTTAATGAATTAATGGAATTACCTTTCGGCTACTTCCCTGTTTGTGTAAAAAATACTTTTTCTAAAGGTTCTATACCATACCGATGGACTAAGGGTCAAGCTAGATACCACGAGAATATTTGGCGAACAAAAATAAATAAAAATCCAACAAGTGGTATTGGCTTTGGAACAGTTAGTTCATTCGATGATGATGAGTATTGCCTAATGATAACTTACCATCTCGATTCTCCAAATGTCCCTACAGATCCTCCTTGTCCTTTGGATGGACTCTGTTTGGAGACTTTAGACGATCCCGATGATCTTCAAGTTCGGGATGCACCCCCTGAATTTGAAGAGGAAATTAAGTCGACAGTCGATGAAGTTGAGAGAAATTAACTTGGGAAACGATGATGACCCCCGTCCGATTTTCATAAGTACTTTGTTGAGCGAGGGTGAAACCCAAGATTTAATCCAGTTGTTATTCGAGTTCAGGGATTGCTTTGCCTGGACATATGACGAAATGCCAGGTTTGCCTGCTGAGGTAGCAGTTCACAAACTTGGAGTTCGGCATGATGCCATCCCTGTTAAACAAGCTCCTCGACGCATGCGCTTAGAGATTGAGCAACAAGTCGTTTCTGAAGTTAAGAAATTGGCAGAAGCCGGATTCATTCGAGAGGAACAATACCCCTCTTGGGTGGCCAGCGTCGTGCCAGTTCGAAAGAAAAATGGTCAGATTCGGATTTGTGTCGACTATAGGGATCTGAATAAGGCATGCCCTAAGGATGAGTTCCCCCTACCAATACCAGAACTCATGGTGGACATTGCCTCCTCACATGCTATTTTCTCCTTCATGGATGGCTCGTCGGGTTATAACCAAATCAAGATGGCCCCTGAAGATGAGAGAAATACGGCGTTCAGAACCCCTATTGGAATCTTTTGTTATAAGGTAATGCCATTCGGCTTAAAGAATGCCGGAGCAACCTACCAACGGGCCATGACCCGTATCTTTGACGACTTAATTCATAATCAAGTTGAATGTTATATTGATGATTTAGTTGTCAAGAGCAAGGTTAAAGAGGCTCACCTGTATGACTTAAGAGTTGTTTTCGAGCGGTTGCGCCGCTACGATTTGAAAATGAACCCCTTGAAGTGCGCCTTCGGCGTCGCTTCGGGAAAATTCTTAGGATTCGTAGTAAGGCACCGCGGAATTGAGATAGATCCTGCTAAAATTGAAGCCATCTTAGATATGCCGTCCCCTAAGAGCCTTACTCAGTTAAGGTCTCTACAAGGAAGATTGGCATATATAAGGAGGTTTATTTCTAATCTTTCCGGGAGATGTCAACCCTTTCTCTGTCCTTGCGAAAAAGGATACTAAATTCGTATGGGGCGAGAAGTGTCAGAACGCTTTTGACAATATCAAACAATACCTTTCTAACCCGCCAGTCTTGGCAGCTCCGATTCCGGGAAAGCCATTAATCCTCTACACCGCAGCTCTAGATGAGTCTTTAGGTGCCCTGTTAGCTCAAGTTAACGACGAAGGAAAAGAGAATGCTCTCTACTACCTTAGTCGAAGACTCCTTCCTACTGAAAGTCCGATACCCGTCAATTGAGAAGCATTGTCTTGCTTTAGTTTTTGCAGCTCAAAAACTGAGGCATTACATGCTTTCTCACTCAATTAGTTTGATTTCAAGAGTTAATCCTTTGCAATATCTTATGACCCGACCTACGTTGTCAGGACGTTTAGCCCGTTGGTCTATGATATTGTTGCAATTTGAGATTACTTTCACTCCTCTTCGTGCTGTGAAAGGACAGGCTGTTGCCGACTTTCTGGCAGCACACCCGCTGCCAGCAGATTCTCCTCTGAATGATGACTTACCCGACGAACAAATCATGAGTTTGGGGAAATCTGGCGAGGCTATCTGGGAATTATATTTTGATGGGGCAGCATCCTCTCGTAGGATTGCGACTCAACAATCTGTAATTCCTGGAAAGGCTGGAGTCGGTCTAATTTTTATTACACCAGAAAAAGGAATGATGCATTTTTCCTACCACTTGTCGGAGCCTTGCACAAATAACGAAGCTGAATACGAAGCTCTGATAACTGGTTTGGAACTTGCAATTCTAATGGAGATTAAAGAGATTAAGATCTTTGGAGATTCCCAACTGGTTATTAACCAAGTTGCCGGAACTTATAAAGTCTTGAATCCGAATCTCCTAAAATATCACCAGTACACACTTCACTTGTTGGAACAAATCCCCATTGCTACTTTGTATAGGGTTCCCCGTGGAAGCAATTCTGCGGCGGATGCCCTAGCAAAACTTGCAAAGGAATTTGCATGTCCTGAGGAGGATTCCATCCCTTTAGAGATACAGGGTCGTAAGACCCTCTCTCTTATAGATTTGGAACACATTAGTAAGACTCCCCTTCAGATCCTTTCTGCCTCTTCGACAACTGACGAAGAAGGCGATTGGAGACGACCCTTAGTCGATTACCTTAAAGAAGGGAAGCTTCCCCAGGATAAATCACTCTCCAACCAGATTAAGAAACGTGCCCTATCATATGCACTAGTTAACGATCTGTTGTACCGTCGGTCTTTCGATCACATGTGGCTGCGCTGTTTGAACAAGCGAGAAGCCCAGAAGATTATTAATGAAGTTCATTCAGGACTGTGCGGTGCTCATCAATCGGGTCCAAAAATGAAATTAAAGATTAAAAGACTTGGATACTATTGGCCTACAATGATTGACGACTGCATGAATACTGCAAAGCACTGTCATCAATGTCAGGTCCATGGTGTGGTTTTACATCAGCCGCCTAATGTGTTACACCCTACGATAGCCTCGTGGCCTTTCGAGAGTTGGGGCACGGATATCATTGGGCCAATTGACCCTCCCTCTGCGAGAGGTCATCGTTTCATATTAGCAGCGACTGATTACTTTTCAAAATGGGCGGAAGCAATTCCCCTACGAAACGTAACATCACACCATGTCTTAAAATTCTTTCGTGACCATATTGTATATCGATTCGGCGTACCCCGCAGAATCATATCCGATAATGGGTCCGCATTCAAGTCTACAAAAATCAATAGTTTTGTAAGGCGCCATAATATTGATTGGAGATATTCGACGATCTATTACCCTCGGGCGAATGGATTGGCCGAGGCCTTCAACAAAACCTTGGTGCAAATTGTCAAAAAGACCCTTGATGATAACAAACGGCAGTGGGATGAGCGGTTGGTGGAAGCTTTGTGGGCTTATCGTACCACTTATAGAACCCCGACCCAATCCACCCCGTTTGCACTAGTGTATGGATCTGAGGCTGTTCTACCCTTGGAAATACAAATCCCTTCGCTTAGAATTGCAGTTCAGAATCAAATTACCAATGAACAAAATGCAAAACTACGATTGGAAGAACTCGAAGGCCTTGAAGAGCGACGTCTCCAAGCTCAACAAAGTTTAGAGTTGTATAAATCCCGTATGGTTCAAGCCCATGATAAGTTAGTGCGACCTAGGACCTTCCAAGCGGGAGACTTGGTATTGGTCCTTCGGAGGCCTATCTTGGCCCATCGGAAGCTGGGAGGCAAGTTTGAACCTACGTGGGAAGGACCCTTCGTTATAGAGACTGTCTACGAAGGAGGCTCGTATCAGTTAGTAGATTGTAAAGGGAACCACCCGATGCTACCTGTCAATGGGCGTTTCCTTAAGAAATACTATGCTTGATGTAGCTCATTTTATCAATTAATAAAACTTCCTTTTCTTGATTTACAACTTGATTTTACCTTTTCTTTTTAAGTTTTTTTTTTTAACACTCTTTGCCTTCTCCTTAAGGTTGGGTCTTTCCTTCCCTTAGGATTAGACCCGCTAGTGGTGGAGTACGCCCTCTGTGGCACCACCCTGGCATTTTACCCGGGGATTAGTGGTGGAGTACGCCCTTCGTGGCGCCACCCTGATTCCCATTCGCTAGTGATGGAGTACGCCCCTCGTGGCACCATCCTAGTTTGCCAGTTAATCTGCCTATTTGGAGTAAGTCTTCTATCAGCATCCTATAGGCCTAAGGTTGGGTGATGCCCTTCCTTAGACCCAAGGTTAGGTATTCCCTACCTTGGTTTCCAGTTGATCCGTCTACTAGGAGTAAGTCTTCTATCAGCATCCTGTAGACCTAAGGTTGGGTGATGCCCTTCCTTAGACCCAAAGCTAGGTATTCCCTACTTTGGTTTCCAGTTAATCTGCCTATTTGGAGTAAGTCTTCTATCAGCATCCTATAGGCCTAAGGTTGGGTGATGCCCTTCCTTAGACCCAAGGTTAGGTATTCCCTACCTTGGTTTCCAGTTGATCCGTCTACTAGGAGTAAGTCTTCTATCAGCATCGTGTAGACCTAAGGTTGGGTGATGCCCTTCCTTAGACCCAAAGCTAGGTATTCCCTACTTTGGTTTCCAGTTAATCTGCCTATTAGGAGTAAGTCTTCTATCAGCATCCTATAGGCCTAAGGTTGGGTGATGCCCTTCCTTAGACCCAAGGCTAGGTATTCCCTACCTTGGTTTCTCCAGTTTCCTTGTCTACTAGGAGTAAGTCTTCTATCAGCATCCTGTAGACCTAAGGTTGGGTGATGCCCTTCCTTAGACCCAAGGTTAGGTATTCCCTACCTTGGTTTTACCAGTTTTCCTTATCCAATAGGTGTAAGCCTTCCATTAGCATCCTATAGGCTTGAGGTTGGGAGATGATCTCCCTTTCACTCTCAAGATTCTACTTCCATTCGGTCAACGCCAATGTGTGCAGCAGAAGTTCCTTCTACTACACGCATTGGGGGTCCATTTGTTGACCTCATTTTTGTATGAGGTCACTAAGACCCTTCCAGAAGCCAGATTTAATCCTAGACCCTAGGATCCACTCTAGACCTTAGGATCCTTCTAGATCTAAGACCTTAGAGCCTATTCTAGAGCCTAGGATTCCCTTAAACCCTAGATCTTAGAATTCTTCTAGATCTTAGGATCACTCCAACTTCAAATCAATCTCCACTCTTGATCAACCTCAATTTTAAATCAATTCCTAATTTTAATCCACTCCAATTTCAATTTAATTCCTACCTGTGATCAATTTGAATCTCAAACTCCATCCAATTCAAGTCCAAATTAATTCAAACTTCAAATCAAATCCAAACCCAGAATTCAGACTCAAAATTCAAACTCTAGAGGCCCTGTCCTAAACACCCTTTTCAGAGATTTTTCAAACATTTCAAAACCCAGTCAAATGATCTCTGATTCAGGGTCTATCACTTGCAAAGTGATAAGACATGTCTCTAGAGGATACCCTCCAATTTTGAGCTCATTCTGAGGTCTCTAACCCCAGAATCTGAATTAAAATTCAAAGGCTGTAAAACCTTCAAATATTTACAGCCTATGCCACTGAGCCTAACCCCTTTGAGATCTTGACCTTGGAACCCTTGTCCAAGCCTCCAATCACTTCCAGACCCTTGATTTTAACCCATTGAGCAGTAAACTGCATTTTTCAGACCCATTTTTGACCATAGTTGACCAATAGGTCAAAATTGACCAAAATACCCCTATGGGGCTCAAATAGGGATTTCAAACCAAATGAGCTCCAAATGGGATGCAACCACCTCCAACAAATTTCAAATGTCATTTCAAATCTTTTGAACCTATTTCCAACCCTTGAGTCAACCTGGTTGACCAAGTCAACTGGTTTGACCTAAGAGGCCCTTTAAGGGTCCAAATAGGTGTTTTGACCCAAATGACCTCTTTAGGCCAACCAACCACCTCCATTGTTCTTAAAATATCATTTCAAACCTGTTGAGCCCAAACCCAGACCCTGGGTCAACCTGGTTGACCAAGTCAACCTAGGTTGACCAAACAAGCCCTTAAGGGCTCAAATAGGGATTTTGATCAAATTGACCTCCCCATACTTGGGGACCACCTCCAATGATTTTCAAATATCATTTCAAATTTATCCAGCCATGACTTACCCCTTGGGTCAACCTGGTTGACCTAGTCAACATGGTTTGACCCAATGAACCCTTAAGGTTTCAAATGAACCATTCCAACCCGTTTAACCACATCAATATCTTCAAACTCTTAAAATCATTCTATTCAAAGCTTTGAACATTTCTAAATCTATTTTGAGCTCAACCCAACTTGGTTTGACTAAGTCAACCCTCAATTCTAGGTCAAAGCTTGGTGGTGTTTGCTCCTATTCCTACCAAGCCTTGACTTTGACCTTTGACCCTTGATTGAATTACTCCAAATATCCCTCTTTTTCCTCAAGTGCCACATCATCAATTTTGACCTGGTTGACTGGTCAAACCAAGTCAACAAGGCCCTAAATCCCTCCTTGAATTAGTCAAACCTTCTATTTAACTTCAAGGAGTGTGAGATTAGGCATGGAAGATCTCCCATTGGCTGCCCCTACTTCCCTTCATGCCACATCACCAGCCTTGACCTGTTGACTGGTCAACCTGGTCAAACTCAAGCCTAAACCCCTTCTAGAAGGCTTTATCACATGCTAAGCCCCTTTCCCTTGATTTAAGCTGCTTTAGGCCGACCTATTAGTGCCCTAAAGCTCCCTAATAGGCTCCCTAACCGAGCTCCACCCCTTGTTTAGCCATAAGTGGCAATGTCTCCTCTCACTCATCCCAAGTCCACCCAATGGGAATGAGGCATGTCCAGCCCTTTCCGCAGCCTTCCAGCTTTCCCAGGGACACGTGACACCATCTAGGAAGCCCCTGCATCAATCCTAGCCATCCAATCTAGCCCAGCTCGTTTGAATAGGGAGAAAGGCAACTTTTGAGCATATTGATCAAAACATCTTCTCTCACTAACCCTAGCCTCCCAGAGCGAGTTCTCAATTCGTTTTGGATCTCCAGAGCTTCCTCTACATCCCCACTACAAAATCCAAGTGGTTGCACGTCACCGGCGGCGAGTTCTCTGGCGAGCCCACCACCTAGACCGTCCCAAGCCTATAGCAGTCGATCCAGACGTGTTCGAGCTCGGATTTCTGCTGGGGATCTTCACTTGGACAGTCTACAAGCTCATCCATCCAGAAATTTCGAAGATCTAACGGTATAACTCCCTAAAACCCTAGATCTAGTTCACATTAGTTAGATCTAAATAGCTTTGTGCTTTTAGGGTTTTACCTAAAACAAACTATTCCCCATTATTTCTGTTCATGCCTACCCTTTGTGTTTAAAATTTCAAGTGATTTGGTCCACCCGATCGGAAGAACGAACCAAAAAATGGATCCTAGGGCGTCATTCGCAGTTCGCTGCAGATGTACGTTTTCTAGACCGTTGATCACGCGATCAACGGCCTAGATCGCGCCGTTCCACGCTTTGGTTCGACCGTGTATTCGGTTTAGTGTTCGATCGATCGACCGGCGAGATCAGGGCCGTCCATTCGGAACAGCGGGATCGAATCTCCGCCGTTTGATCTTCTCCTGGTGAGATCAAACCGCGGGATCTGATCTCAGCCGTTAGATCGAACCCGCGGTTAATCCAACGGCTGTCAAGAGCCGCTGACGTGGTTAAGTGGAAACCGCGTGAAGCGGCCCGCGGCCGACGCGTGTCCCCGCCGTCACGCGGTTTTGATCCCGCCAGTCCGAGCGCGCCGCGTGTCCGACCGCCGCCAGTTAATTAAGGAAAATGTGTTTTAATTAGTTTTAATTGCAGAAACTTAAAAAAATTATAGTAAATTAAATACACAACCAAAAAATGAGTATAATATATCATTTTCTTCAGTTTTTCATCTAGTTTATTTTAAAAAAAAATCAAACCCTTTTGGTTATTATTTTATTAGTAATTTAAGAAATACAGAAATATGTATTTTATTTTTAATTAATTATGTATAAATTATTTTTATCTGAAATTTGGCATGCATGTTTTTGAGTGCATGGCTGATCTCCAGGAAAATTTTTAATATTATTTGAATGGATTTTGATGGTATTTAGAATTATTGGAGCTTATTAACCTTTTTTTATATTAATTAAATATTAAGTATTTTGAAAAATACAAGGAAAATCTTTTATTATTTTCAAACTTCCCTAGAGATCAGTGGATCTTTCAACTCATCAACATGTATTTTAATAATATTTTTAATTATTTTATAATATATATTATATATATATATATATATATCCATTTATATTTATATGTTTTAAAATATATTTTGAAACTATATATATGTAAATCTTTAAGTATTTAAGAAGTCACTTGAGATCTTAAATGTTGATTGAGCATATTTGAATAGAAATAAAGGGGATGATTAGTGGATAATCATTCCTTGATTATTCACTAATTTTGTCTTAATTATGTTAATTAGTTAATTGCATGCTTAAGGTGCACACACCACTTAGTCTAAGGCTCTCCTAGATTTAGGTATTGAATATGTTTATGTGGTTCATGCATGCCTTGTGTATTGAGTATGAGGGTTAGTTCAAACATTGATTCAAGTCCATCAAGATTAGTGACATAATTAAGGACTCATGTATAGAAAACTTAGAAAAATTTCAATAATTAGGATTCACTTCCCCTTGAGTTGAAACTTTGAACATTTGAACTTAGTGACACCCTCAGCCCCTAGAGAAATTTTCACTGATTTTTGAGGTCATTAGGTCCCCTAATTAATTTTCTAAGTCTTAAACCCTTAATTAAGCCTTTAAAACTTCTAAAAATTGTAATAAATTCAATTTAAATCCAAAAATTACATATAAACCCTCAAACTGACCAGAATCCAGTCCTTGATCTGTGATAATTAAAAGCCCCTTGATTTGACAGCAATTTAAACCCTAATTTAATTTTAAGTGAAAATCAATATTTAATTAAGATAATTAATTAATAATAATTAAAAAATCCAAAATCTCCCAAACACTTGGGGATCCCTCCTTAGGTTATTTCTGACCTTTGGAGGTGTTTTCAAGAGATTGGGAATTTGTTTGAAGCAAAATCACAAAAGGGGCCCTCTAATTAAGAAATTCCCAAAATTCATTAAAATGCCCAAACTTCGATAATCCATAACTAATTCTAAAAAAATCCAAATTACCCAAACTCACTTGCATTCAACTCATAGTGATGTCTAGTATTTATTAAAAATATTAAATTCCATAAATTTGCAATATTTTAAAAAGTCAACAAATCGGTCAACTTTAGGTCAAAACTAGTTCAAAACTTCAAACCTTTGTAATAAAATGTAGAAAAATCCGATTTCAACGTACTTACTGTCTAACTGATCGTAGTAAGGTCTAGTATTTTAATAAAATATAATCATTCCAGAATTTGAGCTTAATCAAAAAGTCAATTTTCAACCCCTTAATTAAATCATTAAAATATTCTAAAAAATTCATAAAAACTCTAAATCACTCTAAAACTCCAGAAAATATTGGATTAATGTTTAAAATACTTAACAAACCCTTTAAAACACAACAACCACCCTAAAGATGAAGTTCATTGGCTGGACTACTCCGGGCTGCGGGGCTAAGTGTCCTAAGGAGGCTGGTTCCTCGAGCCTGGTGGCACAACGCCACGAATGGATTCAAAGGGGTGTTAAATCTTAAAATAGATTAATCTTTAATTATTTAACATTTTAAAAATCCCTAATTCAATTACATTAATTTGGTTTATCGGCTGGACTACTCCGGGCTGCGGGGCTAAGTGTCCTAAGGAGGCTGGTTCCTCGAGCCTGGTGGCACAACGCCACGAATCAATTAATGGCAAACTTAAATTAATAAAGCTTTTAAAATTAGTAACTAACTCATTTTTGTATTAATCTACTCCTTTAATTCCAACCAATTTAAATAACTTAATCAACCCCGATTGCTACTGGGTAACCCAGGCCCACGAGGCTATTAGCTTAGCCCCAAGGAAGGTGAAATAAACTTCACGGCCTCGGTGTGAAACAAAGGTAGAAATCAATTAACTTTTAAAATATTTTTAATTAAAATTCTTAATTCATTAATATTTAAATTTTAATTTAAATCCCCTTCTAAGCCTTAACAAATCCAAACTTTTAGACAACTTTAACTAATCACCCACTTTAGGATCTATCCCAGCCACACGACCTTTCTCAAACACTTTAGATGATGTGCTAGGACAACCAACTTTAGATCTAGGATAGGCCGGTGTTTACTTTACTGCTGTGTGCCGGATTTTTCGTAGTTTTCACTGCATGTTGTGGATGAAATTGCTTTGCTGTGTCTGCTTACTTTTTCTGTACTCTGTGGATGGATTGATGTGTTTGGCGACTAGATTACCCTTAGGTTAGGTACGATCTGGATGTTGACACAGTTTTCTGCAGGTGGCCACGCTCATGCAGGGCAATATAAAAAGGGGGCAAATTAAAAAATGCATAAATATTATAAACTCTTTGCACAGGTGCTACAGCTGCTAAAGCCCCCAAATCATAAAAAGAGCGTGGCCAGTGTGTTTACTTTCTTTTCTGCTCATATACAACTGCTTGGGAATAACTGCTTTTTTATATATTAATTGCTTAGGATAACCCTGCAGGTGAGTCTAGATTTTTATTTTGATATCAATGTAATTTGTGCAAGTGTCAAGTGTTGTGAAAGTTTATTTTGAGTTGGGATACATAGATCCAAAGCTTGGATTTCAAAGAGGAAAGGATACCCCTTTGGGGAACACTCCTTTTCCATTTGAAAATCCAAATTTGGATCATACCTCTTCCTTACCCAAAGAGGAAAGAGTGGCATTCCCCTTAGAGGGAAGTGCCCTCTTGTTCATTTGGGTAATCCACTACGAAGATTCCAAGAAGATTGAAGAAAAGGAGTCCAAAGAAGAATGAAATTGAAGATTTGAAGACTTGAAGATTGAGAGTATCCCACTCAAAATAACTTGCGTCATTACTAGGTTTAGAATCCGGGTTGTTGTCAGTGGTGCCCGGCCACTTTACTTTCTGTAATATTCTGGTTTGTAATAAGCAAGGCAATTCTTCCTATGGACATTTATTAATTAATTTGTATTTGATGTAATGATTTGATTGCCTTTAGGATTACTTGCTTTTACTAGTTTTTTGGCGATTGCATGCCGCTCTTTGTTTTCGCCTGGATACGTGAGGCTCGTGAGGGTGTGAAAGTTTTCTACTCATAATTCTAAGAGTCTAAAAGTTTAGTGAGTCTAAATAACATAGAAAGATAACGAATCTAGGGAATTAGCCGGGGATCGACCCTGGGGTCGCATGCATATTTTTGCATTACTCTTTCCTTGCTTTAGACCCTTCCCCGCCTGCGGGTAGAGTCCGGATAGTCTGACCTATGAGGACGAGGTGCCGGACCTGGGGAAGTCCAGTCTTCTAAAAAATTATTTTATAAGCCTGTTTTTAAAATTTCAAGCATATTTGATTTGAAGTTGTTAACCAGCATGCATTGCATCAGATACAAATTAAAGAGTCAAAATTTTAATTTCATAGTCCTTAGCATTTTAGCACCCAACATAAGTCAAAGGGGCCAATTAGGAAAATCTCTAGATGTCGGCCCCGCCTCCCCAAAACTTTAATCATAACATCCCTACCACTCTTTCATAAAAGACCGGATTCATGTATTTTAAATCGATTAGGTGGTTAGCTGGCTCCCCAATCCAGGCCGGGGTAAGTCCAGATCTTGCACTGCATTAGTTAGGATCGGACGACTGTGGTCCAGTGTCCAAAATAGATTTAGGTTCCGGGGCAGATCTTTGATTATAAGACCCCAAACTTCGGGAATCTAATCCCAAATTTCTAATAAAATGCTCAACTCTAATTAAATATCATTTCAATCCAAAAAATAAAGCCCAACACTTAGATTAAGTTGGGACACTTCCGGATGGTTCTGGAATCTCAAAGTGTCCCCTACCTCTCATCCTTTAACTCTGTTAATAACTGCTCAATTTTGATCCATTCCCTTTTGATTTTCTAATAATTCTATTCATACTTTGATATCACTCCTAGAAACTCTAAACAAAATTCTGCCATTATTTTAATCGAGAGTTTTCGTAGGAGATTTTATCTCCCTACGATGTAATTAACTACGAGGGCTTGCGCTCGTAGGAGATTTAGAACCACATACGCACCTGATTTTAAAAATTGATTTTTCAAAACTCAATTGGATTTCTTTGGGAAAACTTAAAATACTAGTGATCATTGTTATCATATTCAAAGAATTATCATCGAATGATATTTTCTCCCTTCGGGGAGATACATCTTTCTTTGATAAGGCTTTGGATGTGAACCTAACGATCACACTTCTTGAATATTGTATTGGATATTCAGTTGAACCTCATTTTGACCCTTCGGAGTCATATGAATTTCTCTTTAGCATCCGTTCGTAATATTCAAGATGGATTTCATAATTCTAAGTCTGAACACCATTATGAAAGTTTATTTTCGTCCTCCGGGGTGATATACTCTTTCTAACGAGTCGATTCGACCTTAGAATTAGAACTTAACCTTAATCTTAAAATCCCCAAAGAAAACCAATATTTTCAAAACCTGTTTTCCAAAATTCCACCAACAAAAACATGATTTGGGTATTTAGAATTTTCAAACCTGGTGGTTGCTCTATAAAAACATCTTCTTGAATTACCCCATTTAAAAAGGCACTTTTTAAATCCATTTGAAACAATTTAAATCCTCTAAAACAGATAAAAGCTAGCAAAACCTTAATTGCTTCAAGTTTAGCTATAAGGGCAAAAGTCTCCTCAAAATCAATTCCTTCAATCTGATTATACCCCTTAGTAACTAATCTAGCCTTATTTCTAATGACTACTCTTGAGTCATTCATTTTGTTTTTGAATACCCACTTAGTTTCAACTACACTTTGATCCTTTTGCATTGTGGTTAATTCCCAAACTTTATTTCTTACAAATTGATTTAACTCTTCTTGCATGGCCAAAATCCAAAATTCATTCGAAAGTGCTTGATCAATATTAGTGGATTCTATTGTTGAAATAAAGGCTGAATGATTGACTTCTTTGTTTAATCCACGCCTAGTCCTTACATCCTCACTAGGTTCACCAATTATCAACTCCTTTGGGTGGTTTTTAGAAAATCTCAAATCTCTAGGCAAAGGCTTTTCTATCTCCAAATTTTCTTCCATATTTTCTTTCAAATTTTCATCCAAATTTATTTTATTAATCTTTTGGGAGTTATCCTCAATCACATCTTCCACAACAATTGGCTCTTCCAAATTTTCAAATTCATCAAATATAACATGTGTGGTTTCTTCAATAATCAAAGTTCTTCTATTGAATACTCTATAAGATTTTCCAACACTTGAGTATCCAACAAAAATTCCTTCATCTAATTTTGGATCAAATTTTCCTAAGACAAATTTTCCATTATTTTGTATAAACACCTTGCAAACAAAAACATGCAAATGAGATAAATTAGGTGTTCTTCTTTTTATTAACTCATAGGGTGTTTTATTTAATTTAGATCTCACAATCACTCTATTTAGAACATAACATGCAGTGCTAACTGGCTCAGCCCAAAAGTATTTAGGAAGTGAGTATTCTGCCAACATTACTCGGGTGGCTTCTATTAATGCCATTTTTCCTTTCAACTACCCCATTCTGCTGAGGGGTTCTAGGTGCAAAAAAATAGTGATCAGTTCCTTTTTCCTTATGAAAATCCTCACATCTTATATTTTTAAATTCTCCTCCATAATCACTTTGTATAGTCATAATTTCACACCCAAGTTTTCTTTGAATCCAAGTCAAAAAATTTCTAAATTCTTCAAATGATTCACTCTTATAAAATAGAAATCTAACCCATGTGAATCTTGAGTAATCATTCACAATCACAAATTCATAAACCTTCCCTCCTAGACTTACAGTTCCAACTAGTCAAAAAAGATCCATATGCAAAATCTCCAATGGTTTACTAGTTCTAAGATCCTTATTGGACTTAAAAGAGGACTTCACTTATTTTTCTAATTGACATGCATCACATAGGTGGTCCTTAGTAAAGTTTAGTTTTGGTATACCTCTCACTAAGTTCTTTTAGGTAATTCTCCTATGGTTTTCATGCTAGAATGACAAAGTCTCCAGTGTCAAAGCCATGACTCATCAGATACAGTTTTTAAACAAAAAGTAGTAGGAGTTTAAATGTAATTCAATTCTAGCATATAAACATTGTTTACCCTTTTATCATTTAAAACATCATTTTCATTTAGACTTAAAATGCAGCTAGTAGGAAAAAATTTTACACAATATTCTTTGTCATATAGGTGGCTTATACTTAACAAATTATGCTTTAAGCCTTGTACCAATAACACATTTTCAATATAAAAATTCTTAAGATTTTATATCTACCTGATCCAACCACCTTCCTTGTGGTGTTATCTCCAAGTGTAACCTTGCCTCACCTCCTGGCTTCCAGCATTATGAATTGTGTAGTATCTCCAGTCATATGCTTTGAACATCCGCTGTCCAGGTATTATATGCTCTCACGAGGTCTTGTATGAGAGCGACACTCTTTTGGATCTGACTGATCAAGACTATCGGCCATTAAGCACAGATTAGTGACTTCCTCTTCCTTTTCAATCTCTGATGAATCTGAAGCTGAGTCCACCCAGAAAGCTCTTTGAAACTTCTTCTTGTCCTTCTTTATAGTTGGTTTTTCCTCTACCTTTTCCTTGCTAGGAGTGGCTTTGAGTTTTGGGCAATCTATCTTAATATGTCCAGGTTTCCTACACTCATAACAAATCATATCATTTGAAACCTTGGCATTTCTATTAAATTTATCTTTATTCCATTGTTGGCGTCTCTTCTGCTTCCTTTTCAAAAAGCTTCTAAATTGTCTAGTCATTAGAGCGATGTCATCTTCATCCTTAGGTTGTGAGTGTTCACTTTCAGATTCCTCCATTTTCAGTGCTATGTTCTTCTCCCTCTGTTGTTCACCTGCATCAATCTTTCTTTGGCTAACTCCTTGCTTGTAAGCAATTAGTGATCCAAGAAGATTATCAATAGAGTAAATGTTGAGATCTTTAGACTCCTTATTTGTAGTAATTTTAGCATCATAAGCAGTAGTCAAACAACGAAGAATTTTTTTAACCATTTCAGCATTCGTTAGTTCCCTACCTAATGCATGTAAAGAGATGACAATTTATGTGAATCTTGTGTATATATCAGAAATGGATTCATTTGGTTTCATGCGAAATAGTTCATAATCATGCAACAAGATATTAATTATGGATTGCTTAACCTCATTAGTCCCCTCATAAGTTATACAAAGTCTATCCCATATGTCCTTTCCACTTTTGCAAGTAGAAACTCACATGTAATCTTCTGATTTAAGAGCACAAAAGAAACTATTCAAGCATTTGGCATTTAGCTGTGCTAAGTCACGTTCTTCTACTGTCCAATCCGTAAAAGGTGTTTCAACTCTAACTCCATCAACTAATCTAGTTGGTTTTGTATACCCTTCCTGAACTAAGATCCACATACGATAATCAAGTTATTGTAAAAAACTAGACATGCTTGTTTTCTAAAGATCAAAAGGTATATTGTCAAATAGTGGAGGTCTAGTTATGGAGTAACCCTCAGGTGTATTTTGGTTTCCAAATATAGCCATCTATGTTAATCAAAAAGTTGTCTAAACTTATGATTTTGAAACAAAGCTCTGATACCACTAGTTGAAACTCATTCACTATGAATTAGGTTGTTAAACCTAAGCTTATGTCTCAGCGGCTAACTAAGAGGGGGGGTGAATTGGTAATTAAAAAATTTTGCCCTCTTTTAACATTTAAAATTGAGAATTTAACTTTAGTGAATTTTATAGAAAATTTTTTTCAACCACAAGTTAGAAACAGTAAAACAAAAATAAAAGCAGTGTAAAAATAAAAGACACGAGATTTATAGTGGTTCGGTCACACACGACCTACATCCACTCCTCGGAAGAACCCTCCAAGTATTGCACTTATACCACTAGTGGCTCTCCTTTTGCACACACATTAAGGTGGAGAAGCCCTTACAAAAATCTATTCCACCACTACCCGGTGCGGCAGAGAACGGTCATTCATGCTCTAGTAGTAAGAAATCTCCTACAAACACTCTCTCACACTCTCTCCTTGACTCTCCTTTAAATTGGCATGAAGATCAGTGAGCAAAAAGATTAAGTGGCAGTCTAAATCAGACTATATATAAGAAAGACAAGAAAAACTGTCCAAAAACTGTAAATTTTCAAGTCAACAAGCAGCTGATCGTCCCGTACGATCGTGGATCGTCTTGGACGATATTACTTAATTCTGTTAGAAACGAACCAAATGTATATAGGTACGAACTAAATTCATACCCGATCATCATCCCGTACGAACTAGGTTCGTCAGGTACGAATGGTTATAACATAGGTCGGTTCCCAAAAACTGCAGGATGTTGCCAAAATTTGAAGAGTCGGTTCACTTCGTCCTTGGACGAATATGAGTTCGTTCGGACAAAATGTTTACAGAGGGCATTTCATCCTGACACGATTATGAATTTCTTTTGGACAAAAATTTTATAGAGAGCAATTTGTCTTGGGACGATTTTGCATTCGTCTGGACAAAAATATTCTAGAGAGCATTTCGCCTTGGCACGATTATGAATTTCGTCTGAACAAAAATTTTACAAAGAGCATTTTGTCCTAGGATGAATAAAACTTCGTCTTGGATAATCATAACTTAGAAAAATTTTCTTCAACTCCTTTTCGTTCCATTGCTCTTTAGAGGAGATAACTGACTTGATCGTCCCGTACGAACTATGTTCATCCCGTACGATCAGTATAAATTTTTTAAAGATCTCCTTAAGTGTTATGTGTGTGTGTGTGTGTGTGTATTCACTCAATTACAATCACTCCCTCTCAAACTTAATTCAAAGAAAAGTACAAGCTTCAAATTACAAAAATATTTCATGTATTTCATGCTGAATTTGATTTGAAGTCTTCAGTAGTCTGGAGTTCAATTTTCCTGAAATGTTAGTACACACAAGAGCAAAAATAAATTCTTCCAAAAAAGTGTTAGGAGATAATGATACTTAAAAAAGTAATATTTGAAATCATCAAAATTATACAAGTTGAAAGAATGTAAAACATGCAAATAGCAACTCTCTTAACAGCGTTGGCTTTGGAAAATAAAATTCCTACTTTTTATTATAAAATGATATGATGGTTGACAGATGAGAGTGTTGTGATGCTAATAAAGATTTTCATTGTGATGCTTTAAATGGATACAATTATGATTTTGACCTACCGCTGTAGTACTGACAAGCATTCTACAGCTCTACATATATATTCAAAATGAAAATGTTATGAAAGTATGAACAATTGAATGCACTACCAGTAGTACTATATAAATACACAACTTGCATCCACAAAACTTGAAGTGGTAGCATTAGGTGCTCATTAAGGAATTTTAGCATTGTGTGGTTATCAAGGATAGCGCTTCAATATTACATTCATTGTATTTTCTTGAGATTCCAGTGTTGTAGTGTCAAGTTTAAATCTTACAGGACTTGACAAGTAAATACCACGGTGCTCAAATCCCTAACACTACATCACTGATTCAAATTAACTTGATAAATTCTTCTTAGAAAAACTTTTTATAATTAATTAAAATAAAAATTAATGACTTAAATAACTATATGTAAAGCATTTTTTATAAATTTTAAAACAAATATGACACATTAACAAACTTATAATCAAACTAACTTAACATTTTAAATTATATAGTAAAAATAGGTTGCCTTCCAAATAGTGTTAAATTTATATTCTTCATCAATTTGACTGGGGGTGCAACACTACCACTCCTCAAGTGGTCTACACCAAGATCATTTCTTTTCTCCTTATAATCAAATTAATTATTATTAGGCAATGATCTAATTGGTTTTCTAGCAAAAGATATTAAAAAATATCTAATTTTATTTCCAAATTTTTGATTGATGCAGCTTGAATTGCTATTTAGTTCTCAACTAAATCACAAACTCTTCCAAAGGTGTCTTCATATCTCTGAATTGATTATTTTGATGAATCCCTAAGGGATAAAAGGTATAGTGTTTAATATAATTTATTAAAGATTATTTTAATTTCTTTCTTGATTAGATTGATATGTATTCCATTAATTATTACCACCGCATTATTATTTGACCAACTAAAATTAGGGTGGTTCCTCAAACCTAGATTACAACTATTGAAATAAAGATTATTTTATCATACAATCAAATTAACATTCTCAATCCCTTGAGCATTACTATAGCCAATAGAATTCAAATCATGTTCTTCTAATTTCATAGATGATCTAAAACCTGAATTAACATAAATAGTGCCTAAAATTTTATAAATTGTAGCAACCAGAGTAGTAAGATCAGACAAGGCATCTAATTCATAAGCTATTTCCTTAATTAATTTATAAGCTTTCTCAATTGGCTTTGACATTTAAGATCCTCCAGTTGTTGATTCTATAGACGACCTAAGGGATCTTACCAGTTCATTATAAATTGTTTGTAGAACCAACAAATCGATTAAAGCATTGCGAGGGAATTTCTTAAGTATTTTCTTAAATATTTCCCAACTTTAATAAATAGACTCCTTCAAATTTTGCAAAAGATTTGATATTATTTCTTAGCTTAATAGTTTGTTAATGTGGGAAATACTTAGCTAGGAACTTCTATGCCAACTCATTCTAAGTGGTTATAGAGCTTGCGGGAAAAAAATTAAACCACATCTCATATTTTCCCCTTAGAGAAAATGGAAACAAAAGAATCGTAATAGTAACATCAACGACACCACTATACTTAATTTTTTTCTTAGATTTCTATGAAGCTAGCAAAGTGTGGATTTGGATCCTGAATATGAGTTCCCACAAACTAGAAAATATGAAACATCTAAATTATGGTGTGTTTCAGTTTAAATTTATTGGCCTAGATAGTAGGAATATTGATACTCTGATCTATTCCTTCTGCTACTAAATTGGCATACTCCTTAAGTGGTCTATAATGATCCTAATCCAGCACTAGTTCAGAATTTCTAAAATAAAAGACTTATTAGTTTTTTATTTTTGTAAGGGTGTGTTATGTTGCGGATCTATAATTTTGATGATAGCAAACATTCCTTATTTCTCTATGATTGCCTTATGTGCTAACGTTTCAGGTTCCCACGATCGGACTGCAATTTGGAATCAGCTCAAGATTGGGTAGACTAGGTCTGAGTCAGTTTGTAATCTTTTTCCTTTCTTGAGTCTGTTGTATTTGGTGTGGGACCAGTTGGATTGTAATTTAGAAGATCTCCTGTTGTTCCCTATAAGTTTTTTATTTTTGGTAATATCGGCCGGGACGATATTTATATCGTCCTGGACGATCAGTCCAAAATCAGAAACCCTATTTAGGGCATCCTCATTAAGGCAGCCGTCAACAAATTGGCTTGGACGATACCTGTATCGGCCAGGACGATAATCTCAATTCAGAAAGAATTCAGCCGCCATAATCAGTTTAGGAATTCTTTGTTTTAGGAAATCGGCCCGTACGATATTATTATCGTCCAGGACGATCTAACTCAATCATGCCTAAAATTGATCTGGTATCTTTGGAAAGCATTAATGGTTGATTGATACGATCACATCGTCCGGGACGATCGAATGATCGGCCAGGACGATGGCCTGGACGATCTTCATCGGACAGCTTGTATTCAGGGCTATGATCAGGACGATTGAAATCGGTTTTAAACGTATCGGCCAGGACGATCGTGAGATCGGCCTGGACGATGTAACCAATTTTCTTCTGATCGTCTCAAATCGTCCCGAGCTAATGAGCTTAATTTGTACTGATCGGCCAGGACGATATGTCTATCGTCCTGGACGATAATGTCGGCAACTTGCATTAATGAGCTCGTTTTGAGAGCTTCTATTTAAGCTTTGGCATGACACTTTGTAAGTGTCTTTGGCAGCCATTGTAGCTTCGTTATTGTGGGGGAAACTTGAAGAGAGAGCTTGAAAGGGAGAGAGGAAAGGGTGGAGTTTGAGAGAGGGAGAAGATCCTGTGAGGGGGGACTCAAGGGAGTGTGGAGGGGGTTCCACACGGTTGCTCCGGCGAACTCGCACCTTAGTACCATCGGATTCAAGGCTTGTCTCGAGGTAAGTTCACCAAAGAAGAAGTCTCTTTGGTGTCAAAGGACCCGGCAACTCCGCCGCACCGGGAGAGGTGGAAGTGATTTTGTAAGGGCTTCTCCGCCTAGCTGTGGGGGCTAAAGGAGAGTCACTTTGTGTTAGTGCAATACTTGGAGGGTGCCTCCAAGGAGTGGACGTAGGTCAAGGTTTGACCGAACCACTATAAATCTGGTGTGTTCTTTTCTTATTATTGCTTTCGCATTTTAATTTCCGCACTTGGTTTTCCTTGTGGTGATTTGGTTTGTGATTTTATTTCTTTGTTTAAAGAATCCTTTTTATTATCCAATTCACCTCTCTTTGTTAGCTTTGGGACTAAGTTCATAGGGCTTAACATCCCATCGAACTTTCATGTGGTATCAGAGCGATTTTCATAAAATAAGTTTTTAAAAGCTTTTGAATTTCGATCCATGGCTAATCGTACTTTTGTGGAAGGATATTCAATCACTAGATCACCATTGTTTGAAAATATTACATTTGATTTTTGAAAAATTCGCATGTCTACTTTTTTGCAATCGATTGATTTTTGTATGTGGCATATGATTTTAACTGGTTATTCATCACCATCACGTATTGTTAATGGAATTAAAACTGATATTCCTTTTAATCAATGGAATAGGGATTAACGAATGGATGCTCAATTAAATACAAAGTCTTTGAACTGTTTTTTCTGTGCTTTAAGTTCTGATGATTTTATGTTAATATCCACGTGCACTACCGGCAAAGAAGTTTGGGATAAATTGCACACCATATACGAAGGCACTAGTGAAATCAAGCAATCCAAGTTGAATATTTTAATGCATGATTTTGAAATGTTTTCTATGAAACCTTTTGAAACGATTTTAGACATGTATACAAGGTTCATTCAAATTACTACATCATTGCATGCCTTAGGAAAAGATTTTTCAAATTTTGAAAAAGTTAACAAAATTCTTCGATGTCTACTGGATAAATTTGATTCTAAAGTTGTTGCTATTTGTGAGTCTAAAGATTTGAATGATTATTCAATTGATAATTTGATTGGCTCACTCATTGCCTACGAGCAAGGGTTGAGTCAAAGACTTTTGGATACAGGTGAGACGATCGTTCTAAAAGCCGAAGATACGGAAAGAGGAAGCTTAGTTAGTGACGATAGCAATGAATTGTCAAGCAAATCACAAAGCTCACCAATGCATAAGCAAAAGTGGAAGAAAGGTAAAAGTGGTAAGGATGTCCATATTTCCTCTAACGTTATTTGTTTTAGATGCAGGAAACCTGGACATATGAAAAATGAGTGCCCTAATTTAAGAATTCTCCCTACAAAAGAAAAGGGTAAGGCGAAGTTAAATTTAAACTGGGGAAATAATGAAAGGCAAAAAATCTCATGGGCAGATCTGGTCTCTGAAGCATCGGACCAGGAGAGAGATAATGGTTAAGAGCCTTTCGTATTTTTTTGTGTCGTGTTTTTGTGTTTCTTTTTTGTTGTATTTTTGTTTTTATGTTTTTTTCTTTTTTATTTTGCGTTTTTGTTTTGTTTATTCTTTGAAATTTTTTTTCGTAAAAATTTTTCTCTGATCTACACACACATTCACTTTTCTAGAAATGAAAAATTTACTTCCTAATTTTTCTTGAAATCTTTAGTAAGTTGTGATTGACTTCTCTAAAAACAATCAAAGGAAGGAAAATCATGTTTTTGACTTTCAATCTCTGTTTCCTAAAAGAGGTTTTTCTACTTTTGATTTAAAATCTTTTTCATCTTTTAAATTGATTTTTGAAACTAAATTTTTTATCTCCCTATATTTTATTTATCGCATAGGAATCTTTTGCAAGTTGTTAAATCTAATTCAAAATTTTCTCAATCAAGAAATTTGTTTTATCAATAGTATGGGTTTACTTTTGGTATTTAAGATTTCATAAAGGTAGCATAATAAAAAAAAAATTGGCCAATGATGCCAAAAATAAATGAAGCGCAAAGCGCCAAAATTGAAAAATATAGAATACACAAAGTGTATCAAAAGATGCGTAGTGCGCCAACCAATTGTCAAGAGGCATAAAATGAGCCCACTAAATTTTAATGCTTACCATTCTTATACTTCTTAAAGCTTAAGAAAACCCTTGATTTTTCGATGCTTGAGTTTGAAAATCTTGATTCATGATTCAAATCGTGCATTAATCTTCTATTAGATATATTTTATGAAAAGAGTTTTGAAAAATTACTGTTTCTTTCTCTAATTTATTCCTTGATTTAGATATTGAATTAAAAAGTTTTTTAGCCTTTTTAAAGAACTTGAGTTTGGATTATCAATTCTTGATTTTCTAACCTTTACTAGGCTATGTGTTGTCAATCCAATTCTACTAAGTTTTTTTTTTATTAAAACCCAGAGGTAACTTTCTCATTTTAAGAACATTTGTTTTTTCACTTGATCAGGGAATGTTTTTTGTTTGTGCCTCCTCTCTTTTGATAATGTCAAAGGTGGAGAACGTTGTATCTTTTTTCTTTTCAAAAATTTTAAAACAACAAAAATATTTTCATCTCCCCTATTTTTTTTTTAAAAAGGATTTATTCTAGTGAGGGGAGATTAGGAGGATTTACTTTTATAAAAATTTAAATTGAAATGTTTTTCCATCATCAAAAAGGGGGAGATTGTTGCGGATCTATAATTTTGATGATAGCAAACATTCCTTATTTCTCTATGATTGCCTTATGTGCTAACGTTTCAGGTTCCCACGATCGGACTGCAATTTGGAATCAGCTCAAGATTGGGTAGACTAGGTCTGAGTCAGTTTGTAATCTTTTTCCTTTCTTGAGTCTGTTGTATTTGGTCTGGGACCAGTTGGATTGTAATTTAGAAGATCTCCTGTTGTTCCCTATAAGTTTTCTATTTTTGGTAATATCGGCTGGGAAGATATTTATATCATCCTGGACGATCTGTCCAAAATCAGAAACCTTATTTAGGGCATCCTCATTAAGGCAGCCGTCAACAGATCGGCCTGGACGATACCTGTATCGGCCAGGACGATAATCTCAATTCAGAAAGAATCAGCCGCCATAATCAGTTTAGGAATTCTTTGTTTTAGGAAATCGGCCCGGACGATATTATTATCGTCCAGGACGATCTAACTCAATCATGCCTAAAATTGATCTGGTATCTTTGGAAAGCATTAATGGTTGATTGATACGATCACATCGTCCGGGACGATCGAATGATCGGCCAGGACGATGGCCTGGACGATCTTCATCGGACAGCTTGTATTCAGGGCTATGATCAGGACGATTGAAATCGGTTTTAAACGTATCGGCCAGGATGATCGTGAGATCGGCCTGGACGATGTAACCAATTTTCTTCTGATCGTCTCAAATTGTCCCGGGCTAATGAGCTTAATTTGTACTGATCGGCCAGGACGATATGTCTATCGTCCTGGATGATAATGTCGGCAACTTGCATTAATGAGCTCATTTTGAGAGCTTCTATTTAAGCTTTGGCATGACACTTTGTAAGTGTCTTTGGCAGCCATTGTAGCTTCGTTCTTGTGGGGGAAACTTGAAGAGAGAGCTTGAAAGGGAGAGAGGAAAGGGTGGAGTTTGAGAGAGGGAGAAGATCCTGTGAGGGGGGACTCAAGGGAGTGTGGAGAGGGTTCCACACGGTTGCTCCGGCGAACTCGCACCTTAGTACCATCGGATTCAAGGCTTGTCTCGAGGTAAGTTCACCAAAGAAGAAGTCTCTTTGGTGTCAAAGGACCCGGCAACTCCGCCGCACCGGGAGAGGTGGAAGTGATTTTGTAAGGGCTTCTCCGCCTAGCTGTGGGGGCTAAAGGAGAGTCACTTTATGTTAGTGCAATACTTGGAGGGTGCCTCCAAGGAGTGGACGTAGGTCAAGGTTTGACCGAACCACTATAAATCTGGTGTGTTCTTTTCTTATTATTGCTTTCGCATTTTAATTTCCGCACTTGGTTTTCCTTGTGGTGATTTGGTTTGTGATTTTATTTCTTTGTTTAAAGAATCCTTTTTATTATCCAATTCACCTCTCTTTGTTAGCTTTGGGACTAAGTTCATAGGGCTTAACATCCCATCGAACTTTCATGTTAAAGTTCATAATAAAATGATAAGGGCACCTAATTATATCTATAACCTATATAATAACAATGATTAAAAAAAATAAAGAACAAAAACTGAGCAAATAATAACTTTTCTTTTCTAGAAATTTCAATAAAAATTAGAAAATGAAGATACACAATATAAGTAGGTCTAAATATGAAACTAATTTAATAATATAGTTTAAAATTATAATATGCATGTTACTTCCCCAATAATAGTACCAAAAACATGATAGGCACGTCTAGGCACATTAATAGCTAACTGCATGCATGAAATAAAATGTATTTGGGTCAATTAATGCTTAGGTTTTCTTTGATATAAATTTTCCACTCTATACGTTAGTTACATGTATATCAAGTAATAAGGTGATTCATTGAGTACCGATCCCATGAGAAAGTGTTTTTGCTAGAATGCAATCAAACTAGTGTTGTCTACTACAAATGCAATGTTTAGGCTGCTGAATGAAAATGATAAATTTTATGTTTTCCCCACTTATAGAGAATGTAAAAGATTATGAGATACTAATACATAAAATATGTTTTGAACTAATGCTTGTAAATAATAATGTTTTCCTAATGTGACTCTAAAATGTTGATGTAGATTAGAGAACACACATCCCTAGATCTTTATCGAGCCAAAAGGAGTGAAAAGGAAGGTTTTTGGCCTTCTAATGATTCTAATTTCTCCAAAGAACCTAGAAGGTTAAACAACCTATGTCTTGGTATGACAACATTTCATTTCATTACTCTTATTTATTCTAATATTTCTTCATCGAGGAAACATTTCATAATAGATATTAACTACACATACGATCATTATATGCATTAAAGTAAGAATGGGAGATATTGAATACATTTATAATTTCATTAAAATAGTAAGAGTCTACATTAGTACATGTATTGTGTTTACATTATTAGTCCAAAAAAAATGTAGTCAAACATAGATAAATTAGAAACCAAACACATCTTCATTTTACCTATAGAAGAAAAGATAAATGAGAATTAACAAGAAAAGCAACACCAATATAACACAAATGACTTCTACACACTCCTTCCCCTTACAATAGTAGAATTTCTTACATAAGAGAGGCTAAGATATCTAATTAAAGTATCCTGCACTTTCCTAGCCTCCTTTCTACTTTACTATAAAGGGGAACTAAAAAACAACACTGAAAATTATAAAACTCTACTGTAAGATGACAGAACTCACAAATAAAAGAATTGAAGAACTATTTATAGTAAGCACTAAAATGGCCTCAAGCACCACAAAATTATGAGATGAACTAGTGCCTCGGTACTTCTGAGCTTGCTCTACCATAGAACTACACTAACTTGGTGCATTTAATGGTTGAATCAATTTGTCACTCAACTAATTTAGTGTGGCTCCATCTTTCATCAGCTTCCCCACTATAGAGCTTAAAAATTGGAGCACTGTGGCACTTGATTATGTATCCCAATACTACAATGTTGAATGCTTCATGGTCCGGCACTAAAAATCTCAAGATTCAGGTAATGTGGTATGGATATATAATGTGGTGTTTTTATGAAGGGTTTTGATGCTAACCTTGACTCTTCCAAAGTGTTAAATTATTTAATATTTTCCCAAAGACTCTAGTATTTCAATTGTCAAATCTGGCATTGAGGTACTGTATATGTTTTTCACTTTGGTATTTGGAAAACTAAAGTGCTAGTTCAACCTTTGATATTTTTTCTTCTTTTCTTAATCATTTCCTAGACAACATCAACTAAAACATCATATTTTCATTGAATTTAATGGTAATTAACAATACAAAATTTACATTTAGCATCTTTTATATTATCATGCTTATGCAGATTGAATTATTACCTGTATCCTATTTTTATTTTTATGCATTAATTATATATGTAGGATATTGAAACTTAAAATGGTGTTAGCTCACTCCACGGATTTTACATGTTTTTCAATAAGAGGTCAAGAATTAATTGAGTGAGATTGATTATGATTTTTTAGGTTTAGTTTTGTTTTCTATATTTTTTATTTTATTCTTATATAATAGTTAATATGAAAGGATATTTTTATACTATGAATGAATTCATGATAATTATGCATGAATTTTGGAAAATGAATATAAATTTTTAGTTGATAAAAAAGATTGATAATTAATATCCTTATACTTATTCATACTAGTGAAATATTAGAAGCTCTGATAGATTAATTAATAAAATAAATAAATAGTTCATTCATACTAAATCTTATGGAGTCATAATAGTATATGAGTTCTATAGTTTTGATCTAAAAATCTATTATAATGGAGAGAGTGAGAGAGAGAGAGAGAGAGTGAGAGAGAGAGAGAGAGAGAGAGAGAGAGAGAGAGAGAGAGAGAGAGAGAGAGAGAGTATTAACTCAAATACATGAAACATTGAGTATAGAAAATACAAAAAGATCCACTAGATTTAAAAAGATATAAAATGCTTCACTTCATCATTTATTTATAATATTTGAGGGTTATAGGGAAGGTTACATCCATAAGAAAATAATGAAGTGCATGACACAATGACTCTACAAACAACCATTAATATGTGTCAAACTCTGGATATTTAAAGAGAATGATCTTCCTTAAACCCAAATCATCAATTGCTGAGCAAGCTCAATAATGTTGAATAATGTTAGGCATGTGAGCAAAGGAAAGAAACATGGTGAGTTCTAAATACATAGAGCTTAGGTGGACTAGAGCTCTTAAATCACTAGCAGCCACTTCTAGGGCTCCATAATGCCTTGCTCTCATGGGGAATAGAATGCAAAGGGTGTAATCACACTATCCCATATAACAAAAGTGGTCATAGCCATTTACACTAAATATAAAAAGACTAATGAAAGTGTAGGTCAAATAATACATATAATAATCCATAGAAAATAGTAACTTTTCCATACACATCTTAATGGATAACATTAAATATCATTCAAGATTCATGAGATTTCCCCTATTTAATACATCAGCTCAAGTGAGGTTTATTTGTTGTGAGTGTCACTTTTTCATGGGTGAAAGCCCTATGGTTAATTAATTACATCTTAGGGTTCAACCTATGAACACACCTGATTAGGGATGTTATATTATTCTCTTCTAGGTTTAGTGCATAGTCGAATTCTATATACTTCTAATCCAAGGATATAGGCTCAATGAGCTACTCAACACACTTGAGGTTCATGAAGTTATTTAGTCAATCTGAAGGCATGATATTAAGAGAAGAAAAAATTTATATAAGGCATACAAGAGAGAGAGAGAGAGAGAGAGAGAGAGAGAGAGAGAGAGAGAGAGACAGAGAGACAGAGAGATAGAGAGAGAGAGAGAGAGAGAGAGAGAGAGAAGGAATTGACATCATCTTCTCATGTTTGGAATCCTTCCTTTTGAAATACCAACATGCATACATGGTCTTTCAAACTAAATATACATATAAAAAAAATTTACAACACATCCCTATGAAGGGTTTTAAACTAAGTTGAAGTAGCAAAACCTAACATATTATCTATGAATAAACACCCTACATAATATTAGTATATAGCTTGTCCAAAGATCCTGTGAAATAAGCAAAAAAACTAAACCTAACATACTAGAGCTCAATTTTTTCATTTGTTTATGCTATTGACATATTTATATTTACAAAAAAAATTACATTTAAGGCACAAAATCATTGATGAACCATTTTATGGTCATTTTAAGTATTTTATCAACAGGGCTGAAAAACATCCTAGTGAGGTCTGTTTCATGAAGAATAGTAAAACCTGATGCATATAACACAAGCATCTAGCCTATAGTACATACATAGTTGACAATATGAAATTCACAAAGGCTCATAAGTGTGGCAAGCTTTAGTTGGTGAAGCTATAAGTTCATTAGTGAGCTAACGTAAGGCTAATGTCTAGCAAACCATACCATATTCTTGGGTAGAAAAAAAAATATAGTCGAAACTGTGTGTAAGTGTTATCATTCATCATAATAAGATATAGGTCCTATAAATGTTGCAAAGATTATACCAGAATTACAAAGCAAGCTGAGGTGTATTCATACACCATAAAGAAATCAAGGAGCCACACCTAAGTCTTGGAGAGCTATGACTATCAATTAAAACAAATTCCCTTGTTCCTCATAGGAATTTAGACCAAAAACACATCAAAATTGTGCTATAATTTTATATTGGTTAAAAGAAATTAATTTTTTAAGTTTTGGGTAAAATTATGGCCCATAACTTTAATAATTCAATTACAAAATGATGGGGTCATTACTAAGGCTAGAGAAAATTAGGCAATGTGGGTAGCATAACATTGTTTGCTTTATCAAAAGATGAGCCCCAAATGATCATTGATTATGAATAATTAAATGAAAATAAGTGGGGCTTTAAACTCTAATTACACCCTATATAGCAATTATAAGCCTGTAAAAATATCTTTAAATTAAATTGTGCATTTTTTAGGTTCCAAACCTCCTAAAATCATTAAATTTGGGTTAGAAATAAATAATTTTTATTTTTGAAGTTCCATATTTTTTTTATTTAAAACGTTTTTTTTATTTAATAACGATGATGACAAATCAGGATGGTGAGGAAAAACATGTCAGCGCTAGAGCACATACACAATAATGATAGGGTGATGTGTGTTATACATGGGAGCAGACACTTAATGATGACAAGTATATATATATGTTGCATGAGGGAGCATACTAGCGATAGTGACAGGGCAAGCCGATCCATTTTGAGTAGTGCGTGAGGCATGTGTCATGCATCGATGGGTTCACTTAGCCCATTTAAGATGAATCAGAAACATCTAATCCATGTAGTTTTGATAGATAGCCAAGACTTGATCCCATGAATACCATAGATGATCAATATTCAATATAGTAGGATCTGGCTATATCTGATGTAGTTCTGGTCATATTGGATGACCAATATTATGAGATTTAGATCATCTAATCAAATAAGGATGGACAATATTTCATCTTCATCAAGTAAAAATAATTCTTAAAAAATTTTCTTTTTCTTGAAATGGTTTATTTAATCATCAATACTTTATAAAATTTTCAGAGTTTCTTTAGGTCATGTAAGCCCTTATATATGAATTCAGGGGATTTTTTATGACCTATTTTTAAAGTTATTAAAAACCCTAGTTTTAAGCTAGGGTTTGAAATATACCTTGAACTAGTGGAAAAATTTACTTTTTTAGGGCTTATTCTCTTCCTTGGTGCTTGAGGAACAACTTGTATAAAGGACCTACCCCTTAAAATTGCTTGGTTTCAAAGTTGACATGTCTTGAAGGAAAATAGCCCATATGTGACCTTGGGTCTCCTCTCCAATAAACTTTTAATGGCTAGAAATATTGGGATGAATTAGTACTTAGGTTGGTTTTGAAATGATCCTAAGAACATTTTAGAGTGGTTTGGAGGGGTCCAAATAAGATGGTCTTGGGTTAAGAGATCAATTTAAGTATTTTTCAAAATTTTCCCTCTTTTATGAATTTAACCATTTTGGTTGGGCAACAAGGGTAATGCAAACAAGGGTAAACCTTAGTAAGGTTTTGGGTGCTGATTAGGTCAAGTCCAAGCGATTTAGAGTAATGATTTAGATATGAAAGGGTTTGACCAAGTTTTAACAGTTTGCATAATTTTAAATTTTAAATTAGTTTGACTTGTTAATTTAATTATCAAAATAACTAGGATAAATAAGAAAGGGTCCCATGAGCTATTTGAAAGAAATTTAGGAGAATTAGAATATAGTTGAACCCGACCATAAATGAGGTCAACAAATAGATACCCAAAAGCTATGGCAAACCATAAGAGAAATGCATGTGTTGGCGTTCACCTCACTATCCCTACAACAATACAACCCAACAACTACCCAACTAATGGTCTAATGATGAAGAACGAACAAAGAAAACTTAATGACTACCCGGCCATAGGCTCGATAATAGAATATAATAAAACTCAATAATCACCCTACCATAGGCTTAACTATGATGAGAGGAGGGAAAGAGATGGTCCATGACCACTCAGTCATAAGCTTTATAATAGAGATTTTACTCTACCTTATGTCTTATAGTAGAATAAGTGTAAATTTAATAATAACCTAACCATAGGTTTAGCAATTAAGTGGAGAGGAAAAGGAGTCACCTCTACTCGGCCATAGGCCCCTAAAATGAAGTATCTAACATATCTAGGTCTAACGGTATAATAAACGAAAACTCAATAATCACTTACCATAAGTATGATGGTGGAGTGGAGAGGAAAGGAGTCACCTATGCTCAGCCATAGGCCTCAAAATAGTAGAGTATTTACCCAACCATAGGCCAAACAATAGATCAAAGAACTAAATAATCACTTGAACATATGTCAGATGATAAAATGGAGAGGAAATGAATCACCTTTGCTCAACCACATGACTTAAAATAGTAGAGTCTCTACCTGACCATAGGAATAATGGTAAAATAAAGGAAAAAATCAATAATCCTTTCAACATGAAATAGAAAATTGGGGAAATGAAGAGGTTGTGAATTATACCCCCCATGCTACTATATGGCAACAAACCTGAATAATTGATGTCCACAAAGCTATAGGCCTAATGATAGGATAGGGGAAAACTCAACATATATTTGACCATAAGTCTGACAATAGAGTTTCTACTGACCATATGTCTAATGGTGAAGAGAAGTGTAAAAGATTCACCTCTGACTAGTCATAAGTCTGAAATAGCAGTCTCTACCCAACCATAGGACTAATGGTAGAATAAATAAAATAGGATCGAATCTATATCCATCCATATTTTTAAAAATAGAGTATCTACCCAACCACATATATGTTGGTAGAACAAAGAAGAAACACAACATTCAATTGATAGGTTTGGGATATAATGAAGTAAAGAGGAAAATAAATAAACAAAAGGACTAACAAAAAGGACTTCCTGAATATAGAAATCTATAAATAGTATCGAACAAAAAATACATCACATGGGACTACAAGTAGAAGAGCATCATCATGAAGAAAAGATGAACACTCTCATGCAAAATCAAGGTAAGACTGACATGACATTAAAAGAAGGAAGAACATGGCTGCACAATAATATATGTAACGGTGCAGGGGAAAATCCAAGTGAAGAAAATAATGGGAAATTCCAAAATAATGAACTATCTGATAAAGAAAAGGAAACGCTCTACTAAGAGAGGACTTTAATAGCATAGAATCACATTCTCTCAATGGTTGTGACTCATATGCTAATATCGTTGAAGGTGCCTAAGAAATCCCTAGCTCGTGTCATAGCCACAACATGATAGAGGACAAATTGTTGTGGTCATGAGTGCCTAAGCACAAGCAAATTTTCCTAAATAAGATTGAGAATATACCATATAAATATATCATATAAGAAAATAAGAAACAAAAATTTACAATTTCTATAATTTTTTTTTTTTTGAGAAAATGCAAATAGCATTATAGAGAAAAGAAGAAGTCCTTATACAACCTACTAAGTGATAGATAGTCTATCACAATCCTCCTTTATCAACAACAACAAAAAAATAGGAGGAACCTCATTACAACTTAAATCCTCCCAAAAAAAATCACCAAATAAAGCAAAATTAGCTCAAAAATTAGCTAACTTATTACAATTTCTATTAACTAAATGAAATAAAAAATTCCCAAAATCCATAAGAAAAGACAAGTCTTCCACCTCGCCATTATTTATAGTGTGAAAAACATTTACAACCAATTCTCAAATACTTAATGATATTATAATTATCTGCCTCAATTATGATGCCTTTAGCTTCCAACATCCATTCTTAGATAATCTTCCTTAGTAAACAAAAAGCCAGCAATTCCAAGTGGCCACTATCCCAGTGCATACACCTTAATCCAAAAGCAAGAAGAAATCTCCCTCAGTGGCCTCTAAAAACACCACCAACACCAGCCTCATTTGTTCATAATAAAGTTTCATCGATGTTGACTTTAATCCATCCATGTGGAGGGGGTGCCAAGAATGAGAAATTAGCTGAGGAAGCTAGTTAACACCCTAGTAGTAAAAAAAAAGATAAGACTTTGATGCGATTGATGCTAAGCTAATTGCATTTGAAGCTATAAAACCCAATACGAGCTCCTTACAGTCATGCATAACTTTATTTCTATTTTTCCATGAGAAAAATACCAAAGAACAATACAAATTTGCGATGAAAGGATTAACCTTAGATAATATCTCCAATTTAGACTTGCAATCCATAATAGAAGAGAACTCAGAAATAGAAGAACCCCATTTATTTACCAATGTTATGGCCTGAGTAAGTTTGGAACATTTAATAGCAACATACTCTGTATTTTCCACTGTAAAACACCCTCTAGACAGTAATTGTAGTTCAACAATATTCTATACATCAAGAAATCTGTAGGAAGGATCACATCCTTCAACAGACACCACCAAAAACAATCTACCCGAGGAGGAAGTTTCAGGATCTTCATCCACTTCCAATAATCCATATTTTTAAGTCATTTTAGCAAAATTCAACACCATACCAGCAATGGCTTTACCAAAAATGTTATTGATTAGCTCCAGTCGATCATTCAAAAGTTTTGGATAAATTTTTATTTGAAATATGATATCAATCAATGACTTCCCAAAGTACTTAAGCAGCTCTGCCATGTTCAAAGTTGCGTCAACAATGAACTTATCTAGAGTAGGAAAATCACTTTCCAACATAGCAATGAAAGTTGGTCATCTTTCAAAGCTTTTATCTTAAACCCATATATCCTTTGAGATATTGATAGAATTACCTGAAGCAACCCTCCATCTCATAATTGGCCGAAGAGCCTTTGTGCCACTAAGCAAGATCTTCTAGGTGGTGGACGTGTTTTTTTGGGCTCATCCAGCAAAATATCAATTCCATACCTAGCGAATAGAGACTTATTAAGAATAGAATCTAGATTATTGAGAAAATTCCAAGCAAATTTAACTCTCAAATGTCCCACTATTGAAACACCTGAATGAAGTCCTCGGCCTCTAGCTATCACTCATATATAAAGATCCTCCCAAACCATATAATGTAGGGCACAGTTACCATCTTTTTATCACATAAAAAATTCCTACACATCTTATCAAATTCTTTCAAGATGCTTAAAGGAACTAAGGAAAGAGTAGAATGGAATACTGCGATAAAAAGAAGCACTGATTTAACCAGCACCGTCCTTCTTGCTAATGAGATGAACTTATTACCCCACACATTCAATTTCAAAGCAGATCTTTCCAATAGATTGAACAAATCAGAAGAAACCAACCTCCTCAAAGAAATTTTCATACCCAATTAATGCAACTTTTTTTCCTCCTTAAAACCCAACAAATTAGAGATAACTTTCCTCTTATTCCAATCAACTAATTTCCCAAATATAATGGAAGATTTGTGAATATTAACTTTATGTCATATCCAACTATAAAAATTAGAAAAAATTCTTTTAATTTTATTCAAATACCTAAACTTAGCTTCTGAAAACATAAGTGTCATTAGACAATAATAGATGGGAAATCTTAGGAGAAATAGATGTAGTTTTGATGCCCAAATTCCTCCCTTTATGTAGAAAAGCATAGAACAACAGCTTAGAGCACTAGATAAATAAGTAAGGAGATAACAGACTGCCCAGTCTAAATCCACTTTTTACCTTAATACACTTCAAACTACTCCTATTAATTTGAACTGAAATTAAATGATCCACCATGCACTCCATCAGAAGGTTCAAAAATTTTAATAGGAAAGCCAAAATAATCCAAAACTTACTTTAGAATATCCTAAGTCATGCTATCATAAGCTTGTTCCTTGTCAATTTTAACGGCTACCAATTCTTTTTTGGACTTACATAATCTAAATTTGTAAAAGAGTTCTTGAGCAAGAAGAATATGGTCTAATAAAGTCCTTCCTATGATAAAAGCCACTTGAATATCAGAAATCAAAGTATGAAAAACCTTCAACAATCTATTCAATAAGATCTTGGTAACAATCTTGTAAATCAACATACAAAATTGATAGGATAAAAATTAGAAGGAACTAAAGGATCACTGACTTTAAGTATAAGAACTACAAGAGTCTCTTCCACTTAGAACACATCTTACCTGAAGATAGGAATTGAAGTATAGCATGCCAAACATCTTTACCATTCACCTTCTAATAAGACTTTATAAAATAATAAGAAATACCATCAAAACCTGGAGAAATATTTCGGCCAAGATTTTTAACCACAACTTCCACTTCTTCAAATGAGAAATCACCATTTAGGAGGATGCAATCCTCTTGACTTGAAGTACTCAGAGAAGATGGCCAACCCCTAAAAGAACAATCCCTATACCTCCACTTATTGCTAAAGAAATTAAAAAAGATCCCTTTGATAGCTGCCAGATCCTCAATAAGAATGCCATCATCATTCTTCACGTGGTTGATAAAATTACCATTCCTTCTCCCAATATCAAAAGCATGAAATAAATTTGAATTCATGTTGCCTTCTCCCAACCACATCACATTTTCCCTTCGTCTCCACCAAGTATTTAAGCGGGTAAGCGTGACATTCAATTCATTAATCTAGGACCTAAGAAACAGAAGCTTAACATCAAAAAAACTATCACCTATCGATTCCTCCAGCTGAAGATCTTCAATGTACTTCTTCTATTTTTCCTTCAAATCTACTAATTTTTTAAGTTTAGCTTTGTTCCAACTGCAAAGACCTCAAAACTCTATAAAATTTTCTATTAAGGACATCCATAGCATCACCGCATGCAGATTTACACCATGATTTAGTCACCACTATTGCTAAACCTGGATATGACATCCAAATGTCTTCAAACTATAGAAATCTATTATTATAATAATTTGGGTTGAAAATTTTAAAAACAATGGTGTAATGGTCACAAGCGACCCTAGCAAGTGTCTATTAGAAGCATGATGAACCACTTCTAAAGCCTTAGAATTCACTAAACATTTATCAAGTCTCTCAAGAATGCATGTACTTCCGCTTTTATTATTGCACCAAGTAAACTTTGGTACAATTAGCCCCACATTATGAAAATCATTATTATTCATAAATGATTTCATATCTTGAGGACCTAGAGAAAAATAAAACTTCTTCCCACCACCTTTATTGTCCTGAGATAAGATACAATTAAAATCTCTACCTACCATTTAGGGAAAGTTCAAGCTCGAATGTAATTCCAAACAATCTCATAACTTCCTTCTTTTATACAAGTCCTTACTACCATAAATAGTAGAAATCACCTAAATACCTTTATTAACAATCTTCAACTCCCCAATAATGCATTAAGAAGAAGCTTCCAACAATGAAAAAGAGGCCAAATCAGACCTCCAAACCACCAAAATTCCTCCAGACAATCCATAAGATGGGAAGAGAAAGAAATCCCAACCTTCTCCCATAAATTTACTAAACTCACTTCAATTATTAGAAGAAATTTTTGTTTCAACAATACCAAAATACAAGACGTCCCAATCCTTAACCAGTTCTTTTAAATATAAAGAGGCTTCTCTTTTATTAGGCCCTCTACATTTCTAAAAAGCTAAGGAGCACATTTCCACACTAAGGGGGAAGGACCCCGCTCATTTTCTTGTTCAATACTTCTAGCATTTTATGCTTAGAAGATGAAGGGCCACGAAACCTAAGTTCCTTAAGAAGTTTAGGTTTATTAGCACCAGAAACACAATTTCACAAACCATCATAAACTTTTGCCTTATTATTAACATCAACTTCTTTATTAGCAACAACAAATGAAGACTCCTCTAGAATTTTGTTTAAAGCATATTCCTTCACCAGTTCGCCTTCTTTAAAATCATCTCTAACCCAATCACTAATTTCATTCAAATTCTCCTCATCCTCATAAAAAGATTCCAGTAATATGAAACAATTACCTTTAGTAGAAATTGATGTATGAGAAGAATATCGGTCTTTGCCAGTAATCGGATATATGTCCCTCCTCTATCAGCAAAAAATCCATGATCAACACTAGCCTTCTTAAGCTCACACTGTACTCCATAAGTACATGATTAGAACCATCCTAAACCTCTCCAATAATCTGAGGCAACTCAACTCCAATTGCCTCAGTAATCACATTCTAAACTTTATCCAGTCCATAAGACTTCACTTCAGTCACCCAAACTTTATAAATAGATTCAGCTTTAGGAAAATAAGTCTTCTTGTGATACCACAGTCACTCTCCTTTCCCTTGTATGATTAATAAGAACCCAAGGCCCATAAGAAGAATCATTCTTAGTAGCCATTGGTTGAACCTCCATAGAATCATTTCCATAAACAGCTGGCTTGCCCACACCTCCCTTCCCTCCTTCAACCTCATTCAATTAATATATTTTCTAGAATAGGGAATGAGATATATGCAGTAGAAGGAAGAGTAATCCCCTGACAGTGAAAAGGAAACTGAGATAACAAGGGAAACACTCTTACAATTAGGAGTGAAGTTCCATTAGAAATCAACAATGTCACCAGAAAAATATTGAAGATGCAACCATGCTAAATAATGAGACTCCATGAGATAGATGGGCCACATCAATATAGCCAAAGGATTTCTTTTGCAGCTAAGAGCAGGACTCTAATAGGGGAGAACTATATCATTGAGGAAAATAAGTTGCCTCCCAGCTAGAAGTAATAATCTATTAAGAATTCTAATAAATAGAATAAGGCATACCACATTAGTGATCGGGAACATACAAATCCATCCTTAAAATAAAAAGGAGCTCAATTGAGATACTATACCTAGTTAAGTAGAGCAGATTCATGAAGGATAACCAAAGGAGTGCAGTGTCCATCCCATAAACAATATTTAATAACTCAAAGGGAGAAATAGTGATAACACTTTAAAGGAATGTAAACATCTTTGAAGAGCCAAGCTAGATTCCTCTTATGATTAGGGTAACTGAATTCACACAACTGAGCATGGAGAGACATAAACTTTTAGAGCATTGACTAGGCTCCATTTGTGACAAGGGAAATCAATTTTTCTTGGTTGAGAGCTTTTCTATCCCTTCATTCTTCTTTTATTAATTTATATTTTGTTATTATTTTTATATTATACTTTTAGTCTAAAAAAATTGGGTCCATGCTATACTGTCAAAGATAACACATGGTAGAGTGAGTATTTACTATGTCCATTAATTATTTTTAGTCTAAAACATTCCCTAATGACCATATTTCAAAGAGAGAAATAAGGTTATTTTTGATAACCCATGCCATATTCACCACATGAATAAAATTTGGAGATATAGATCTTATGCACAAGGACTACAAAAGACTAACTAATAGGTTTTGATAACAGATGACATATTTAACTCAAGCGAATGAACTGGGGAGCACAACTATTGAAATAATAATGAATAAAAGAATCCCATAGTGAGATAATGTACTAAAACTAAATCACCCAGCCAACATACTATAGGTGTCGATACAATATCGCATTCCAAAAGGGATATGAATGAATGATTTTAATATCCAGACTACACTTAGGGAGATAAGTGAAATTAGTGAGCTAAGATTATAATGGACCTAAAGATATTAAAATTTAACAATGGGTTCATAATAATATAAATAAATCATACAACTCATACTATGAAGAGAAGTTGTCCAGAAGACATAAAAGAATCATATGACTCATTCTGAGGAATGAGGAAAACTCTAAAGAGTCTGACATATTGGTTTTAGTAACCTAAACCACACTATAAATGATGAATGAAACTAGCAAAATCAACCCTCACAGGGTATAAAGTAAAAATTATGTGTTATGACATCAAAATAATTGGTGTGTAAGGAGGTAAGTGTAAATAATCCTATGGTGTATTTTCATACCACTCTTACAGGAAATTTCGTATTTTACATGTTTTTTTTTTTTAGTTTTCTTTAATGTTATACGTATGTTATGTGTATGGTATACATATTATTTGCGTATGTTATGCATTTCATATGCATATTATATTCGTATGGTCTGCATATATTTTACGTATGTTGTACATATTCTCCTGCATATGATGTGCGTATGTTATACACAATCTGTGCTTATTTTTTGTGTATTTTATGTTTATTTTTTTTGCAGGGACGTTACAGTCTATCAATATGGGAACACTCGTATTTCTATATCGCACATTGATGAATTATTAAGCGATAGTTATTTAGCCAATAATCATGTAGATGTGTTTGTTGATTCTTGAATAGGTTGTTAGACCTAAGCTATTGTCCCAAGGCTAACCAAGAGGGGAGGGGGTGAATTGGTAATTTAAAAAAAATTACTCTTTGATTTTAAATTTGAAAATTGTTAAGTCTCGTAGCAAGTTAATTAAAGATTCAAAATAAATTTTTAATCACAGAAAAAATAACTTGTAGTACATAAATGCGAAAATTTAAAAGACAAAGATTTATAGTGGTTCGGTCAAACACGACCTACATCCACTTCCTGAAGACTCCCTCTTCAAGTATTGCACTATTACCAAAGTTTCTCTCTTTCTTCTCCCACAGCAAGGCGGAGAAGCCTTTATAAAACCTCTCTTCCACTAATCCCTGGTGTGTTAGAGAACTGTAGTCCTTTCATACTCTTCAAGTGTCGGCAGAGAACAATCGTCTGTTCACACACTCCAAGTGTCGGCAGAGAACCGTTGTCCTTTCACACCCTCCAAGTGTTGGCAGAGTACCGAATCTTCTCCAAAGATCTTCTCATGAGCAACTAGAAAGACAAGAAGAAGAGTGCAACCAAAATCACAAAGAGATCCTTACCTTTGAGTAACCTTGTTAACCCTTCACACTCCACTTGCAAGAAATCTCTCTTAAACACTCTCTCACACTCTTTTTTCAATTGCCCTTAAAAATTTACAAAGACAAGATGTTTTACGTCAGTTTTTAGTGGAAATTTTATGCAAAAGACAAAAAAAATTGTCGAGAAACTGAAATTTTCAATTTTCAAAGTACACGATCATATAGTACGATCGTATCTTCATACGTACGAACTGTTCAAAAATAGTTGTGTATAAATCTGTTGTGAATTGGTATGAAAACATTTCGTACACAATCATCATTCAATACGAATCAAGTTCATCTGGGACAAACAGTTTAGAAAATTTTTCATCTTCGTCGGGATAAAGAGGGACCCCCAATTTTATACTCTGAACGGCGTACATACGACGATGACTCTGTACAGTACGATCAGTTATGAAAATTTTTCATCTTCGTTGGGACGAAGAGGGACCTCACAATTTCATACTCTGAAAGGCTTGCACAAACTGTGATTGTACAATACGATCCATACTTAGAAAAAATCTTTTTGTACGATCAGGAACTCGTCCTTTTCGTACTCAAGAAGGTATGTACGAAATGTGATCGTACAATATGATAAATACTTAGAAAATTTCCTTTTTTTTTGTTTGACTGCTCGAAAGGGAAAATAACTGATCAGATCATACCGTACAAAAACAAATCATATAGTACATTCAGTTTAAAAATTAGATTTTAAACTGCCCCCCAGTGTGTGTGTGCACAGTTACTCTATTACAATCACACTCTCTCAAACTCAATAAAATGAAGAATACATACTTCAATTATAATAAATTCTAAACTGATCTTGATTTGATGTCTTCAACATTTTGGAGTATGATTTCCTTGAAATGTTAGTACACACGAGAGCAAAATAATTTTGCAAAATATGCTAGGACAAATACTAATCAAAGCAATACTATTTGTAATCATAAAAAACATGCAAGTTGTAAGAATATGAACAAACAAGAACTAAGTAGCAACTATCTCAACGATTTCCTCTTTTTTGATGATGACAAAATAATTTTTGTTTGAATAAAATTGAATACCATAAATATGGTCAACCAAGGATGACTAGGTGTGAAGATTTGATTCAATGCATTGAAAATGATATTTTAAGTTTTTGGAGGTGGTCCCAAGATTTGGTGGGGTCTCCATGCATGAAATACAATTTTAAGGCTTAAGAGGTCTTTAAGTCAACCTAGGTTGACTTAGTTAGCCAAGGTTTATCAAAACTAAAGGTTGATTTGAATGCACTCTAAATCAAATTTAAAATGTGTTGGAAGAGGTTTAAAGGTTTGGTTTGACTGAGCCATGTTGAAGTTAAAGGAAAATTTAGTTCTTGGAGGTTTTAGGATTTAGGGTTTCAAGGGTTTTATGGTCAACCATGGTCGACCAAGAGCTCAATATTGGTTTAATGCATCATACTAATGACAATGATCATACTCAATAGATTTGAGAGGCTTCCAAGATCATGAACAACAATATAATATGTCCAGTGGCATAGACGATAAGTATTTGAAGGTTTTATAGCCTTGGAATATGCTTTGCGTTTATTGGGCTAGAGGGATTAGAATGCCTCCAAATTGATATAGTTGACTCTAGAGGTATGTCTAATCAATATGCAACTGACTGATCATGAATCCAAGGGCATTTGGTTAGGTTTTGAGGTATTTAATTTTTTTTTTTCAAAAATAGGTTATGGACCAACGAGTTTTAGGTTTAAATTTAAGCATTGGATTTTGAAGTTTGCATTGGGTTTATCAATAGATTTGTTATAAATTTGATTTTATTAATGATTTGGAAGATTTGTAGACTTGACATGTTCATATGATTGACAATCATTGATGGTTTTCAGTGATTGAACATATGATCAAGTGACAATCACTAGTGATTGTCAACTGATGGGTTTAAAATTTTATTTTAGTTTGAGTTCTGAATTGATTAATGAAGGTTAATGAATAAGAGAGTTTTGTTTTTCAATGAGCATATATGGTAGAGGATAATTCATCATGGCCATGAACTTTAAAAAAGTAGGAGGAATCCTCTCAACTAATATCTATAGATAAGAATACTTACAAGTGGCAAACTAATGCCTCCTGTGATGTGCAGAACTATGGCATATTACTGCTTCAATCACTGACCATTAATGATAGGCATGGGATGAACACCATTTTCATTTACTAATAAGTAAGTGCTTGTTAGAATAGTTGCTATTTGAATGATTTATATTTGTGCAACTTATGTAGTTTTGATGATTCCAAACATTATTGTTCAAATGTATAGTTATCTCCTAACAATTTTAGAAGACTTGCTTTTGCTCTTGTGTGTACTAACATTTCAGGAAAATCAGACACCAGACTACGATAACTTCAAATCAAATTCAACATGAGATATTTTGTTTATTTGAAGTTTACATTTTCTTTGATTTAATTTTGAAAGTGAGTGATTGTAATTGAGTGAATAAAAGAAAACTTACACACACACATAAGGAGATCTTAAAATTTTATACTGATCGTACGGGATGATATTTATCGAACTAGACAATCCGTCAGTTATCTCCTATAGAGCACATGGAACGAATAGGAACTTGCTTGAAAAATTTTTCTAAGTCCTATTCGTCAAGGACGAAATTTATTATCGTCCCGGACGATGGGTTCTCTATAAAATTTTTGTCCAGATGAATTTTACCATCGTACGAGGCGACCAGTGCTCTGGAAAATTTTCGTACAGACGAAATTAAATATCGTACCGGACGATCAGGTCTCTGGAAATTTTTCGTCCAGACGAAAACAAATTATCGTCCGTGGCGATTGGTCCTCTGGAAAATTTTTGTCCAGACGAAATAAATAATCGTCCAGGACGATCGGCTCTCTGGAAAATTTTCGTCCAGACGAACATATTTTCGTCCAAACGATTAACCGACTTAGAACAGTTTTCAGCAGTTTCTAGAACCGACCTTGTAATAACTGTTCGTACTGGACGAACCTAGTTCGTACAGGACGATCAGATGTACGAAGTCATTTCGTACACATATACAAATTGGGTCGTTTCAGATCGTTTAAGTAAAATCGTCCAGGACGATCTAGGATTGTACAGGACGATCCACTGCGTACAGAATTGGAAATATGCAGTTTTTGGGCGGTTTTTCTTGTCTTTTATAGAAATAGTCCAAATTAGACTGCCACCCAATCTTTTTGTCATTTGATCTTCGTGCCTCTTGAGAGAATAGCCAAGGAGAGAGTGGAAGAGAGCATTCAAAGGAGGATTCCTACCACTGGAGCGAGAAGGCTTCACTTTGATTACTAAGGTAAGAGTCTCTACTTGTGAAATTGGATTTCTTCACTCTTTTCCTTCTTCCTTCTAGATTCTTGTGAGAAGATCAGTCAAGGAGATCCGGTTCTCTGCCGACACTTGGAGAGTGTGAACAGCCGAAGGGTTCTCTGCCTACACTTGGAGAGTGTGAACAGCCGAAGGGTTCTCTGCCTACACTTGGAGATTGTGAACAGCGGAAAGGTTCTCTGCCTACACTTAGAGAGTGTGAACAGCCGTAGGGTTCTCTGCCCACACTAGGAGAGTGTAAAAGGACAACGGTTCTCTGCCAGCACTGTGGTTTGTGTAAAAGGACGACGGTTCTCTGCCGCACCGGGTAGTGGTGAAAAGAGTGTGTTGTAAAGGCTTCTCCGCCTTGCTGTGGGTGCTAAAGGAGAGTCACTATTGGTTTTAGTGCAATACTCAGAGGGTGCCTTTGAGGAGTGGATGTAGGTCTGGTTATAGACCGAACCACTATAAATCTGGTGTCATTTACTTTATTGCTTTTACATTTCCGCACTTTTAATTTCAGTTTTAACAACTCTGTGGTTGAAAAACAATTTTCTACAAACTTTAAAAGAAAATTTTATTTCGGTTCAACTTTATCATTAAGAGGGTTTAAAATTTTTAAAACTACCAATTCACCCCCCTCTTGGTAGCCGTGGGACATTTACTTAGGCTTAACAACCTAATTACTGGACTCAACAAGTGGTATCAGAGCATAGTTTCAAAATCATAAGTTTGAACTACTTTTTGATTAACGTAGATGGCTACATTTGGAAACTGAAACACACCTGAGGGTTACTCTATCACTAGACCTCCACTGTTTGACAATATTCCTTTTGATTTTTGGAAAACACGCATGTCTACTTTCTTACAGTCACTTGATTATCGCATGTGGATGCTAGTCCAGGAAGGTTACTCAAAACCAACTAGATTAGTTGATGGAATTAGGGTAGAAACACCCTATGCAGATTGGACTATTGAAGAACGTGACTTAGCACAATTAAATGCGAAATGTTTAAATAGTTTCTTTTGTGCTTTAAAATCTGAAGACTACATGCGAGTTTCCACTTGTAAAAGCGGAAAAGACATATGGGATAGACTTTGTATTACTTATGAAGGGACAAATGAGGTTAAGCAATCAAGACTCAATATCTTGTTACATGACTATGAATTATTTCGCATGAAACCTAATGAATCTATATCTGACATGTACATATGATTCACTCAAATTGTCACCTCTTTGCATGCACTTGGTAGGGAATTAACTAATGCTGAAATGGTTAATAAGATTCTTCGTTGTTTACCTACTGCATACGATGCTAAAGTTACTGCAATTACAGAGTCTAAAGATCTAAACATTTATTCCATTGACAATCTTCTTGGTTCACTCATTGCTTACGAGCAAGGAGTAAGTCAAAGAAAGATTGATGCAGGTGAACCAAGAAAGGACAAAAATATTGCACTAAATGTGGAAGAGTCAGAAAGTGAACACTCACAACCTGAGGATGAAGACGATATTGCACTAATGACTAGACAATTCAGAAGCTTTTTAAAGAGGAAGCAGAAGAGACGCCAGCAATGGAATAAAGGTAAGTATAACAGAAATGGCAAGGTTTCTAATGAAGTGATTTGTTATGAATGCAGGAAACTAGGTCATATAAAGACTGATTGTCCAAAACTCAAAGCCACTCCTAACAAGGAGAAGGTAGAGGAGAAACCAATGGTAAAGAAGGGCAAGAAGAAGTTTCAAAAGGCTTTTTGGGCGGACTCAGCTTCAGACTCATCTGAGACTGAAAAAGAAGAAGAAGTCACCAATCTTTGCTTGATGGCAGATAATGCTGAACAATCAGATCAAGAAGAGGAATACTCTCACACAAGACCTCGTGAGAGTATATGGTACCTAGACAGCGGATGTTCAAAGCACATGACTGGAGATACTGCTCAATTCATAACGTTGGAAGCCAGGAGTGGAGGCAAGGTTACACTTGGAGATAATACCACAAAGAAAGTGGTTGGATCAGGTATGATTGGAAATTTGAAAAACTTTCTCATATACAATGTTTTATTAGTTGAAGGCTTAAAACATAATTTGCTTAGCATAAGTCAGCTATGTGATAAGGGCTATAATGTAAATTTTTTACCTACTAGCTGCATAATTAGCCTAAATGGGAAAATTGTTTTAAATGGAAAAAGGGTAAATAATGTCTACATGCTAGATTTAAATTGTATACAATCTCCTACTGTTTTTTGTTTAAAAATTATTTCAGATGAATCATGGATTTGGCATAGGAGACTTTGTCATTCTAGTATGAAAAATCTTAGAAGAATTACCCAAAAGAATTTGGTGAGAGGAATACCTAAACTAGACTTTACCAAGGACCATCTATGTGATGCATGTCAATTAGGAAAACAAGTGAAGTCCTCTTTTAAGTCCAATAAAGATCTTAGGACCAGTAAACCTTTAGAAATTCTTCACATGGATCTTTTTGGACCTGTAAGCACTGTTAGTCTAGGAGGAAAGATATATGGATTTGTTATAGTATAAGATTTTTCAAGATTCACCTGGGTTAAATTTCTTTTTCATAAGAGTGAATCATTTGAGGAATTTAGAAATTTTTCAACTTGGATACAAAGAAAACTAGGATGTGAAATAATTTCTATACAAAGTGATCATGGAGGAGAATTTGAAAATGAAAGATTTGAAGATTTCTGTAAAGAAAAGGGGATTGATCACAATTTTTCTACACCTAGAACTCCTCAACAAAATGGAGTAGTTGAAAGAAAGAACATAACATTAATAGAAGCCGCCCGAGCAATATTAGCAGAATACTTGCTTCCTAGATATTTTTGGGCTGAGGCGGTTAGCACTGCATGCTATGTTCTGAATAGGGTGAATGTGAGATCAAATTTGAATAAAACACCCTATGAGTTGCTAAAAGGTAGAACACCAAATTTGTCTCATGTGCATGTATTTGTTTGCAAGGTGTTCATACATAATAATGGAAAATCTGCCTTAGGAAAATTTGATCCAAAATCAGATGAAGGAATTTTTGTTGGATATTCAAGTGTTGGAAAATCTTATAGAGTATTCAACAAAAGAACTTTAGTCATTGAAGAAACCACACATGTTGTTTTTGATGAAAATGGAAACATGGAAGAGCCAAATGTTGTTGAAGAAGAAATTGAAGAAAACTCCCAAAAGATTGATAGATTAAATTTGGAAGAAAATGTAGAAGAAAATTTAGAAAGAGAAGACCCTTTGCCTAGAGATTTGAGATTTTCTAAAAACCACCCAAAGGAATTAATTATAGGTGAACCAAGTGAGGGTGTTAGAACTAGGCATGTATTAAACAAGGAAGTCAATCATTCAGCCTTTATTTCAACTATTGAACCCACTAACATTGATCAAGCACTTTCAGATGAATTTTGGATATTGGCCATGCAAGAAGAGTTAAATTAATTTGTAAGAAATAAAGTTTGGGAACTAACTACAAGGCCAAAAGATCAAAGTGTTGTTGGAACCAAGTGGGTGTTCAAAAATAAAATGAATGACTCAGGAGTAGTCATTAGAGATAAGGCTAGATTAGTAGCTAAGGGGTATAATCAAATTGAAGGAATTGATTTTGAGGAAACTTTTGCCCCTGTAGCTAGACTTGAAGCAATTAGGGTTTTACTAGCCTTTGCCTGTTTTAAAGGTTTTAAATTGTTTCAAATGGATGTCAAAAGTGCCTTTTTAAATGGGGTAATTGAGGAAGATATTTTTGTAGAACAACCTCCAGGTTTTGAAAATTCTAAATTTCCAAATCATGTTTTCAAATTAAAAAAGGCATTATATGGATTGAAACAGGCACCTAGGGCTTGGTATGAGAGGTTGAGCACATTCCTACTTGAAAGATCTTTTGAAAAAGGAAGTGTGGATACAACTCTCTTTTTAAGGAAAATTGGAAAGAATATACTTATTGTTCAAATTTATGTGGATGACATCATCTTTGGATCTTCAAATAAACATCTTTGTGATGATTTTTCTAAAACAATGAGTAGTGAATTTGAAATGAGTCTAATGGGAGATTTAAATTACTTTCTAGGATTTAGCATTAAGCAACTTGAGGATGGTACTTTTCTTAGTCAAACTAAATATATTAAGGACATCCTCAAAAAATATGAAATGGACAATGCTAAACCTGTTAGTACACCAATGAGTTCATCAGTTCAGTTGGATAAGGACCTTAAGGGAAAATCTGTTGATCAAAAGAAATTTAGAAGGATAATTGGATCTTTACTTTACTTGACTGCTAGCCGACCAGATATTATGTTCAGTGTTTGCTTATGTGCTAGATTTCAATCAGATCCAAAAGAATCACATTTGACAGCAGTGAAAAGGATTTTAAGATATCTTCTAGGAACTCAAAACTTAGGAATTTGGTATCCTAAGTTTAGCTCTTCATTTGAAATTATTGGTTTCTCAGATTCTGACTTTGCAGGCTGTAGAGTGGATAGAAAAAGCACTTCTTGAACATGTCAATTCATTGTAAATTCATTAGTTTTATGGTCTAGTAGAAAACAAAATTCAGTGGCACTATCTACTGCAGAAGCAGAATACATTGCATTAGGAAGTTGTGTGGCACAAGTACTTTGGTTAAAACAACAGTTGATTGATTTAGGATTAACTATAGGCACTATTCCAATTTATTGTGACAATACTAGTGCTATTTGCATTTCCAAAAATCCTATTCAACGTTCTAGAACCAAACACATTGATATAAGGCATCATTTCATAAGGGATCATGTATCCAAAGGAGAAATTGAACTCATACATGTTTCAACTGAAAATCAACTTGCAGACATTTTTACAAAACCTTTAGCCTTTGATACTTTCAGTACTTTAAGAACAAGGCTTGGTGTTATTGATTTGAATGCTTAAACAAAATGTCTTTGCAACATTGATATTTGTTTTGTTTTGTTATTATTTTTATTTTTTGTAAAATTTTGTGTGTTTTGAATGAAGTGTTTTTGGATTTATGATTTTGTTTTATATTTTCTGTGTTTTTTGAATATTTTTGTTGATTTTCTTAATTTAAAAAAAAATCAAAATTAAAATTTTTTTTTTGGAGGAAATCGTCCAGGACGAAATTGGTTTCGTACGGGATGATGTGTGAAGGAACAGTTTGCGCAAATTTTAACTGTTTTAAGAGCAGTTTTTAATTAGATCGTCTGAACGATCTGATGATCGTCCAGGACAAATTTTTTTTTCTCTCTCAAACGTCGGGACGATTGAATGCAGCGGTTGAATGGATAAGACAGTTTTTAATATGAACTTCGTCAGTACAAAATTTTCGTTCGTCCAGACGAACTTGTGTCTGTTCATTGTAGGGGACGGTTTTCAAGAGTCATTAAAACGATTTACTTTTTGATCGTCTGTACGAAAATTTTTCGTCTGTACGATCGGTCAAGTCAAAAAGCCTGTACGAAGGGACGCATCGTAAGTTGTGTTGATTACGAAAAGCCGTTACATTTTGGACGAATTGGATCGTCTGTACGAAATTATTTCGTCCAGACGAACGATAATTTTTCGTCCAGGACGAATATTTTCGTCCAGGACGAACGTATCGTTTTTCTTTAAATATGAAGGCTTTCAAACTTAACAATCACACTTCCAAACTTCATTTTCAATCCCTTTCTACATCAAATCAACAATGGCCTCCTCTAGCAAAAGACAAAAGGTGTTGGTGAAGAAACCAAATAGGAATGCCCCAGACAACTTTCTTTCTAAGGCGAATGAGGAATCTTTTCCTCATTTTGCATCCGCAAAAATCACTCCGTCTCGCATTCTTATTCAAACTGAGTTGAAATTTCGGGTATTGCACCTCTTCGCCTCAACCCAATTTCATTTCATTCTTTCTCTCGTCCACTTCTACAATAAGCAAACCTACCATTACTTTCTAGCGAACATGAGTTTCAATTCTGACCACTCCACCATTAGTTCTTATATTTTTAAGCAAAAAGTTGAGATCACCAAGCACGACCTTGGTGCATTTTTAAACTTAAGAACTGAGGGATATAGAGCCCACACCCTAATGTCAGAAACCTCCTTCAAATGGTTTCAAATCAATAGGGTGATTAGAGAAATAGGCATAACCTATCATGTTGCTAGAGTCTCCGGTATGACCCAAGATGCCCGAATCATCCAGCATATTCTTAGATCCTCAATTATTCCTAAAGCTGGTGATAGGATTAACATTACCCCTCTCTTTTCTGTTCTAACCTTTTTAATCATGGAAAGACATCCTATTGACGAAGCCCAACTTATCATAGACCATATCTATAGGCTTTCAGAAATAGGACATGCAGATCAGAAGAGGAAGAAGAACATTTCATTAGAACACTTAATCACTTATATTTTGGAAAAGAAATACAACATAGTGCATCCTGATGAAGAATATGAAGAGCCAGTTTACTATAACGATGCATCATTCAGATTGCTCTTCAAGGAGGAAAAAGAAAAAGAAAAAGTACATGCCAGTGCTTCAGAAGAGGAAGAAGAAGAAGGAGTGCAAGCTTCTGCTTCTCAATCAAATTACCAGAATCTGATTGAGAGATTTGATAGATTAGAGACTCACATTGATCAAAGGTTTGATCAATTTGATGCTCAACTTACGCAGCAGCAACAAGACATTGGTAATATTAAAGATGAAGTTCATGAAATTAATACCAATGTAATGTTGATGGCCTCCTACTTCAACCTTTTTGGCGGCATTCCTCCTCCTCCTCCTCCAGAACAATAGAAATGTTTTTATGTGTGTCTGTTGTATTTTTTTATGTTTTTATCGTGTCTGTTTTATTGTTAAGTGTTTGTGTTTATGTTGGTTTTTATTTTTTAAGTTCAATGTATTTTCTTCTTTTTATGTAATCTGTTTCTTTAGTATCAATGAGAGTTTTCTTTTATTAGATTTGTTTTGAAATGTGGTTAATATTTATGAATTTCATTAGTATTATTTAATCTACATAGGGCATAAATTCGATTGTAATTTGAGATTATCTATATTAGAAAATCTAGACTTTCTGAATTTATAAGTTGTTTATAACTTGTTGTAATTAGAACTTTTAAATTCATGTCTATTCATTTAGACTACATAAAAGTTAATATTACTATTGCAATTTAGATGCTTTCTTATTTTGTATTTCTATGCTCAAATGATATTTATGCACCTAGAAATATTTGAAATTTTAGATTATAGATTTTGGAAAGAATTGATCTCAATTACTCTTGAACATTGTACAAATGTACAAAAATCAAAAGGAATTCGCAAAGATTTGCAAAGTGAAAAAGAGGCACAAAATAAGCCCAACCAAGAAAAAAATGCACAAAAATGTGCCCCAAAATTTTGAAAAAGATGCGCAAAGCGCCACATGAGGTAATTCTCTTCTTTCCAAATTCGTTCAATCTCTTAATTCAAATTGATCTTATGTTCATTTATATTCTATTGAACTTTGAAATATATAATTTTTATACATCTCTCTTGTAATGATTTTCTATAGTCAAATGTCTAAATTGAATCATGTCTTTGATAAATTCTTCTTACTTACAATGTTATATCACTTCTTAAATTTTGTGAATTTCTATGATTGACCTAATATCTTTAGTTTAAAATTGCATACCCAATGTCAATCACAATTTAGATTAAATTTTAAAAATGAATTTCATATAATTACTTACATTTCTTGTCTATTTCTTCTTCACTTTTTGTTGTTGTCAAAAAGGGGGAGAAATTATTGTATTTTCTGTTTTGATTGTTCTGTTTGTAGTTGTTTCTGTTTGTAGTTGTTTGTGTTAAAATTTTTGAAAAACAAAAATATTTGTTCTTTATGCCTCCTTATTTTAATATACTCATCAATTCAGGGGGAGTTTAGGAGATAGGAGATTTGTTTAACTTGAAACCATACAAACAATAATTGTTTTGCCATCATCAAAAAGGGGGAGATTGTTAGAATAGTTGCTATTTGAATGATTTATAATTTGTGCAACTTATGTAGTTTTGATGATTCCAAACATTATTGTTCAAATGTATAGTTATCTCCTAACAACTTTAGAAGACTTGCTTTTGCTCTTGTGTGTACTAACATTTCAGGAAAATCAGACTCCAGACTATGATAACTTCAAATCAAATTCAACATGAGATATTTTGTTTATTTGAAGTTTACATTTTCTTTGATTTAATTTTGAAAGTGAGTGATTGTAATTGAGTGAATAAAAGAAAACTTACACACACACATAAGGAGATCTTAAAATTTTATACTGATCGTACGGGACTATATTTATCGTACTGGATGATCCGTCAGTTATCTCCTATAGAGCATATGGAACGAATAGGAGCTTGCTCGAAAAATTTTTCTAAGTCCTATTCGTCCAGGACGAAATTTATTATCGTCCCGGACGATGGGTTCTCTGTAAAATTTTTGTCCAAACGAATTTTACCATCGTACGAGGCGACCAGTGCTCTGGAAAATTTTCGTACAGACGAAATTAAATATCGTACCGGACGATCAGGTCTTTGGAAATTTTTTGTCCAGACGAAAACAAATTATCGTCCGTGGCGATTGGTCCTCTAGAAAATTTTTGTCCAGACGAAATAAATAATCGTCCAGGACGATCGGCTCTCTGGAAAATTTTTGTCCAGACGAACATATTTTCGTCCAAACGATTAACCGACTTAGAACAGTTTTCAGCAGTTTCTAGAACCGACCTTGTAATAACCGTTCGTACTGGACGAACCTAGTTCGTACATAACGATCAGCTGTACGAAGTCATTTCGTACACATATACAAATTGGGTCGTTTCAAATCATTTAAGTAAAATCATCCAGGACGATCCAGGATCGTACAGGACGATCCACTGCGTACAGAATTGGAAATATGCAGTTTTTGGGCGATTTTTCTTGTCTTTTATATAAATAGTCCAAATTAGACTGTCACCCAATTTTTTTGTCATTTGATCTTCGTGCCTCTTGAGAGAATAGCCAAGGAGAGAGTGGAAGAGAGCATTCAAAGGAGGATTCCTACCACTGGAGCGAGAAGGCTTCACTTGGATTACTAAGGTAAGAGTCTCTACTTGTGAAATTGGATTTCTTCACTCTTTTCCTTCTTCCTTCTAGATTCTTGTGAGAAGATCAGTCAAGGAGATCCGGTTCTCTGCCGACACTTGGAGAGTGTGAACAGCCGAAGGGTTCTCTGCCTACACTTGGAGAGTGTGAACAGCTGAAGGGTTCTCTGCCTACACTTGGAGAGTGTGAACAGCAGAAAGGTTCTCTGCCTACACTTGGAGAGTGTGAACAGCCGTAGGGTTCTCTGCCCACACTAGGAGAGTGTAAAAGGATGACGGTTCTCTGCCAGCACTATGGTTTGTGTAAAAGGACGACGGTTCTCTGCCGTACCGGGTAGTGGTGAAAAGAGTGTGTTGTAAAGGCTTCTCCGCCTTGCTGTGGGTGCTAAAGGAGAGTCACTATTGGTTTTAGTGCAATACTCAGAGGGTGCCTTTGAGGAGTGGATGTAGGTCTGGTTATAGACCGAACCACTATAAATCTGGTGTCATTTACTTTATTGCTTTTACGTTTCCGCACTTTTAATTTCAGTTTTAACAACTCTGTGGTTGAAAAACATTTTTCTACAAACTTTAAAAGAAAATTTTATTTCGGTTCAACTTTATCATTAAGAGGGTTTAAAATTTTTAAAACTACCAATTCACCCCCCTCTTGGTAGCCGTGGGACATTTACTTAGGCTTAACAACCTAATTACTGGACTCAACAGTGCTACCTTCATATACAATCTCTCTAAATAAGGGGCCTTCTAAAATAGGCTCCAGCTTATCACTTGGGTGGTGATGTGTTACGATAGGCCTACACAAGATGAATTAAATAACTAGTTCAAAAAGCTCAAGGTCTAACATGGCAATCATATGCATAGATCATACATGCTTGATATAACTTAAGGATATGATGAGCTTATAAACGTAACTCCTCTAAATACTTAAGTTCTTATAATCGTAATTGGGTGTTATCCTCATGATAAATCTTGTGGCTATGGCCATACAAAATGAGGGGAGCATGACCTAAAGTGGGAGGACTAATTCAACCATAAATGCTAAAGCATATGGAGTAGATTGCATATGAGTATGATGCATGGTCCTATAAGCCCATAATGCTTAAGTTAAATTTAGTATCATTCTCATTTATTTACTCTAAGCATTTTTCTTATTAATTTGAGCACATTTTTATTAAAATCCATAATTAAGTCATTAGATTTAAGATAATAAATGGAGGGATAACACTAATTGATATTAAAATGATGGACAAATCTAGCAATTTTTGTGCTACTAAACAACCTGCCATTACCAAAAAATATTTGGCTTGAAACACTAAAATTGTAAACAACATGATCGCGAAAGAAGGGCATTAAAAACTTAACTTCCTTAAGGGGGATAGCCTTTGCACACCTAAAGAAATACTTATTAACATATAGAATGGACCTATGACCTTTGCTTCATTATGAACAACTAATTAAAGTCTTAAAATTAGAGCTTCATACTTGGCTTCATTATTTATATGAGGATCTAAGATATTATAAGAGAAATGAAGAATACATGCCTTTAAGAAAGATAAAAATGAAGCATAAATCTATCCTAACTATAAGAGTTTCATAAGTGCTAAATAATTTGATGAAGGATAGACCATCAAAATAAAACTTTCTGCTAGGGGACTCTTATTCTCCCAACTCATGATTAATTCTTCAATATGGATCAGGTGAGCAAAACGTTAGTATGGGCATATCATTTGATGGCCCACTGATGAATAAAACTAATATAAAACTATAATAAGATCATGTACCAGTGTACCAAATGATTAAGTAAGGTTGGATGGGTCATTAAATATTGTAAAGAGTTAACCTAAGAAATGAGGCTAATCTTTCATGAAGGCATGTAATATCTAAGCTTCTGTATTATAAACACCAAAGGTAAACATTACTTTTATGTAGCCACGTATTTTAGCTCTATAAGAATCAAACATTTGTCAAAATAACAAAAGAAATTTTATTTTCCTTCATCATTCACTTGTGATAAAAGTACTCCAGGTGACTCATCCAATGCCATAGTGTAAAGGATCAATAATTGACCTAGGATTAGACCAGCTAATATAGGGGAGATCACTATTGTGAAATTATATATTTTTTTTATTTTGATAAACTAAAAGGATTACAACATAAGAGATACTAGTAAAAAAATGCAATACAGACACAAAACAACAAAGAACAAAAGGAAACATAGGCATAAAGAGAAAAGTACAACACAAACAAACTAGTATATAGGTGGATCCCGATTAGAAGGTGGCTATGGAGGTGGTTGGAAGAACTAGCTAAAGTTGTCATATTGCTTCTGCATGGAGGTGAATTGATGCTGGATGATTTCAAACAGCTCCCTGAACCAACCCATATCATTAGCATGTTGGGTTTATTTTTGATCTAGGTGAGTCTCAAGTCTGTCAAATCATAGAAATCAGCTCCTTGTATTAGTAGTGGTGAGGAGGTGCTGCTAATGCAAGATCATTTATAGGGGTAGCTTCTTCTTCTTCATCAAATAGCAGGTCTTCTGTCCTTGATCTCTATGAAAGAGCATCCAAAAGGAGGCATAAAAAAAGAAGATTGGAGTGTTGTCAAGCAGAATAGGATACAATATGTTATATTTTTTATTCAACATAAACTCAATCACATGTCCTAGAGTGAGGTTTTTCTTAATCCTAGTGGTTGGGATGAATGGATGTGAGATTTTTGATGTAATCAATTATCATTTGAGCTTCATCTAATTGTGTGTTTGACATTATGAATTAGGTGACAATTGGCAATAGGGGAGTCATGTTTATCCTATCTCTAGCTTTAAGGATGATAGATGTTCTTAGAACATGTTAGATAACCCTGCAATTTTAATTTAGATTGTATATCAAGGGTTGGTGATAGTTTAAGGCAGCAATTCAAAGTAAGAGGTTCATATCACCCTAGTCAAAGTTGAATACAGAGGCCATGGCAAGGGGTTTATTTCCTCAAGGATGGACACCTATGTCCTCTTTGATGATTGAACAATCTGACAACAAATACATGAAATCATTACAGTAGCATCCCCATTAATCTTAAGGTTTTCTAGAATCTCAAAAAGGATTTCAAAGTGGAAGAAGAAATTGAAGCAATTGTGGAATTAAAAAGGTTAATTACCAGAAGCTAAGGACATATTAATTAAGAAGCCTAGAAGGTATGATCTAGGCTTCTTTGTATTTTTGGTGGGTGGCTTCATCAAAAGCCATCAGAAAGAAGTTGTTAGTAGTGCTGCGAGCGAAGTAAGCAACCTAGGCTTATCAACTGTGCTTTCCACCGCCACCCATTGCAAAGGTTGAGATTGTAAGAAGGAAGGATTAGAAGGTTGTATAGGAAAAATTGAAGGAATTGGGCTAGTTAAATAGATCTTCAACAAATCATGTATTAAGATCGTGAGATCCTATGAGACAATCATATGCAATTATTTCGGCTAAACGAACAGTCAAAAAGATGTGTTTGATCATATATTATGATCAAACTTTATACTGGATGATTAGAGACATCGAGCTCATCCCGAGGAGTCAAGTTGTATGACTTTTGACAAAAAGGTTCGTACATTAAAAATAAGTGTTCGTATAGTATGAATAGATGTTTGTATGGTATGATTAGTAATAAATGCCATACCAATCAAAATAATTTCATCCAAATCTAGATTTACACGTGGATTGTCTAGACGAACAATATTCATACAATAAGATCGTCTATCATAGATTCAATTTGGTTCATCTGTTGAGTCAAAGGTTGTGATCAAAGCGGTGTTATATATTACATATAGTATGAAAGTGGTTTTTACTGTATGATCAAAGATAAAATTTTGATTTACAGGAAAAGGCAGTTAAGTTCAGTAAATGGTTTGTGAGATGATTGGGACACAACATAAAATAACAGAACAACAAAATCATAAGAATAAAAACAAGAACAAAAGTAAAATAAATAATAAAAACAAATTAATGACTAAATAAGAAAAATAAATTTAAGAAAATCATAAGACAATGGAAATAAAATGCACAGAACATGTGAGTAGAAAAAAGAATAATAAGAATTAGCAGAACATAAACAAAAAGTATCAATTTCAAGCATGAATTTCAATTACACCTAATCTAGTTCCTAAGGTGCTAAAGGTTTCAAAATTCAGTGGTTTTATAAAGATATTAGCAAGTTGATTTTCAGTCGCTATGTAGTGTAGCTCTATGCCTCCTTTGATAACATGGTTCTTGATGAAATGGTGCCTTATGTTTATATGTTTTGTACTAGAGTGTTTGATTGGATTCTTTGAAATATATATGGCACTAGAGTTATCACATATGATTGTAATTGTGCATACAGGAAATCCTAAATTCAAAATTTATTGCTTTAACCAAAAAACCTGAGCCACACAATGCCTTAAACCTATGTACTTAGCTTTAACAGTGAACAATACAACTGGCTTCTATTTTCTATTGGACCAGGAGATTATGGATTATCCTATCAATTCAAATATTCTAGAAGTACATTTTCTATAAACTTGACATCCTATAAAATTTGAATCAAAATATCCTATGATTTCAAAAGAGGTACGTGTTATGCCTAGATTCCTAAGTCTGGGGTTCCTAAGAGATATCTAAGAGTTATATTAATAGAAATCTAGTGGGACTCATTTGGATCACCCTATAATCTAGAAATGAGACAAACACTAAACATAATATTAAGTCTTTTAACAATAAGGTAAAGAAGTGATCCAATTATTCCTCTGTATTTGTTTATCAATATATTTTTTATTTGAATCCTAACCTAATTGAATAGTGGAACTCATGGGAGTGTTGATTTGTTTGGCTCTATTTGTTTCATATTTCTTAAGGATATCCTTAATATATTTTGATTGACTAAGGAAAGTTCCATCATCCTTCTACCTTATGCTAAATCCAAGAAAGTAATAAGTTCTCCCATCATACTCATCTCAAATTCCTAACTCATTATTTTTAAAAACTCATCATAAAGGTTTTTATCAGAGGATCCAAACAAAATATCATTAGTATAAATTTTTACAAACAATGGTTCAACTCCTACCTCTTTTTAGAAATCGAGTGGTGTCTACGCTCTCCTTAACAAATGTTCTTCCTAGTAGTAATGTGCTTAGCCTTTCATTCCATGTTCTGGGTCCTTATTTTAGTCCATATAATGCCTTTTCTAATTTTAACATATGATTAGGAACATGTGAATTTTTGAAAGCCTAGGGGTTGTTCAACATATACATCTTTTTTTACTGTCCCATTAAAAAAGGCACTTTATGTATCCATTTGGTACAGTTTAAATCCCTTAAAACAAGTAAAGGCTAGTTGCACCCTAATGGCTTCCAATCAAGCTACAGGGACAAAAGTCTCTTCAAAATCACTTTATTCAATCTATTTTTACACCTTAGCCATTGATCTTGCTTTTTTTCTAACCTCTACACTACAATAATTCATTTTATTTTATAAAACCCATTTAGTTCCAACCACACTCAAGTCCTTAGGTCATTCAACAAATTCTCAAACATCATTCCTCACAAATTAATTTAACTCTTTTTGCATGGCTAGGATCCATAATTCATCTCATAGGGCTTGATTTATATTGGGGGATTCAATCATTAAAATGAAGGCCCAATGGTTTACTTCTTTTCAAAGTCTATGTCTAGTTCTAAATGAAAGATTCTCAGGGATGTTAAGCCCTTATGAACTAGTCCCGGGGCTAACCAAGAGGGGGGTGAATTGGTATTTCAAAATTTTCTTCAAACAGAAGCACAAACTCAATAAAATCAAGATTCATTACAAGAGAAACAAAGTGCAAAAATTAAATGCGGAAGCAATAATATGAAAGAACACACCAGATTTTATTATGGTTTGATCAACTTGACCTACGTCCACTCCCCGGAGGCACCCCCTGAGTATTGCACTAAACTCAGTGTCTCACCTTTTCCCCCAACAACAAGGTGGAGAAGCTCGTACAAAAACTCCTTTCCACCAACCCAGGTGAGATAGAGAACCTAACTCCTTTTGCTTCCTCCTAAAGCAGGAAGAGAACCTAACTCATTTTGCTTCCCCCAGAAGCAGGCAGAGAACCCAACTCATTTTTCTTCCTCCAGAAGAAGGAAGAAAACCCAACTCTTTTTGCTTCCTCTAGAATCATGAAGAGAACCTTGATCAGTTGCTGAAGTCCACCTCTCTCTAACCTCCAAGGAACCATAGATGACAACCGTAGAAGATGACTTGGACCCTTGCTTAGAGCAAACTTTGTGAATCCGCTCATAAACTCCCCGTCACAAGATCCTCTCTCTCTCTCTCTCTTTCTCTCCCCCTCCTCTTGGCTCTCTCAGGTCAGGACAACAACAAAAGATCTATCTTGAGAAGAATAAGAGATCTTTTAAATAAGGCCTCAAACTTAGCCCTAATTAGCAATTAATCGTCAAATATCATCCTGGATGTTGTACATTCAGTTCAAATTCAGCTCAATTAGCCAAGACAATTTGGAAGAGTCTCGATGATTAGAAGGATATTTTGTTCATATCACCCAGGATGATAGAGTATCATCCTATGCGATTAGTTCAAGTCAGTGAATATCTCTAGACCAGCCCTTAATGGACGTCTAGATGATGAAAAAATAATTAGATCGTCCAGGACAATCTCACGATCATCTGGGCCAATTAGTATAAATCTATGAATATCATCCAGAATATCACCCTAAATGGATGTCTAGACGATGCAAAAATAACTTGATCATCCAGGTCGATCTCACGATTATTCCAGATGATTAGTTTAATTTAGTACATATCGTCTAGAGCATCATCCTGAATGGAACCAGGCTAATGTTTGATCATCCTGGAAGGACTAAGGTTTGTGAACTGATCATCTAAAATTATATCATCAAGCAATTAAACCTTAATTACCAGATTAATTTAGGCATAATAGCAGTGCATCATCCAGGACGATGTACTGGATGATGTCCAAAAATAAAAGATGCCTAAATAGATATAGTGGCTGATTCTTTCTGATTTGAGCCTATCATCCAGGATGATCCTAATATCGTCCAGGATGATTCGCTTAATTATGGCTGCCTTAACAAGGATACCCTAATTAGGATTTTTATTTTTAACTGATCATCTAGGATGATTTTTTGAATCATCCGAGATGATGTGATCAAAAATAAAAAACTCTAAAATAGTTAAAAAAAATTCCCCCAAGTGTGTGTGTGCAAGGTTACTTAGCATCATGATCCATATCGTTTACAATTAACTCAAGAAAGGGTAAAAGATGTAAAATGTACATTATAAACTAACTCAATCCTAGTCTACCAAATATTGAGCTGGCTTGATTTTCAATTTGATCTTGTGGACTTGAAATGCTAGTCAGCAATCCAGTTATATGAAGAACTAAATATTTGCTATCATCAAAATCATATTCCCTGAAATCAGATTCGTAACACTAAAACCTTTATATGGGTCTCCTAAGATCAATTCTTTATGATGACTTGAAGAATATCTCCATTCCTAAGCAAAATGTTTTCAGGCTCTACCCTTTCCTCTAAATTACTATATTTTAAACCTTGGCTAATTTTTTCAACCTCTTCTTTTTCTACCCGAGACCCTCCAAAATTATTAGATTCATCAAATATAATATGAGTGGTCTCCTCAACTACTAGTGTTCTTTTATTAAAAACTCTATATGATTTCCAAACATTTGAGTAATCAAGGAACACTCTTTCATTAGATTTGGGGTCAAATTTTCGTAATAGAGATTTCCAATTATTCAGAATGAATAGTATTCATCTAAAGATATGAAGGTGAGAGAGGTTGGGTGTCCTATTTAGCTTGGATATAACTTTATCCAATTTAGAACATAATAGACTGTATTAATCGCTTCTTCCCAAAAATATTTAGGAAGTGAGTATTCAGCTAACATAGCACTAGCAGCTAATAAATCACACCTAGTATCCTATGAATCCAAGTGAAAAAATACATAAACTCCTTGAATGAATCTATTTTATGAGATAGGAACCTAACCTAAATAAACCTTAAATAATCATCAACAATCACATTCCCAAAGATGTTCCCTCCAAGGCTTTCAATGCCGATAGGTCCAAAGAGCTCCATGTGTAGGACTACTAAGGGTTTGCTAGTGTTAATGTCTTTAATTAAGTGTAAAGAGAATTTGACTTATTTCCCTAATTGACAGGAATCAAACAAGTGGTCCTTTGGGAACTATAGTTTGGGAATTCCTCTCACTAAGTTTTTTTAGATGATTTTTCTAAGGTTTTTAATGCTTTCATGACACAATCTCCTATGCCATAACCAAGATTCCTCAACAATAATTTTTAGGCAAAAAGAAATAGCAGATTCAACATAGCTTAAATCAAACATGTAAACATTATTAATTCATTTTCCTTACACCACAGTGTTCCATTTAAGTTAATCATATAAATAGTAATAAAAATTTAATATTAAATCCTTTATCATAAAATTGGGTTTGCTAAGTAGTTTATGTTTCAAGCCATCTACCAGTAAAACATTTAATAATGAAATTCTTGGAGTTGCCAATTATACTTGATCCAACCACTCTCCTAGTGGTGTTATATCCAAGTGTCACCTTTCCTCCTACCCTGGCCTCCAGCAAAATGAATTGATTTACATCTCTAGTTATGTGCCTTGAACATCTCCTGTCTAGGCATGACATTCTCTCATAAGTCCTTCTATGAGAGGATCCCTACAAAATCATCAAATGTTAAATTCGAAAACTCAAACAAGTTTTGGTCCCATCTTATGGAAAGAAGAATAAAATGCATGCATGTTTTACTGTGAATTTTGAAGTTTTGGTCTCTACACCAAAAGGAGATATATCCTAGCATGCGACAAGAAAAACATTTAACACTAGGAAAAGGATTTACAAATCTATTTGGGTTATGGTGCCTCTTCCTAGGTTTGAATGAGGCATGCTAATGTAATGGATTATAAAACTCTTCAAGTGAATATAGTTTTCTCTTTTCCTTAAAAGCAGCTAATTCTGCTTGTAAAATCTTATCAGCACATTCAATAATTAAATTTTCTACTTTTTAAAGCATGCTCCCTATTATTTAATTAAGATGCAAGAGTTCCTAATCTCTTGTATGCATTTTCTAATTCAATATATGATATTTTTAAGGAATTATGCAGCTTAGATAAGTTAGAATGCTCCTTATTTAAAATGTCAAATTCATCTAATAAAGCTATGTGATTAATATCCAAAGTTGAGTGATCTTTTATTAAGAATTTATGTTCTTTTTGCCAAAATTTAAAAATTAGATTTATGGTTGGCATAAGATTTTTTAAGCTTCTTATATGTAGTATAAATTTTTTTAGAAACTTCAAATATTTGATCATAGGTAAGCTCATATACCTTCTATTGATTAGAATGATCAAGATTAGTTACCTCATTTTCTACTTCATTTTTAGAAGAGTTTGATGCTAACTCTTCCTAGAAAACTTTTTGGGTCCTTAGCTTATCCTTCTTGAATTTAGCTTTTCTTCACCCTTCTACTTACTTGGGTGAGCTTTAAGAGTCGGGCAATCCGACTTTAGGTACCCTAGCTTCCTGCATTTAAAACATATGACATCAAAAGAAATTTTATAACATTTACCATTTGTATATTTATTCTATTGCTGATGACAATTTTACTTTTTCTTTAAAATGCTCTTGAATTGTAAGGTCATCAGGGTAATGTAATATTCATCTTGTTCAGAAGAGTCGCTATCAGAATCATTAGCCTTTAAGGTTACAATTTTCCCTTTTTCTCCTTTCACATGCATCTAGCTGCCTTTTACTCACTCCTTGCTCATAGGTAATGAGTAATCCAACTAAGTTATATATTGAATAAATATTTAGATTTTTAGATTCTGTTATCGTATTTATTTTTTAATCATAGGAAGGTGGTAAACAACGAAGAATATTTTTAACTTTTTCATATTTTTAAGCTCTTTTTCTAAGGCAATCAGGGAAGTAACAATCTGTATAAACCTAGTAAACATTTCAAAAATAGATTCACTAGTTTTTATGCGAAAAAGTTCATAATCATGAAGAAGAATTTTTAGCCTAGATTATTTACTTCCTTTCTTCCTTTATATGTAATGCATAGTTTGTCTTAAATCACTTTACTAGTTAAACAAGTAGAAACACACATAAAATCCTCATATTTTAAAGCACAAAAAAATAGTTCAAACGTTTTGCATTCAGTTGGGCAAAATCTCTATCATCAGTAGTCCAGTCATAAAAAGTTATTTCAATTTTAATTCCATTTACTAAATGAAAAGGTACAAAATAACCATCATGTATTAGCATCTACATATGATAATCAATTGATTGTAAAAGGTGGGCATGCATGTTTTCCAAAAAGAAGAATGTTACCAAATAGAAGTGGTCTAGTGATTGAGTATCCTTCTGTAAGATTATGATTACCAATGTTAACCATCAATCTATTTTAAAAAAGTATTTTAAAACTTAATTTATGAATCCCTTTTTAATACCACTTGAAATTTTGTTAGGGTTGTTAAACCTTTATAAAATAACACGAGGCTAACTAATAGGAGGAGTGAATTGGTTTTTAAAAATTTCTTTAAGAGAAAAGGATATCTCTTTTAAATCTTTTTTAATATTATAAAATAAATGATTCATGTAGAAGCAACACTAATTTCTCAATCAATAAAAATAAGAGATATTGACCACAGAATAAAATGGAGATTAAATTTGAAAAAGTAAATAGAAAGAAAACACCAGATTTATAGTGGTTCGGTCAACTTGACCTACATCAATTCCCTAGAAACCTCCATTCTAGGTATTGCACTAATATTAATTTCTCTCCTTTTTCCCCCACAGCAAGGTGGAGAAGCCCTTACAAAATATTTCCACCAACCTGGTGAGATAGAGTACCATGAATTCTTTTACTCCCTCCTAGAGTAGGCAGAGAACCTGGAAATCCTTTTACTCCTTCTAGGAGTAGGCAAAGAACATTATAATCCTTTTACTCCTACTTGGAGTAGGCAGAGAACCTTCGATCCAATGCTGATGAAGATCTCCCACAGGCATTAAGGAATTAAGGAAGAAGCTTAATGATGATGATGAAAACCTTACATGGAGTAACCTTTTTGAATACCTCACAACTCCCCTCTCTCTCTCTCTCTCTCTCTCTCTCTCTCTCTCTCTCTCTCTCTCTCTCTCTCTCTCTCTCTCTCTCTCTCTCTCTCTCTCTCTCTTAATGATCTCCTATCTTCCTTCTCTAAGCTCTCTCTCAGGTCAACCCAATAGTAAAATATCTCTCATAAGAGAATTATAAATCCTTAAATAGTGGTGTTCAAAAAACCCTAAATTTCAAGAGATCCATCTTCTGTTCATATAGTACGGTACATGTACTATATGGTATAATTAATTAAATTTAGACTCATCCATCAAGATCATTCAGGTAAACTATTCAAATTTTATAAGACCTTATACATTACGATCCAAACATCATATAGTTTGATTTGTAGAAATTCCTTTTGTATATTTGGGATGATCCTTGGGATGGCTAACTTTGTATATGGGTGATCATCCAATTGTTTGGACATCGTATGATACAATTAGTACAAAAATGATGGATTTTGTTTTGTATGATCCATGGGATGAGAAATTTCATACACATGTAATCATACAGTATGAACTATATCATACAGTACGGCCAATCAAAATAATTGTCCATTATTTGATTGCTTGATATCATGAGATTAATTAAGAAAGACTTTAATTAGAGCATACAATATGAACTAAATCATACTATATGATCAGTACAAAATTAGTATCTTTCTTAACCTCTAGTGGCTAGGGTTTTGATAGAGAGCAATAATTGTATAGTACAAATTAAAATCATACAGCATAAATTACTTTGTACAGTATGAAACCAAGATCGTACAGTGCAATTTAGTTTAAAAAATAACTCTCTCAAAAATATTTTTATCTCTCCCTGTGTTTGTGCAAGGTTACTTAGCAATGATATCAACCCAATTAAATGATATGAGTCAAGAAAGAACAAACTACATAATAAAATGAAAACTGACTATAACCCTAGTCTACCCCGTCTTGAGCTGATCAGAATTACAAGTCAATGGCGGATTGTTTGCAGAAATGTTAGCACTCACAAACATAAAACAATCATCAAAATAAGAGAAAGTCATAACAGATACACTAATGTTTAACAAAAGTAGTACCATTATCATATTTGGCAAAGCAATTAGTATAAAATGTTATATCATTGGAGTTAGTAAAAACATCACTATGATAATGAAAGTTAGAAGGAGACATACTATCATTTTGTAAACCATTCTCCTTTACCTTTTGAGGAAGTTCACCTTCCTCTAACAGATCTCCATCAACACTTTCATTGCTATTCAAACCAAGTTCCACATTCGCTTCCACAACCAAAGCCAACTAACTTTCTCTCAAGTTATTGTCCATCCCCACATGCTCTCTACTAATCCTTTCACTTCTAGTAGTAGTTTCCTGATAATTTAAAATAGATTGAAGGGAAACAATATTAGTATAATTAAATGCATTCAACTTATAATTTATAACTGGCAATTCAGAGATAGCAATATTTTGAGAAGAAGAAATGGTAAGCCTTTGTTCATCCAAGTTATTACATTCATTAAAAAAGCTAGAAATGTTACTTATAATATTGCCCTGAGAACCAGGAGGAACATCCACAATGACAAGTGAAGAAGAAGCATGCATAGTGATAGGAGACGGTTCAATATACACTTGTATCGATTCATCACACGATTTGAAAATATTTCCTTCAACCTATATACACATCAAATTTTCATTCTCAAGAGTAGTCAAACTGACATCATTGCCTTGAAATTATTTGGAAACAACTTTGTCCTTATGAAGTTGAGGGTGCAACCTAAAACATTCATTAATACCATGTTTGTGCATTTTATAATGAGAATAGAAAATAGTTAGATTTTTGAATTCAACGTTTTAAAAGTAATCATTCAACTCCAATCCTATCCAAACTTCATTAGGATATTTCTTAGAAATATCAAGTTCAATAAGAACACGAGCCATCGAGGGGCGTGATATAGAAGCCATATCTTGATCCATTTGTAATGATCTACTGAGAATAGAAGAAAACCCAAAAAAAATTTGTGAGTTAAAAAAAATGAAGTCTCAATTAGGGAAAGAAATCCATACAGGAGCAATGGGAGATTCTTCCCTAACATCAAAGTTCACCATCCATTTGAGAAGATGCATTTGACAGGCTTGAATATAGTAAGACCTCATGGAGAAGATGGAGCTATAATCAAGGTCATTCATGATCTAGATTGCAATATGTCACGGATCCAACAATCTAAAAAGAAAGGAACCCATAAGTTTCAAATTAACAAAAAAAATTTTGGATAACATCAAGATTCGACTGATGAATTAGAATTTTTCCCCCAGAGTTAGCGTAAAAGGAGTGTCCAAGTGAGAGACAACCGCCTCATCAAAAATCAAATTTAGGCAACCCCTGAAAGAGGTTAGCACAAAATGAAGTTTAGGCACATATGAAGATGATCTCGATAAATCCTCCTTGAATGACGTAGAACAGCCATAGAGAAACAAAGAAACTGGTGGGTTAGATGATGACATAGTCGTCATTTCGCAAAACCAAAAACAAAGAAAAAAAAAACTCAATTGAAAACCATAAAAGAGACAAAGAAGGACTATGGAGAAAAAATGAGGAACCAACCCCCAAACGAACACGCCATGAGACCAAAACTAGAGCTTACACACATAAGCCCTAAATCGCCTAGGAATTGCCAGAGAGCAGCATAACACAACAGGTAGAGGATAATATGTTCCATGTATACTAGTTCTAAGGAGATATGATACTAGGAATCTTATGCTCAAACTATTTACCCAATCATACATACTTGCATGTATTTTAATTTTTTTTAATTCTTTGCTAAAGCCCAGGACTTTAATGCCCATCATGGTGAAAGTAGCAGGGTCCCCATTGTGCTCAGGGAATGCTACACTTTGTTGCGGATCTATGGCTTATGATTTTGATGATAGCAAACATTCTTTTTTCTCTACAACTGCCTTATCTACTGACATTTCAGGTTCACACGATCGGACTGCAATTTGGAATCAACCAAAGATTGGGTAGACTAGGTCTGAGTCAGTTTGTACACTTTTTCCTTTCTTGAGTCTTTTGTATTTGGTGTGGTTCCTGATGCTTTGTAACTTGGAAGATTTTCTAACTGTTCTATAGAGTTTACTATTTTTGGTAACATCGTCCGGGACAATTTTATATCGTCCTGGACAATCGGTTCAAAAGAGGAAACCCTAATTAGGGCATCCTCATTAAAGCAGCCGTCATTATGCAAAACACATCATCCTAGACGATTTTGTATCGTCCAGGACGATATGCTCAATTCAGAAAGAATCTGCCGCCAGATCTACTTAGGAAATACTTATTTTGGACATCATCCAGGTGGATCGGCCTGGCCTATCAAGATCGGCCTGGCCGATCCAGAGCAATTTTTCTTAAATAAATTTGGCGATTAAGGAAAGCAATTAATGGTGATTTTCATGATCGTATCGGCCGGGATAATCGCAAGATCGTCCAGGCCGATTGGACATCATCCAGCTTCATTTCAGGGCAATGTTCAGGATGATTTTCCTCATATTTAAACTAATCGGCCAGGACGATAATGTCGACAACTTGCATTAATGAGCGCATTTTGAGATCTTCTATTTAAGCTATGACATGACACTTTGTAACTGTATTTGGCAGCCATTGTAGCTTCATTCTTTTGGGGGAAACTTGAAGAGAGAGCTTGAAAGGGAGTGAGGAAAGGGTGGAGTTTGAGAGAGGGAGAAGATCCTGTGAGGGGAGACTCAATGGAGTGTGGAGGGGGTTCCAAGAGGTTACTCCGGCAAGCTCGCACCTGAATACCGTCGGATTCAAGGCTTGTCTCAAGGGAAGTTCACCAAAGAAGAAGATCTCTTTGGTGTCAAAGGACCCGGCGACTCCGCCGCATCGGGGAAGGTGGAAGTGATTTTGTAAGGGCTTCTCTGCCTAGCTATGGGGGCTAATGGAGAGACACTTATTTGGTGCAATACTTGGAGAGTGCCTCCAAGGAGTGGACGTAGGTCAAGGTTTTATTGAACCACTTTAAATCCGGTGTGTTCTTTCTTTATTACTTTTGCATTTGGTTTTCTTTGTGGTGATATTTGTTTCGATTTGTGTTTTGACTTAAATATTCCTCTTTAACAATTCACCTCTCTCTTTTAATTAGCTTTTGGAGAAACCATGTAATTCCTATAGAAACAAGCTAAAGAAGTGCCATTATAAAAGGCATCAAGAAATCCTAAAAATTCAAGTTTAGTCATCAATGTTCGTACAATATGATTCAAGATCATATAGTACAATTAGTAAAAAACTTGTCCCATCCAATACGAAGGAGAATAAACTGTTCACAATTTTTCAACATATCGTATAGTATAATTTAGAGATCAATAAGAACGAACTATTATATTTCCTCTATTTATACGGGAGGAATCCATGGATGATTGAAATCCATCTCTATTAATCATCTCGTATTGTATACTTTGGTTAGTATGGTAAGTTAATTTCATTTAGTTTATCCAATATAATATTAATATTATATCATTTGAATAAAATAAAAATTATGGTTCTGCTTAGTATGATCTATGGGATAACCAAATTTTGTCTCTATTTTTTGTACAGTAAGATAAGGATCATACAGTATAATTCAAAAATCATTAATAAACCATAATTTAATTGCCTAATTATGGGAGTTAATTTTAATAAGATTTCAAATGATCATACAATACAATATGAAAAATTCAAAACTCAAAATTCAAAATATTACTTAAATTAATATGATGGTTAGGGTTTTTAGATTGAAACTAATCATGCAGTATGATTAAGATTATACAATACGATGACTTCATAGAAACTATTCTTTCAATTAGGTCGTTGAGCTTATTCACAGATAACAAATCGAATAGTACGAACAAAATTTATATTGTACAATTTATCTTTTTAAAATATTATATTTTAAAAAAATATATCCTCGTGTGAGTTTGCATGGTCACCCAATTTGCATAAACTCTTTTGTGGCTAGACTCAAGAAATGAAAAATGAAAAGAAGAATATAAATTACCGACTCTTTTACATCCTATTCAACCAAATTTTGAGTCTTTAGTAGTCCTGAGCAGTGTATATTTTACCTAAAAATGTTTCTACTTACAAACAAAAATATCATCTAAAATATTCAAGAATGAAAGTACTAATTCAAGCAAAAAAAAATCATCAAAATCACATATTAGGGATCCTGGATTGTAAATATATCCACTTTTTTTATGATGTCAAATAATGTTCATTGATATATAAGATAAGTGTTATTTCTTCCTTAGCTCCCCCTCACTAGATGATGGATTTTAAAATTTTGGGAGGCTACAAACAAAATCTTTAATTTAATTTTTTATTTTATTTTTAATTTTTTAGATGAAAAAAAGGAATAAAAAAACATAAACAAATAATTATTAAAAAAAACAATACATAAAATCAATTAAACTTACATCTTCTCTCCCTTTTGACATCACCAAAAAGAGGAGTACCACACAACCAAAGAAATAAAGTTGTAAAAATTTAAAAAAAAAAAATATAGCAAATAAAGGCTACTTGAAAGTTGGATCCTGATCAGGTGGTGGTCATGCTGGTTGAAAGAACAAATGGATGGAGGCAAGATGATGATTTATTAAGGTAAATCATTCACCAAACCATTGCATATCTTCCTCGTGATGTCATTATTATTGCTCCCTGTTGTAGTCCAGTTGAGTTTCAAGTCACTCGATCCACTAAACTATATCATCCTGAGGGTAGGAAAGGTAGGCAGGTGCATGTAGTGGTATTGGTGGTGATGGTCCTCCTATAGGAGCAACGTCTCCTTCTTATTCAAAATTTGACTCAACATGCTCTTTCCCTCAATGGAAAAGAATACATAAAAAAGCATCTGTATAAAAGATATTAATATTATTTGGTGGAATAGGAAAATTGAGTTGGTATTTGGTGACGAGGATACCTTATGATATGTCCTAAAGAAATGTTTTGTTTATGTCGATCAGTTGGATATCTAATAGTGGTCATGTTATAGATGTAATCTAGAATCATTTGAGCTTAGTCAAATTTTGTATCTTACATGATTAAATAAGTGACTACAGACAAAAGTAGAGTTATGTTCATTCGATCCCCAGCTTTGGGTATAATGGATATTCAATAAACATGTTGGATAATACAGAAATTCTAAGTGGATAAGGGGTTGAAGTTGGTTTGATTCCACATTCCTAAACAGTAAATTAATATAATTCAAATCAAACTTATTTGAGTCAGAGATTTGGGATGAGGTCCTTGGGTAAAGAGTCCTATGTGTTATGTTAGATCTTACTTAGTGATTTCTATATTTTATTTATAGACAAATAAAGTAAATATGGTGAATTCTAAATTTATCGTAAGGTTTTCTAAGAATTTATATAGGAGTTCAAAATTTAATGGTAAGGCCAAGGTAAGAAGAAACTGGAGAGTGACGGTGGAAATAAGGTTCATAACTTCAAATTTCAAGGTTGGTTGGTTTAAAATGCGAGATGGGGAGATATTTTCCTCTTTGAAGTTATGGAAGGCATCTTCATATGCGACAAACAGAAACCAATCATCACAACAATGAGAGTAGATGGAGCTCCCCTAGATCAATCTGCCACATTTGCTTCCACCGGCCATTGGACAGAAAGATTGAGAGGATGAGAGTTTGAAGGAAGAAAGTTAAGTGAGTTGAATCATTAGAGTTTTTGACCAATCATATAGTATAAATATGTTCATGCAATATGATTAGAGCAAAAATTTTGTCTGGATAACTTGTAAAAAAAGTAGTCATATGATATAGTATAATTAATATTTTTAAGGAATTTTGTTCATCCCGAGGAGTCGTCGATATGACCTTTGACAAAAAGTATGATACAGTAAAATGGGTGTTTGTACAGTACAAAGTGAAACTATTATCATACTAATTGAGTTAAATTTGTCTCAATCTAGTTTGACATGTGTATCTATCCTATAAAGGGAGGTATTTTAGAGTACGAATGTCAAAATTTTTATACCAAATGTTAGGAAAGTTGCTATTTGCATGTTTTACATTCTTGCAACTTGTATAGTTTTGATGATTCCAAATATTATTGTTTTATGTGTTGTTATCTCTTAACAATTTTTGGAAGATTTGTTTTTGCTCTTGTGTGTACTAATATTTTAGGAAAATCGAACTCCAGACTATGAAAACTTCAAATCAAATTCAGCATGAGATACTTTAAGAATTTGAAGCTTGTACTTTTTATTTGAATTAAATTTGAGAGGGAGTGATTGTAATTGAGTGAATAAATTTACACACACTTAAAGGAGATCTTGAAAACATTTTTGTACTGATCGTACGGGATGAACATTGTTCGTACGGGATGATCAGATCAGTTATCTCCTTGTAAGAGCAATGGAACGGACAGGAACTGAACTGGAAAATTTTTCAAAGGAATGATCATCCATACGAAATCATTTTTCGTCCCAGGACTAGTTTCTCACTATAAAAATTTTGTCTAGATGAAGTCCAGTTCGTCCAGGACGATGGGAACCGACTATGGCAGTTTCTGGCAATGCTCTGTAGTTTTCGAAACTGACTTTTGATATAACTGTTCGTACCGGACAAACTTTTTCATCCCGAGATGAACCAATTTCATCCAGGATGAAATTGGTTCGTACAGATGAACAAATGGTTCGTACAGGACAATTTTTTACTCAGTTCATCCGTACTAACTCAATTTCGTACGGGACAATCCAGTGCGCACAAAAACATGTTTTTAGCAGTGTTTTGAGTGGTTTTTCATGTCCTTTCTATATAAGGAGTCCTAGAAACTATTACAAGTACCTTTGGAGTTATTTTCTCTTGAGAGGGATCATTGAGTGTGAGAGTTAGGGAGAGATTTTAAGAGTGAAGAGTGAGAGATCAAGTGAGGGGTTTGTGAGGGATTCGCAAGGTTACTTGAAGAAGAAGATTTCTTTGTTTCTTCCCATCTCCTTTGAAGGCTCTCAAGTGAAGTTCAACAACATCGGTCCGGTTCTCTGCCGATACTTAGAGAGTGTAAAAGGATGACAAAGTGTATCTTTGACAGCCATTGTGTCTTCGTTCTTTGGGAGAAAACTAGAAGAGAGAACTTGAAAGGGGGAGAGGAAAGGGTGGAGTTTGAGAGGGAGAAGATCCTTGAAGGGGATTTCAAGTAAGTGTGGAGGGGATATTCACACGATTGCTCCGGCGAACTTGCACTTCAGTACCATCGGATTCAAGGGTCGTCTCGAGGGAAGTTTTGGCGAGAAGAAGATATCTTTGGTTTCAAAGAACTCGGCTACTCTGCCGCACCGGGGAAGGTGAAAGTGATTTTGTACTGGCTTCTCCGCCTTGATGTGGGGTTAAAAGGAGAGTCACTTTGTGGTATTAGTGTAATACTCGGAGGGTGCCTCCGGGGAGTGGACGTAGGTCAAGATTTGACCGAACCACTATAAATCTGGTGTGTTCTTTCTTATTTTTTTTATGCATTTAGTTTCATTACAACTTGTTTACTCCGGTTGAAAAGTTTAGTTTTTAAGCTTTAAATTTAACTTGCATTAATAATTAAAAAGGTTTTCTAAAAATTCAAGAGTAGAAGTATAATTTTTAAATTACCAATTCACCCCCCTCTTGGTTAGCCTTTGGACAATTAATTAGGCTTAACATCCTAATTCATATTGAACTAGTCTCAACAAGTGCTATCAGAGCAAGGTTTCAAAATAATAAGTTTAGACTACTTTTTGAAAAATGAGTATGGCTAATTTTAGAAACCATAAATTATTATATGGATATTCGATTGTTAGACCACCTTTATTTGAAAATATTTCTTTTGATTTTTGGAAAATTTGAATGTCTACTTTTTTGCAATCAATAGATTATCGAATGTGGCATATGATTCAAAATGGTTATTCTGTACCGTCACATATTATAGATGGAATCAAAACTGATACCCCTTTTTCTAATTGGAGTAGAGCAGAACAAATTTATGCTGAATTAAATGCTAAATGTATGAATTGTTTGTTCTGTGCTTTAAATTCAGAAGATTATATGAGAATCTCTACATGTACTACTAGCAAGAAAATTTGGGACAGTTTATGCATTACATATAAAGGTACTAGTGAAGTCAAGCAATCTAAGTTGAATTTTTTGATGCATGACTAGGAACTCTTTAGTATAAAACCTTATGAGACGATCTTAGACATGTATACTAGGTTTATTCAAATTATAACATCATTGCATGCTTTAGGTAAAGAATTTTCAAACTTTGAAATAGTCAATAAAATTCTACGTTGTTTACTAGACAAGTTTGATGCCAAAGCTGTTGCTATTTGCGAATCAAAAAATTTGAATGAATATTTTATTGATAATTTGATTAGCTCACTCATTGCCTACAAGCAATATTTGGGTCAAAGACTTTTGGATGCAGGTGAAACAATAAAGCTAAAAGTGGAAGACATGGAGAAAAGTTGCTTAGCTGGTAAGGAAAGCGATGACTTAACAAGCAAATTGAAAAGTCCACTAAAGCACAAGCATAAGCATCAACAAAAGTGGAATAAAGGTAAAAATGATAAGAATGTTCAAATTTCTTCAAGTATTATTTGCTTTGGATGTAGGAAATCTGGACATCTAAAAAGTCAGTGCCCTAATTTGAGAACTCTTCCTGCTAAAGAAAAGGGCAAAGCTAAGCAAATTATAAAATGGGAAAATAATAAAAAGCAAAAAATCTCCTGGGCATATCTAGCTTCTGAATCATCAGACCAGGAGCAAAATGATGTTTAAATCCTTTGTTTATGTATTTTTGTGTGTATGTTTTTTATTTGTTGTGTTTTTATTTTTGTTTGTTTTATGTGTTTTTTTATTTTTAATTTTTGTGTGTTTTGTATGATTTTGAGATATTTTCATATCGGATTCCATGTTTCTTGTTGTGAGACATTTGGAATGTTATATGAAGATTTTTATAGTTTGTGTACTTATATTTTATTTAGTGTTTTTCTATTCTTTTATTGTTTTAGATTTTTTTTAGATGTTTAAGTATTTTTGTTCTGTGTTTGAAATGTTCGTTAGCCTATATGAAAAACCCTTAAATTTTTTATCTTACAAGTGCTATACTTTGAACTGCAACATAAAATTGAATTCATTAGAAACTCTAATTTTTCTAAATTTAAGTTGTGTTTATAACTTTATATTATTAAGATTGTCAATTTTATATCTCTTATTTAGACTACATTAATTTTAATATTATTATTGCAATTGTGATGTTTTCTTATTTTGTATTTCACTTATCAATTAATATTTATACACTTAGAAAGATTTGAAATTTTATATTATTGATTTTGGAAAGAATACAATTACTCTTGAAAATTGTACAAATGTACAAAAAAATCAAAAGAAATGCGCAATGATTCGCAATGTGAAAAAGAGGCTCAAAATAAGCACAACAAGTGAAAAGATGCACAAAAATGTTCATAAAATTGAAAAAGATGCGCAAAGCGCCACATGTGGTAGTTATTTCTTTCCTTAATTTTTTAATCTCTTAATTCAAATTGATCTTATGTACATTTATATTACATATTGAAATATGAAATATAAAATTTTTATATCATCATTTTTACAATGATTTTCTCTATCTTAAATGTCTAAATATACTCATGTTTTGATAAATTCTTTTTAGTTTCTATGTTATATCTCTTCTTAAATTCTATGAATTTAATGATTTAGCTAATGTTTTAATTTTATTTGCATACCTTATGTCAATCACTTTAAAGGTTAAATTTTTAAATGATTTTCATATGTCTGCTTACATTTATAGTCTTTTTCTTCTTCACTTTTTGATGTTGTCAAAAAGGGGGAGAAATTATTTGTTGTGTCTTGTGTATTCATATCGTTGTGTGTTTATTTTGTTTAGTGTATGTGTGTTTGTTTTGTTTTGTTTTGTATTTCTAAAAATTTTGAAAACAAAAATAATTTTAATGCCTCCTTATTTTCATATATTCATTAATTCAGAGGGAGTTTAGGAGATTCTTAGAATTTGAAATTATACAAACAATAATTATTTTGCCATCATCAAAAAGGGGCAGATTGTTAGGAAAGTTGCTATTTTCATGTTTTACATTCTTGCAACTTGTATAGTTTTGATTACTTCAAATATTATTGTTTTATGTGTTGTTATCTCCTAACAATTTTTTGAAGATTTGTTTTTGCTCTTGTGTGTACTAATATTTCAGGAAAATCGAACTCCAGACTACGAAAACTTCAAATCAAATTCAGCATGAGATACTTTGAGAATTTGAAGCTTGTACTTTTTATTTGAATTAAATTTGAGAGGGAGTGATTTTAATTGAGTAAATAAATTTATACAAACTTAAAGGAGATCTTGAAAAAGTTTTTGTACTGATCGTACGGGACGATCAGATCAGTTATCTCCTTGTAAGAGCAATGGAACGGACAGGAACTGAACTGGAAAATTTTTTTAAGGAATGATCGTCTAGACGAAATCATTTTTTGTCCCAGGACGAGTTTCTCACTGTAAAAATTTCATCTAGATGAAGTCCAGTTCGTCCAGGATGATGGGAATCGACTATGGCAGTTTCTGGCAATGTTCTGCAGTTTTCGAAACTGACTTTTGATATAACTGTTTGTACCAGACAAAATTTTTCGTCCTGGGTTGAGGACAAAATTGGTTCATACAGATGAACAAATGGTTCGTACGGGACAATTTTTTACTAAGTTCGTCCGTACTAACTCAATTTTGTACGAGATGATCCAGTGCACATAAAAACATGTTTTTAGTAGTGTTTTGAGTGGTTTTTCATGTCCTTTCTATATAAGGAGTCCTAGAAACTATTACAAGTACCTTTGGAGTTGTTTTCTCTTGAGAGGGATCATTGAGTGTGAGAGTTTGGGAGAGATTGTAAGAGTGAAGTGTGAGAGATCAAGTGAGGGGTTTGTGAGGGATTCGCAAGGTTACTTGAAGAAGAAGATCTCTTTATTTATTCCCATCTCCTTTGAAGGCTCTCAAGTGAAGTTCAACAACATCGGTCCGGTTCTCTGCCGACACTTGGAGAATGTAAAAGGACGACAAACTGTATCTTTGACAGCCATTGTATCTTCGTTCTTTGGGAGAAAACTAGAAGAGAGAACTTGAAAGGGAGAGAGGAAAGGGTGGAGTTTGAGAGGGAGAAGATCCTTGAAGGGGATTTCAAGGGAGTGTGGAGGGGATATTCACATGGTTACTCCGGCGAACTTGCACTTCAGTACCATCGGATTCAAGGGTCATCTTGAGGGAAGTTTTGGTGAGAAGAAGATATCTTTGGTTTCAAAGAACTCGGCTACTCCGCCGCACCGGGGAAGGTGAAAGTGATTTTGTACTAGCTTCTCCGCCTTGCTGTGGGGGCAAAAGGAGAGTCACTTTGTGGTATTAGTGCAATACTCGGAGGGTGCCTCCTGGGAATGGACGTAGGTCAAGGTTTGACCGAACCACTATAAATATGGTGTGTTCTTTCTTATATTTCTTACGCATTTAATTTCATTGCAAGTTGTTTACTCCGATTGAAAAGTTTATTTTTAAAACTTAAAATTTAACTTGCATTAATAATTAAAAAGGTTTTCTAAAAATCCAAGAGTAGAAGTATAATTTTTAAATTACCAATTCACCCCCCCCCCCTCTTAGTTAGCCTTGGGACAATTAATTAGGCTTAATATCCTAATTCATATTGAACTAGTCCAAACACCAAATAGATTCAAATCCTCAATGATTGGTGAGTAGTGGTCCATACAATTTGACTATTGGTTCATACAGTATGATGTAAATATCAATGAGCTAATATGGACCATTGATTAAATAAATGGTTGTGATCTATGCATTTTTGAAGATTGTACATTATGACTAAGCATTGTACATTACGATAGGAACAAAAAGTTAAGAAATTGGGTGATTTAGTGAGATGTGTGTGTGGTGATCAAGAAACATCTTAAACCAAAGAATTTTTTTTAATTTTCAACAGAAATGAAAAACAACATACATAAGAACAAACACATATGGAATAACCTTTTCTTTGCTTAATTTACTGACTAATAACAAATAAATGAGGATCTTAGAGCTTTTTTTGTTAGAGAGAGAAACTCCAGCTTTTTCGATTAGAGAGAGAAACTCCAGAGAAATTCAAATTTATGTTCCCAGTTTTTGGTCTTGCTTCTCAGGAAGGGCGGGAGAAGATGGCGGCGGAGAGTCACCGACCTTCTCAGGTGCCGGTGACCAGACCTCCTTCCTTTATTGGTAATTCTAAGATTAATTTGAAGATGAAAGAGAAGTTATCATCTCCTCAACACTTCGATGATCGTATGAAGAAATTGAATGGTCCATTGGTGATCAGAGATGTATCTGAAGCTGAGCCTAGAAAATCATTTTTGTCGAAGGAAAAGGTAAAGGAGTTGTGGATTTTGAATCCAAAAGTACTCCAGGCACTAAAAAATCGCATTCTGGTATGAATTTGCTGGATCCCGAAGCTTCTTCCTCTGGAATGAAATTATTTGTAAACAGATTTATTAATTCGAGTATTAACTCAGATATAGAGATAAAGAAGAATCCTGTGAAGATGAGTATCAGCAATACTCATGAGGCTATAAACTTAGAGAACAATTTGGCTGTTGATAAGGTTATTGATAAAATGCCAACTTATTCTGGTAAAGTCGGTATTAATAATACCTGGAGTAATAAGCCTTACATCAAAATTGATTTCAAAGAAGATGAAAGCATGATTTCTGAAGATGGGAAAGCTGTTAAAATGAATGAAGTTCTGGAAGTTAAGAATTCTGAAAAACTTTCAAATTCTATTGTGATAAAGGTGTTTGGCAGAGAATTGGCGTCTCATCTGGTGGCTTGGGAGATAAGAAGACAATGGAAACATTACGGTCAATTTCATTTTACCACTCTAAGAAAAGGGTGGTTCTTATGTTCTTTTCAAACGGAGGAGATGATGGAAGCAGTACTGTCAGGGGGGCCATGGTTTATCAATGGGCATATCGTGGGTATGGAGATATGGTCCACTGAATTTTCAGCTAACTCCATGAAGGGGCTGACATCTCCTATATGGGTTAGGATGCCTAACCTTCCCTTACAATGTTGGGATGAAGATAATATAGCTAGAATAGCTTCTAGAATTGGAATCCCTTTGATGATGGATGGGAATCTCTTCCAATGGGGAAGGAGAGAGTTTGCAAGAATTTGTGTGAGGGTGAAACTTGATCAACCTCTTCCCTTGGGAATTTGGGTGGATAGTATCTCAGGGAGGTTTTTTCAAAAAGTTGAATATGAAAAGGTAGCCAACCTTTGCTTTGAATGTGGAGTTATTGGGCATTTGAAGAATGATTGTGGTAATATCAGTAATAAAGCCTGCATTGATAAATTGGGAGCTAGCTTCTCTTCAGATGTTGATAGCATAAATAAAGAGTATATATCAGCAGATAAACCAACGTATGAACCATGGATTCTTGTTAATAATAAGAAAGGAAGAAAGCCAATTCATAACAGCATTGCAGTCAAATCCAGCAAAGCTATGTTTGTTAAGAAGGTGGGAAATGAAAAAGTAACTATGGAAGAAAGAAAGGATGGAGCTGATGGCAGATTTATTAACCCAACAGAAGATTCGGTTCTGAGTAATGAAGACCATTTAGAAGAAGGAGAACTGATTCCAAACAAGGAGCAGCCTATTATAGAGAAGAGCAATCAAGTTGGAGAGGGCAGAGATTGTTTCTCAAAGGATAACAAGGAGGGACCGATGTGTAAGTCCCCTGTTTCTTCCTGTTCTAAATTATCAAATTCTGGTAATAAATTTGATATTCTTAGTTCAGTACCTGAAAATTTGGTTAATGAAGATTTGTTAATTTCGGCTAAAGATAATGTAATTGCTGTTAAATCCGGTGATGGTTCGATAAAGAGGCAGGCCAATGCTGATAATGAAGAAAAAATTGTTTTAGATACTAAGCTGGGAGGTGATAAAATTCCAATTGGTGATTCTAGCAAAATTAAATTAGCCAAGGAGCTGAAATCCCTGGGCCCTATAAAGAACATTCCAAGAGGAAAGAATTTTGATGGTGGAGGAAACAAGAGGAAGGAAGGGGGGGCATCCCCAAGGTTATTTTAATGAATTCCATAATGTTTTGGAATTGTAGAGGGGCCAAGAAGAAAGAGGCCTCTCTATATCTCAAGGAGGTAGTTAAAGACCATGGTACTCTATTTGTGGGTTTGGTGGAAACTAAAATCAATTCTTTTGATAAAGTTTCTTTAAATAACATTATGGGTGATGATTGGGACTTTTATATCTATCCATCTAAAGGGCTATCAGGTGGAATTATGATTCTTTGGAGATCTGATGTAGCTTCTTTCTCAGTATTGAAGGAAGACGATCAATGTATTATTGGAGATCTCAATATCTTCGATAAGGGGGAATGGATGATTGCTACCGTATATGGCAATAAGGATGTTATGAAGAGGAGAGAACTATGGAGTAATCTGGATGTGGTGTCCAATAGAAAGCTTCCTTTCATTGTTGGGGGAGATTTTAATTCCATCTTATCACAAGAAGATAAGAGGGGTGGTAGAAAAATTGCTTTTTCTCAAGGCCCTAAAGAAATGGCTGATTTCTTAAATATGAATGACCTTCATGATGTGGGGTTTGTTGGTCAAAAATACACTTGGTGTAATAACAAATCAGGAGGGGATCGCATTCTCGAGAGGTTGGATAGTTGTTTCCTAAACTCTATAGCCATCAACAAGATAAATAATGCAGTAGTGAGACATCTTGCAAGGGTAGCGTCCGACCATTGCCCTATTGTATTGAAGATCCTTGATAATCCATTTCAAAAGTTGGGGATTATCAAATTCGAAGATGTGTGGATTTCATTCAAAGCTTCGTCTCTTATTATTCAGAGAGTTTGGAGAAAGACTTTCCAAGGCAATGACATGGAGATTCTCAATAAAAAATGTAGAAGAGCTTTGAAGGATTTGTTTTTTTAGAGCAAGGCAAGGATTAAGGATTTCTCTTTAGAAAAGGAGAAGTTTAAAGAAGAAATTTCTCTTATTCAAGAAGAAGAAGCATCGGTTGGGTGGTTATCTAATGAAAAACTTTGGGAGCTCAGATCTAAAGTTTTTAAACTTAATTCTGTGCTTTTTAGACTCAATACTTATTGGAGACAAAGAGCTAAAGCTAAATGGATTGTGGAAGGCGATTCTAACTCTAAATTTTTTCATTATTTTGCTAACTCAAAGAGGATTGGAAAAAGGAATTCTCAAATCAAAGATGTAGATGGTGCCATTTCTGAAGATCCCTTGGTGTTACAACAAATTCTTTTTCAGTTCTTTCAAAAGAAGTGGAAGCAGAGGGAGTGTTGTATGGACAAATGGCCAAATTTCGTTAATGTTCTGAATGAGGCGGATAGAATTAAGCTGGAAAAACATATTTCAGATGAGGAAATTCTAGAGGTTATCAAAGGGCTTGGCAACAACATTTCACCGGGACATGATGGTATCACTTACTCTTTTCTCAAACACTATTGGAACATTGTTGGTTCTGACGTTTGCAAGGCAATTAATGAATTTTTTACATCAGGTATCATGAGTAATAATTAGAAAGAAACTCTTATTGTCTTGATACCTAAAATTTCTAATCCTTTATCTCCTGAAGCTTTTCGTCCTATTAGCTTATGTAACTCCATCTACAAAGTTGTTGCTAAGGTGTTACTCAATAGGCTTATGTTGGTTATTCATAAACTTATCTCTGAAGAACATGTTGCTTTCATGAAAGGGAGGAGCATCTTAGAACATATTCTTTTGGCTCAAGGGGTTTTTAATAAAATGAGGATTTCTAAATCAAAAGAAGGTATGGTGGCCATCAAGATAGATATGGAGCAAGCCTATGATAGTATGTGTTGGAGTACTCTTGAAGGAGTTTTGAAGACCTCAGGTTTTCCTGAAAACTTCATTAGGCTTATCTTGGAATGTATTGTTGAGCCCAGATTTTCTATTATCATCAATGGGAACTTGACAAATTGGATTGAAGGGAAGAGTGGTTTTCGTCAGGGATGTCCATTATCCCCTTTTCTTTTTATCCTTTGTTCTCAATTGATTTCTAATGCTTTTAATCAGGAAGGGAAGGATTTAGGCATTAAAGTGGCTTCTTCTGGTAATGTTATTTCTCATTTGCTTTATGCAGATGATATCCTTCTATTCTCTAAAGCTAAGATAAGTAGTATCAAGGAGATGAAGATCATTTTGAGCAACTACTGTGGATGGACAGGGCAAAAGATTAATCTTAAAAAATCTTCCATGATTGTTAGCAAAAATGTTGATAGAAGAATGAAAAACAAGATCAAAAAAATTATGGATATCAAGATGGTTGAGGAGATGGATTATCTAGGTACTAAATTAGCTTTGAGAAGACTTAAAAAGGCTGATTTTCAATTTCTATTGGATAAACCATTGAAGACTTTAAATGCTTGAAGTAATAGATATATTTCTATTGTTGGAAAGCTAGTGCTTGTCAATTCGGTATTCAGCAATTTGCCACTTTATTTAATATCTCATTCCTTAATTCCTCTTAGTGTGTTGAGGGAATTCGAAAAATTCTGCAGAAATTACATATGGAAGAATCAAGATGGTAAATAGGGAATGCATTATATAGCTTGGGATGAGCTTTGCAAACCAAGAGCAAACGGTGGCTGGGGGATTCATTCTGCTGTCAGCAGTATTCAAAATCTGAGAGCGAAATTCTCTTGGAATCTGGTTTCTAATCCTAACTCTTTTCTAAATAGAAATTTGTTAATCAAATATGGTGAAGATTGGTGGAAGAAAGATGTGATTAAAGGGGGTTCTACGACTTGGAAAATCATTGCTAGTGGCTGGAAATCTATGAGGAATATTATAAGATGGAATGTGGTAAATGGGATGCGTATTAATGTCTTGAAGGACATATGGATTTTTGATAAAATCCTTCTCAAATGGCCTACTTTTATACCCCCTTTTGATGAAGATGATTTAACTCTGGATTTTTTTATCCTGGATGGCCATTGGGACATTGAAAAATTACTTCTTTTCTTTGGAAAAGAATTGGTTTGTGTTATTTCTAGCATTCCTATTATTAAGGAAGGAGATGAGGATTTTATGGATTTAAAATACAAATTGACTGGAAAATCTATTGCTGCTATGATCAAAGAAGATTCATCTAAGGTTCTTGAGGGAAGCTCTTACTTATGGATTCATAAATTGAATCTGTACTCAAAGGTGGAATTTTTCATTTGGAGGCTTTGTGAAAATGCTATTCCAACTTCTGATTTTTTATTCAAAAGAAAATTATCTATTGATAACAAATGTCCAAGAGGATGTGGAGGAATTGAGGATGTAGATCATATTTCTACAACGTGTCCCAAGCTTCGTAAAGTTATTGGCATTCTTCGTGATTGCGGTTTTCTAGTTCCATTCTTTAATTCATTTCAACATTGCTTAGAAGAAGCTAAAAAAAGTCTTGAGAAGAATCCTGGGATGATAAAGCTTTACTTTACTCTAGTATGGTTTTCTTGGAATGATAGAAATAAGCTAAAGCACGGTAAGAAGGAAGATAGTGTTTTAACATTGGCTTCCAATGTTATTAGCTTGATTGCTTTTGATAGAAGAAAAAATTTACTCTCGGACAATTGGGATGCTTTTCAATCCATAGGATTGTCTTTTGATTCATGGCATCCTTCTCCACCCGAGTGGTACAAGATTAATATTGATGCTGCATTAAAAAGCAATTATGGAGCTGGAATTGGAGGAGTTGTAAAAGACTATAGAGGAAGAATGATTATTGCTTTTGGATTATATGGAATGCATTGGGATATTTCTCAATTGGAGCTTTATTCTTTCTACTCTTTGAAGTATTTGTTACACAATTGTTTGGATGAAGCCAAAGGTGTCATCATCGAGGGAGACAATAAAAATGTTATTCATTTTCTTCAAGAATTGTATAGCAAAGGCAATAATAAGGTTGGAATCATGGAAGATGAAGACTTCTTTGGGTTAAGGTATGGGAGTAATGTCATTTTTAATTGTATTAGCATAAGAGGCAATAGGGTAGCTGATATTTGTGCTAACCTTTCCTTTTCGTATGACTTCATTTGGAACGATTTTAGTGAGAGCTCTCTTCCTCCTTCCTTTGTTAAACTTATAAAGGAAGAATGTAGTTTGAAGGAAGATCTCTATTAGTTTGCTGTTTGTTCTTGGTTTTTAATTATTTCAATGCAATTGCATTTCCTTCAAAAAAAAAAAACAAATAAACTAAAATGAGTACACAAATAAACATATGCAAGTTCAAAACATATATGATGGATTTTTTACAAATAGAATATTTTTTTTTCATGTATTAAACATGAATATCTATAACACCCAGTTTTGTCCTCACGGTGCAAAATGTGTCATAGGCTAATGATTTTGTTGATATGTCTACGAATTAATTTCCTATATGATGCAACTTTATGTCTCCCTTGGCTATATAATATCTTATGAAGTGATGTCTAATTTTCTATATGCTTTGTGCAGGAATGTTGAATTAGATTTTTGGATATGCAAATTGCACTAGTGTTGAATTCATCAATTGGATGGTTCCTATAAGTAGTCTAAGATCTAAGAGTTATTGTTTTAACCATAAAACTTGAGAAACACAACTCCCTACTATTATATATTTTGCTTTTACTATTGAAAGAACTATTGAATTTTGGTTTCTACTAGAGCAAGAAACTAAGGATTGTCCTATGAACTGATAAGTTCTAGATGTTCTTTTCCTATCTACCCTACTTCCTATAAAATTAAAATATAAATATCTTATGATTTCAAAAGATGTGTTGTTTCTAGGATACCATATTCCTAAGTTTGGGGTTTTTAGTAGGTATCTAAAGATTCTCTTGATAGTAGTTAAGTGAGATTCTTTTGGGTCAACCTAAAATCTGACACAGAGGCATACACTAAATATTATGTCTGATGTACTAGCTGTAAAATAGAGAAGTGATCCAATTATTCCCCTATATTTTTTTTCTCTACTAATTTTCCATTCAGGTCTTCATCTAATTGAATAGTGAAGCTCATGGGAGTGTTCATAGCCTTAGCATTGCCCATTTCATATTTTTTAGAATATCCTTGATGTACCTAGATTAGCTAAGGATGGTTTCATCATCCATCTATTTCACACTAAATCCAACAAAATAATTATATTCTCCCATCATGCTCATTTCAAACTTGCTACTCATTATTTTTAGAATTTGTCACATAAATTTTTATCTAAAGATCCAAATAATATATCCTCTACATAAATCTAGACAATGAGTATCTCACCTCCTAACCTTTTTAGGAAGAGGGTGGTATCTATATTACCCTTCATAAATCCTCTATCTATTAGAAAGGTGCTCAACCTTTCATACCAAGCTCTAAGTGCTTTCTTTAACCCATACAACACCTTTTTAATTTGAAAACATCATTTGAAAATTATGAGTTATCAAATCTGAGGGGTTTCTCAACATAAACATCCTCTTTGATTACCCCATTTAGGAAGGAACTCTTAATGTCCATTTGATATAATTTAAAACCCCTGAAACAAGTAAAGGCTAACAACACTCTTATCTCTTCTAGTCTCGCCACTAGGGCAAAAGTTTCCACAAAGTGTATTCCCTCAATTTGATTATACCCCTTAGCTACTAATCTAGCCTTATTCCGAACTATTATTCTAAGGTCATTTATCTTATTTTTGAACACCCACTTTATTCCAACCACACTTTGCTCCTTAGTTCTATTTACTAATTCCCATACATCATTCCTAATAAATTGATTTAACTCTTTTTCATTGCTAGGATCCAAAATTCATCTCTTAAGGCTTGATCTATATTGGTAGGTTTTATCATCAAGATAAATGAGAATGACTAACCTCCTTCCTAAGTTCATGCCTAATTTTTACACCTTCTCATGGGTCTCCTAAGATCAAATATCTAGGATGACTAGAAGAATATCTCCAATCTCTGTGCAAATGCTCCTATTGTTATACCCTGTCTCTTATGGCAATAGTTTCTACCCCCTAAATGACCTCAACGTCTTCTTCATCTTCATGTTTAGTTTTAGAGCTCTTATCTAATTCATTAAATACAATATGGGTAGATTCTTCTAATACTATGGTCCTTTTATTTAAGATTATATAGTCTTTTCCTATAGTTGAAGAACCTAGGAAGATGCCTTCATCAGATTTAGGATCCAATTTTCCTAAGGGTGACTTACCATTGACTAAGATAAAGCCTTTACATCCAAAAATGTATAAGTGGGAAAGATTGGTTATAATATCCTTAAGAAGTTCATAGGGTGTCTTATTAAGTTTGGATCTGACATTTCCCCTATTTAAAACATAATAGGCATTATTCATTACTTTTGCCCAAAAATGTTTAGGGAGAATGTATTCAACTAACATTGCCCTAGCAGCTTCAACTACTATTCTATTCTTTCTCTCAATAATTTCATTCTACTGAGGGGTCCTAGGGGCAGAGAAGTTATGTTCTATTCCTATCTCTTGACAAAGGATTCAAACCTATCAATTTTAAATTTTCCACCATGATCACTATGTATTATTGAGATTTCACATCCTAATTTTCTTTGATTCCAAGTGGAGAACATTCTAGATTCTACAAATGACTCACTCTTATCTGCTAAGAATCTTACCCAAGTGAATTTAGAGAAGTCATCTACTATCATAAATCCATAAGTCTTCCCTTGTAGGCTGGTTGTACTAATTTGTCCAAATAGGTCCATGCGAAGAATTTCTAGTGGCATAGAGGTGTTGATATCTTTGATTAAATAAAATAATGGTTTTACTTAATTTCCTAGCTGTCAGGCATCACATTGGTGGCCCTTAGTGAAGTCTAACTTAGAAATGCCTCTAACTAGGTTTTCCTGAGTGACATTCCTAAATGTTTTCATGCTCGCAAGACATAATCTCCTATGCCATAGCCAATAATCATCTATAATTATTTTTAAACACAACAAATTTAAGTATTAAATATAATTCAAGCCTAACATATAAAAATTATTCATTTGTTTTCCTTTTAATACAAGTTTATTGTGTACGCTAGTTATGCATTTGTTAGAAAGAAATTTTATATCAAAGCCTTTATCACACAGTTGACTAATGCTCAACAAACTATGCTTTAAACTGTCAACTAATATAACATTGCAATCATAAGGTGCTTAGAGTTTCAAATTATACCTAATCTCACCACTTTCCTAGTGTTATTATCTCCTAATATCACCTTGCCTCCTAACCTAGCCTCTAGTGTGATGAACTACTTTATACCACTAATCATATGCCTCGAGGAGTCACTGTCCAAGTACCACATGCCCTTACTATAACTTTTGTGAGATCACCCCTATAATGATATTAAAGGGTTAGTTTTGGAAAACCAAGTGAGTTTGGGTTCCATCTTATGCTTGAATAAATTAGATATATGTATGTTATGCTTAGATGAATATAATTTAGGCATCCACACTAAATGTGTCCTATGGTGGATGGTGCAAGTGTGGGTTATGTTTCCAAACATGCCACATGAATAACACCTAATACTAGGAAATGGGTTCACTACCCTATGTATTTGATGGTGCCTCTTTCTAGGTTTATCTAATGCATAATGTGTAAAGGAGTTACACCATTGAGCTTTTGAAGGTGGTGGTTTATTATTTTTTAGTGCAGTAATTTTTGCTTGTAAAGATTTTTATACATATTCATAGCTTGCCTCTTCCACTTTTAATGCATACTCACTACTATCTAATTGACTTGCAAGTTTATCTAAATGCTTAAATGCTTTTTCTAGCTCAATATGTGATTTTTGTAAGGAAATATGTGTATCAGATAAATCAATATGTTTCTTATTTAATGCATCAAACTCATTTAATAAAGCCATATGATTGTTATATAAAGTAGAGTGCTCAATAGTTAAACTAGCATGCTCTTTTTTCAAAGTAGAAAATTCAGTAATAAGACTAGCATGCATTTTCTTAAGCTTCCTATACCAATCAAGAATATTTCTAGAAATAATAAAAATTTCATTATAGGAGAGTTGACATACCTCATATTGATAAGATTGATCAAGCATATCATTAGCCATTAGACATAAATTTGTTACCTCCTCCTCTACCACTTCTTTTGATAATTCTTAGGAAGAGATGGCCCAAAAGGCTTTCTATTTCTTTTGCTTCCTCCATTTGTACTTTGGTTTCTCTTCACTCTTTTCTTTGATTGGGTGAGTCTTTAGACTAGAGCCTTCAACTTGAAGGTTTCCTGGATTCTTGTACTCAAAGCAAATTAAACAAATGAAATTATAGTAGATTTATGACCTTTACCTTCGCTCTAGTTATTTCGATGATGATTTTATTTTCTTTTCAGAAAGATCATGAACTGGCATGTCGTCATGGCTATTTCGTCATCTTTATATGTTGAAGATTTTTTACTATTAGAATCATTTACTTTTAGTACCATAATTTCACCTTTTTCTTTTCTCCTACATAATTTTTTCTTTGACTCACCCTTACTCGTAGGTAATAAGTGATCCAAGTAAATTGTCAATTAAGTTAATATATAAATATTTTGATTTAGTGATTACAGTTACTTTTACATCATGAGAGCTAAGCAAACAACACAGAATCTTATTAACTCTTCAAAATTAGATAATTATCTACCTAGTTCATACAATGATGTTACTATCTAGGTGAACCTAGTATACATTTTAGATAGTCTTGCTAGGTATAATTTGAAAGTTCGTAGTCACGCAAATGAATGTTTAGCCTAGACTACTACACTTCACTGGTTTCATCGTAGTTGATACACAACCTATCACAAGTCTCATTTCTAGTAGTGCATGTAAAAACTCCCAATAGTCTTTGGATTTTAAAGCTAAAAAAAATTAATTCAAACACTTAGCATCCAACTGCGTAAGTTCCCTTTCTTCATTGCTCCATTCATTAAAGGAAATATAAATTTTAACACCAATAATAGTATGCGATGGAAGTGAGAAACCAGTTTGAATCATATGACAAATTCTATAGTCAATGGATTATAGAAATGTGGACATGTGAATTTTCCAGAAATCAAATGGTATGTTTTTAAAAAAAGGTTGAAGGGTTATTGAATAATGCTCTACGGTGTTACGATTACCAAAATGTGTCATTGATCATTTATCTAAAGGTTTTCTAAAGCACTACTTTTAGACCCCCTCTCTGATACCACAAGTACGAGATACGCCAAGAGGGGGGTGAAATCGTGCTTTTAAAAAATAATCCTAAGCAAGAGTACTAATTTTTTAAATTTTTCAAAACACTTAGAAATAGGCAACTTTAACTTTTGTATGCAAAAGGTAACAAATTAAAAAAGCTTTTTAAAATACTAATGATCAATTTTAATTATCACAACATAACATAGATCATAGAAATGAATCAAGCAGTTATAACTAAGATGAAGTGCAAAAAGTAAAATACAAAAAGAAAAAGCAGTATGAACACATCAGATTTTATAATAGTTCGATCAAATATTTACCTATGTCCACTCCCCGGAGTCCTCCACTATGAGTATTGTACTAACACAAAGTGACACTCCTTTTGCTCTCTTAGCTTGGTAGAGAAGCCCTTACAAACCTCTCTTTCACAAACCCAGAGCGACATAGAACCAAAACTCTTTTTATAGGTAGAGAAACTTTACTCCTTTTTCTCCCTTCTAGAGAAGGCAGAGAACCTCAAGGACTGATTAAGAAGCCTCTCTCCCTAGAGAACTTCCACAAGACTCTCCAAGGACATAGAAGGAGTGTTGACCTCAATTTTAGCTCGAAAGCCCTCGAGGGCCTTTAATTGATTTAATCGAGCCCCATCAGGTCCAATTCAAACTCAAATCGACTCAAGTTGGGTCAAATTAGACTCGATAAAGTTTGAATAAATGTGATTAACACCTATTAGCTTCTTTGAGCACTATTTGATCCAAAATTGGCATTGATTTGGGTTTGATTATGCCAAATTAATTTAATTAAATTGAATCAAACTTGAATTGGCTTGATTCATATCAAATTGAGCTCAATTTGAACCCAAATTGACCCGAACTGAGCTAAATCAAATCTAATGAAATCATATTTAAAAATCAAGCAGCGAGCTGGTATGGGATGATTTTAAAAAAAAATTGGAGCACATTAACAAGCATTTGATTCACGCCTTTTCGGTTGCTTGGATCCATTCAAATGGATAGCCCTCCCCCTCTCTCATTTCGAAGACCGAAATCCCCTCCTTTGGCTTTCTCTATTGCTTCCACTCCAGTTGCCCAAGGATCCAGACTCTCGATCTCTCGGTGTGATTCACGAATTCCAGAAGAAGCCACATACTCTGCTCACCTAAGTTTCACTATCTCATACTTTCTTTACTTGTTCTTTTGGTTTAAAGTTAGGATCTGAATGAGGAAATTGAATCAGCTCTTCTTTCATTTACCTATGTGTGATATCCTATGAACGTTTACCTGTTAATGTGGTATGCCTCCTCTGTTTAATACTAAAGGGAGCATTTGAGAGGCTATATTTGGATTTCTCCAATTATTATCATGGTTATTACACTATGTACTTGCTTACATCTAACCATGCAATATGGTTTGTTTTCTCTCCGCATAACTCCATTAGTAATTTGCTAGGAGATGTTCCTTTGAGTTTGTTATGCACACTATATTATCCTTTTCTTTTTCTTCAGGAAAATGTGATGTATTAATCAGGTTAATGTGACCTGGATGCATATTTTTCCTCTCTGATATGTGTCAAGAGAGAATGCAATGAGAAGTCTTCATATCATTGAATGTGCTTTAAGGTCTTATTTCTATTCATGCATATGTGGCACAAAAGAAAGTTGGGTGGCTACATGATTAGTTTCCTTTGAGTTTTAGAAGGAAGTATGTGTGGAAAAGATATGTGTATTTCTGAAAAGTGTTTGGGAAGGCTCTATGTTGGAGAGCATGTGTGTGTTTTCCTTTTCACATATTAATATTGATAAGTTTCTTATAAAATATCATAAAGATGGGCTGGAGCCATGTGTTGCTTCAAGTGGAGGTTGTCAAAGACCATATAATATCTTATATTTCAAATATTTTGCTTGGGCTGGAGCATATTTTGGTTTTGAAGAGATATAGTGTTGAATTTCATCTTTAAAAGATGTATGTTCTTCTTTTCTTTTTTATTAAGATGGCTATGGTGGAAATGAAAGAATTCATTATTTTGCATTCAGGAATCTCATTTATGATTTTTCAAGAGCATCTTCCTTTATACTTCTATAGTTATTTGATAAGTCGCTGATTTTGGAGAAAGTATTTTATTTTGTATTAGCTCGTATTGTGGGGTTGTTTTAGAAAGAAGAACGATGTTTTGTCTCTTTGCATGAATAAGAATGAATAGTTATTTTAAATGCTTTGTAAATGTTTCATAAAGGAATGCCTTATGAAACCTTCTTATTAGAAGGCTTTCATGGATTTTTACCCTATACCAAATGCGAAAGCACTTGATTGATTTCTTTGTGTCGAAAAGAATTTTGGTGGATGATTTGTGTAAGGTTTCATGGAGCATTTCATTTAGAATTTTTCATAAGTCATTTTGGGATTTCTAGCTTCATGATTAGCCTTATGTAGTAAGGTCCTTTAGTGTCTTTTTGGAACAAAGTGATCTTTCTTATTTGAATTGGCTTTCTTCATCTAGTTCTTTTTTCTAAAAGTGGGATTTTGGATAAATGTGGATAAAGAGAGGTTTTTTTTTTTTTTTAAGTTTTGGTTTTTGGAAATTGTTTCCCCACCGCTACTTTGAACATTATTTAGGAAGTAGTTTAGTTATTTGTCTCAAATGTGTCAAGTGCTTTGTTTGGAATGTGGGGACAGCAAAGGGCATTAAAAATACCTTCTTCCCTATTCATATTATATTGAATTGGGGTGAAGGACATTTTAGAGGCATACTTGACTTCAAAAAACTATGCCCAAACAATAAAAATGCTTACAATCCTTTCATTATTTTGATCTTGCATTTCCTTCTTTTTATCACATTTCGTCACCTTTCTTTTCTATTCTTTTAGTCTTTTCGCTACTTTTCTTACTTGTGATTTAAAATCAAATGCTTGCAAAAATGAGAAAATCCAAAAAGAAGGTCAAGTGGTCTATTCAAAGAGCAAATAACGAAAAGGTGATCTTTGGAGAGCAAAGAAGAGGGAGCATTGGAGCACTAGGCGAAGGAACATGGACAGTCGGATCCGTGCATCAGTAACCTCCATTCAGTCTGGTGGGGGTGCTATGAGCAGAACCACCGGGTCATAGCCCCCGATGCTGTAAGTCTCCTTAAACTAAAAAATCTTTAAGGGCCCCAATGGTTGTACGCTCCCTACCCTTTAGGACCCTGTAGAAACTTCATTTTATAACTAGGATTGCTTGTTTTATTTTAGATCCCTAAGCCTATTGCCACATGTATGAACGTCCTAAGGGCTAGTAATGAAACTTCTTTTTCATCCCATAACTTTAGTGACACCTAAGGACAAAAATTAAGGATAGAATCTTAGATAATATAGACTTAGGGTGCATGTTCCTTTTAGGATAGAGACTTTAAAACATATAAAACTTAGTGACACATTTTCCTAGGATTCGTATATCTTAATATATTAATAACTAATCAATAAAATTGAAAATACTCTGAGTCAAAAAAATACTAAACCCAATTTAGATTTAGGGTTCAAGGCTACTACAACCGATGTCTCGTAGTATACCTAAATAGTTGGTAGGTCCCTTCTCTTCAAGGACTATAAATTTTGCTTATCCGCATCACGTAGATGACGCCACTTCTATCCTCTCTCTCTCTCTCTCTCTCTCTCTCTCTCTCTCTCTCTCTCTCTCTCTCTCTCTCTCTCTCTCTCTCTCTCTCTCTCTCTCTCTCTTTCTCTCTCTCTCTCTCTATCTCTCTCTCTCTCTCTCTTTATGTTTTAAGTGCATGATTTTCTTTCCTTCCTTAACTTCATCAATCCCTCCGAGTGTGGATGTAAGCCGTGCATGTTAACTAAGCCCCTTGACCCTTTCTTTTCTTTTGAGTAGAAATTTCTTAGTCTCCCTTTTGTGTGTCAAACCCTTCTTCAGGAAGAATAATATTGGATCCTTAATCGAGAGTTTTCACAAGCCCTAGGTCTGAGATGTAATTAACCATGGGGCTTGCGCCCGCTGGAAACATAATTCCACAATAAATAAACCCCACTCGAGCTGATGTATTGGGTGGGAGAAACCCGTTGTTACGATTCAGGTCATGTATATTACTACCCATCGAGGTGCGCTGGCGAGAGCCTCTATCCTCAATGGTTAGTCTTATGCACGATCTAATTTTCCCTCCGATTGGCCTGCTTATATCGAGTGTAAATGCCTACGATAATTTTATCCTACGGGATAATGCGGTCGTACCCTTTGTATTCGAACCACATAGGTGGTGTCCTTTTGGAGGTCCACAAGGAGTAAGCATGTAGCTAGCCTCGAGTAACTATATGATTCCCCTCACACTCCTCCCTCATGTAGCTCACCTTCTCCTTCCTCTCACAAACCCTAATTTTCATCAAAAGCACCATCTCATAGTTCCCTTTTTAGCCACGTTCCTCTTTTCACTACTTTATAAAAATATATTAAAGGATTGCTTTTATAATAGGCTTCAAGAAATCCTAAAAATTCAAGTTAGCTATCATTGTTCGTACAATATGATCCAAGTTTGTACAGATGATTAGTTCAAAACTAGTCCCATCCAGTATAGAGGATAATGAACAGTTAGCAATTTTTTAACATATTGTACAACGATCTAGAGATTGTCTAAAAAGATCTATAATATTTCATATGTTCATAGAATGAACCCTGGGATGACCAGAAGCCATCTCTATTAATCATCTTGTACTATATACTTAGTTCAGTATGGTTAGTTAATTTCAAGCAATTCATCCAGTATAATAATAATATCGTACCGTACAATTAGAACAAAAATCATGGTTCCATCCAATACGACCAAATTATGTCTCTGTTCTTTGTAGAGTATGATAAGGATCGTATAGTATGAATCAAAAACCTTTAATTAATCATGATTTAATTACATAATTATGGGGGTTAATTTTATTAAGATTTCAAATGATCCTGTAGCATGATTTTAATCATATAATGTGAACAGTTCAAAACTCAAAACTCAAAACCTTACTTAAATTAATTTGGAGGCTAGTTTCAGATCGAAACAAATTATACAGTATGATTAGGATCATATAGTATGATTACTTCACAGAATCTAATCTTTTAATTTATTAATTAAGCCTATTTATAGATAATCGATTGTATAGTATAAATAAAAATTATACAATATTATTTATCTTTTAAAAATTTATTTACAAAAATCTCCCCCTGTATGTTTGTGCATGGTCACCCAATTTGCATACACTCTTTTGTGGGCAGACTCAATAAATGAAAAAAAAAAAAAAAAAAGAATACAAATTACAAACTCTTTCACATCCTATTATACCCAATCTTGAGTCTTTTATAGTCTTGAGTGGTGTGTATTTTACCTAAAGTATTAGTGCGCATAAACAAAAATAACATCTAAAATATTCAAGGAAGAAAGTAATAATTCAACCAAAATTATTTGTTATCATCAAAATTAAATACTAGGGATCTTGGATTGCAACACTAGATCATCTATATAATTTGAAGAGACTCATTTGAATTCTATTTAGGATACTAGTGCATTAGGGATTAAAAATATAAGTTTAATTGGAAGAAAAATAATCCTAATCCCAAAATATACAAGACATATTTGAGGAACCATCCTAATATTAGATGGTTAAATAATTTTAGTGGATGTGATCAATATAATTCATGACAATCTAATCAAGGAGAAAATTAAAATAAACCTCAATTACCTATAGTGAATCCTAGACCTTTTTACCCTTCATGATTTAATATAAATAATCAGTGTAGTAATATAAAGACACCTTTTAAAGAGGTCATAATTTAATTAGGAACTCAATTATAAATTTTAGCTTCTTCAATTAAAAAACATAGAATCTTAATTAGGACAGCTTGCAATTTCTTTAACTATTAAACATCCTAGGTCTCTCCCTTTCAATATTGAAGTTATACCTAAAGATAAAGGGAAAGAATCTAGCAAAGACTAATTGAGTAGCAGTTATGTACCCTAGCCAAATTAACATATCTAGGCAAGTCTGGCTGAAGAATATAAACTTAGCATAATTTAGGAGGCAACCAATCTTTATATTTATCTATAGTTTATGCTTTATAATTTGTTTTAGCTTTCATATTTATGTTTTACATTTTATTATTCCATATTTGATTTTGATTAAAGTTATGATTTAAGTCCTGAGAAGAATTATGTGCTGCAAAATTGACTTAGCGCCAAAGTTTTTGGCAATAAAGCACTGTCGTGTTCGCATGATGAGCATTGTGACATTCAAAACTGACATTGTAGTACCAAGCTCTAAAAAATTTATTCATTTGAACTGCCACAACATAATGTTTTTTAACACCATAGTGCTGCAGTTACCCATATAGAGCCTCATCACTACACATTCGAGCAATGCAGCATCAGTTTTAAATGTCAAATGGCAACACTGATGGTTCAAAAAGTAACTATACAATCATAACTTTTCCATTATGAAACTTTGGTGAGCACCATAGTATTATTGCTAGTGTCATGATGTTAGGTTAAAATCATTATTATTTTACTTATAGAACCATGGTGTTAGTCTTTTTCAAACACTATAGTGCTTAAATAAGTCCATAAAGCATTGTTATGCCATTTGACCCACCCTGAGACACAAATATCAGTTTTACCCATCTATTACTTTTGTATTTTAGCATTGCAATGTTGATCCCTACAACACTGCAATGCTTATTATATTTATAAATATGAATCCAATATATTCACTCATTTTATTATTCTCTCATAAATTTTCTTGTCCTTCATTATCTATTGCCTCATTCCTTTTCATGCAATGGGCCCCAAAATGTTTGGTAAGAAGCTATTCCCTTCATGTTATGATAAACATAGGTTCATTTTTGCTAAGGTTGAAGGAAGGTTTGTCACGTTTTAAGCCACTAAACAGCTTATCTCAAATCATGGTTTTCAAAGCCCTAGACTTCCAATCATGTAGACTATAGTGAGTAGGGGTTGGGACTATTTTTGTGAGGAGCCTTATGCTATAACAGTTAACATTATGATGGAGATTTTCCACAATAAGAAAGAAGCTATAGATAATAAATGTTATGTAAGAGGTAAGTAGGTGCCCTTTATGAATTCTGTTGCCATGAACCGCCTATACAAGTTAACATATTTGCATATGATGAGTACACTACCATTTTTGGGACTCCAATTAATGTAGAGGAAATTTTAAGAGTTTTGTGTATCTTCTAGAATGGCTAGCAGTAGTAGGAGTTCTAGTATCCCTAAAATTATAAGAGAGAAGGTGGTTGATCTTAAAACTCAAATGGAGGTAGTTCAAGATTTTTATGAGGAATCTAAATACTGTTAGTTTGAAATGAGAATGAGGATGGCCCACACTATGGATTAGTAAGAGAAGAAGTATTGGTATAGATATGATTTCAATGAAGCTCTAATGTAGGCATTTAAGAGAAGTCCATTTATAGAGCACTTAAACCAATTTTAGTTTCATTATGAACTTGTTTATGAGCCCTTTGTTTGGTAGCCTGAAGGAAAAGGCAATGATGACGATGATGATGAGGAGGAGGATGAGGATCCAAACTTTGATTCTTAAGAGTCTTTGTATAATTAGTAGAGAGAGAGAGAGAGAGAGAGAGAGAGAGAGAGAGAGAGAGAGAGAGAGTTGGTTGTTGTTGCTACTTTATTTGTCGCAGGACTTTCTTTATTTTTTTTTCATTTCTTTTCATTTAGGGAGATCTAAAATATTATGACAACTTATTCTTGCGATGCTATGTTCGTGATGATGTTAGTGATGGCCATCAGAGTCATAGTGTTTAAGATTAGCGGAATGGTGTCTAAGACACTAGTTATTTTTTATTACTTGTTTTATTTGTATTATTACCATTGAGCATATTATCATTCATCGATAGACATATTTTATAAATTTTTAGTTACTGTTAGTACATTGTCTTTTTTAATGTTTGTTTAACATTTTATTAAATTTTCTTATGGTTAATTTATTGCATATTGTTCTTTATAATTATTAAACCTCATTTCATATTTAGCAAAAATAAAAATTTCAATTAAAAATTAACTAAAATTAGAATAATAATAAAACCCTGGATTATAATTTGAATGAAATTTGCATAATAATTCTTACTTTGAAAACCTAACATTTAACTAATCTTAATCATTTAAGTTATTGACATTAATTTTAAATTTGAAACTATAAATCAACTTATATTGACAATTGAATTACAAATGAATAAGTAAATTTAAGGATTGAATACAAGCAGCTTAAATCTTTTTATAGTTTAACTTGAAATCGTAACTAGATAATTTATTGAATTCATACATTAATTTATTAGGATTACAAGAAAAGGAAAGCGAAAAGATGATATTCAAAATCATTAAGCATATACTTCACAAAATATGAAAGGGAATAATTTTTGAATAAAGAAAAATAGAAAAGATTCAAAATGAAAAAGATAAGTACATTATAAAATTAGTATTATTTATAGCTTAATTTCAATTGCATCCTACTATTTAACTAAAAGGATAAAACAAGCTAGCAATCTAGTGCATGTGATAGTGCACTCATGAAATCCTTATTTAAAGTATGTGCAACTACTTCTTAAATTACAGTTTTCATTCTTTATTTTAAAGTCAATTTTATATTTTTTAAGATAGTGAATAAATTCAAAATAAGCAATAATAAGGATAACTTATTGGGATAAATATTATGCCTTTTAAATTTTGAATTATAACTTGTTCATTCTAAATTACTTCTAAATAGTGTTTTATTATCCTATATTTTAGTAATTTTAAATTATTAATTTTTACATTGGCTATTAAAGTGATCAAGGAGTGATTGCAAGTGTTGTTTGAGAACAAACAAGAGTTTAAACTTGGGGGATGAAATGCATAAAATGTGCATTATTTTAGTTATGTTAAATTTACTAAAATGTGTTGTTTTAGTATTTTTGTAAGGAAATTATGTACGAAAAAGCATAAAGTATATGTATTGGACATCACTACAATGCTGATAATAATAATGCTGCAGCACCATGTCGATTAGTGCGAAAGCACCAATTACAACAAAGTGGTGCTAACCTTCTCTATTTTCAAGCGTTGTAGCATCATAGATTTAAGCACTGCAGTGCATCATAGATGTAAGCACTGCAGTGCATCAGAGTGCTACTTTTCCCAAACTCAACACCATGACATTTGGTATCTAAGGAAATGTTCATGTAGGAGCGCCAAACTTTGAACACTGTAAAGCTGGAATATCATTCCAAGTACCATATCGCTCATACTTTACAATGTCATAGTGGAGCAATTATAAATGCTTAGAGCAACACCAACTTAACTAAGAGATGTATCGACTATATCTACTTTAACTAAGGGAATTTAAGGATCACTATATCTACTTCATAAAAGTGTTTATTCAAAGTTTGTAGAAATAATTCTATAAGTTAAAAGGGAAGTGGAGAGGAGATTATTGAACCCATATGATGATTTTTTTATCTGTACTCTTTTCCTTTTGTTCAATTAAGGAAAATGAGTTTACTTAACGTATTCATCATGTCTAACTAGAGTCTCTAATATTGGAATGTTGGTGTAAATGGAATGTGGAGTACTAATAAATTATCTTCATCGATAATTTAATGATGTTATCAATACACCATGTCCTCATTTAATGCACATAGTGGCCATTTATGTAGTTAATATCAATTATAATATAGATCCTTAAAATAGAAAATCGGCACAACCATGTATATTGGACTGGAACGAAGAGGGCTTATACATAGTGCTTGGCATATACCAAATTTCTATATATGAATTATAATGAGGGGGTTTTAATAGTACATGATTTAAAAACTCTTCTAAGATTTTTATAGGGTGACAGACCATGGGTGTTTAGAGTGGTATTGAGGTTGGAAAGTTTAATTTGTTCTTTGTCTCTTCACGCTCGACTGACCGGTTAGTGATGTATATGCTTTGAAGAACATTAATATAAAATAGAATCATTAGAAACATACTATATTTATATTCCATCAATTCAAAACAATTTATCCAAATATTATTTCATTTTGTTTTTTATTTTAAATTAAGTGATTGAATCTCAATCAAAACATATTTTTATTGAGTAGGATAATTATTCTATTTATAGACAGCAATAGTATTTGCAAGTAAACATTCTTTCTCGTGAGATCGATGCACTATTCTATCACTATATTACATGATTTGGCACATATACTTATGTATATTAAGTAGGGTTTCTTAAATTTTTATATAAAAATTTGATCATTGTTTAGGGATTGACATAACCCTCAATTATTTTCATAATTATTTATGTTCTTCACCGCCCCAATCAAGTTTTTGGTGTTGTTGTTGAGGAAGAACTTTTTTTTTTCCAAATTTATTATATTGTTGAATCAATTACATAATTAGTCCTACTTCAATCTTTTATTTTACTGATTACACAATTAACACTACTGTTGCCATGACACAAGTCGTGGATTAGAAAAGTGGAGAGTTACGTTAGGTAGTCGACAGCCCGCGTAAAACTTGTCGAATAATAATGACATGAATCCTTTAAGAAATTATGTTAATGTCAGGGTGTCCCCTGGAAGCGACGTGCTGTATGGCCTGAATATAGTGACAGCTGGGCAAGGGCCGCAGCACTGGAGCCTGGGTGCAGTGTTAAATAGGTAAGGGTTCCCACATCAAGGACGGATGTGGTCAAAGAAGCTATTCCATGAAACTAAAATTAGAATATGAACTTGGAATATAGGTTCCCTTACAGGAAAATTATTGGAATTAATAGATATTATGATTCATAAGAAGATAAATATTTTGTGCATTCAAGAAACTAAGTGGGTTGGAGAGAAGGCTAAAGAAATTGATAGTTTAGGATTTAAACTTTGGTATTCTGGTAGGAGTCGTACTAGAAATGGTGTAGGTGTTCTTATAGATAAGAGTTTGAAGGATAATGTTATAAAAATTAATAGGATTGGAGATAGAATTATAGTTTTAAAGATTATTGTTGATGATAAGATTGTTAATATTATAAGTGCTTATCCTCCTCAAGTAGGTTTGGATATGAGTTCTAAATTAAATTTTTGGAATGACTTAGAAGAATTATTACAAAAGATGCCTCTAGAAGAAAGAGTTTTTATTGGAGGAGATTTAAATGGACATGTTGCTAGAGATGTAGATGATTGTAAAAGCATTCATGGTGGTTATGGTTTTGGAACAACAAATGAACGTGCCAAGATCATATTAGATTTTTGTTTAGCTTATGATTTTTCAATTGCTAATACCTTTTTTAAGAAAAGGAATGATCATCTCATCACTTATTAAAATGGATATAGTACAACCCATATTGACTATTTTCTTATAAGAAAATTACATCATTTAGATTGCAAAGATTGTAAAGTTATTCTGAGTGAAAATTTATGTACCCAACATCGTTTATTAGTTTTGGATCTTATGATAAAAGGGCACATAATAAAAAATAAAGTAAAATTATATTCTAAGATTAGATTGGAGCATTTAAAGAATATTAATAAAAATATTTTTGAGAGTAAGATTTTAGATCTTAAGATTTTATCTATGCGTGAGGATGCTAATGTTATGTGAGAAAAAGTGGTTAGTGATATTAAGAATATTGCAAAAGATGTGCTTGGAGTATCAAAGGGAAAATTTTCTAATAGTAAAAATAGTTAGTGGTGGAATCCAAATGTGCAAGAAAAGATTAAGAATAAGAAGATTTGTTATAAAAATTGGTTTAATTTTAAAATTACTTTTAATTGGGAAAGATATAAAGAGGCTCATAAGGAATCTAAGAAAGCAATATGCGATGCAAAGACCTTAGCTTTTAGTTATTTATATAATAGATTAGATACTAAGGAGGGAAAAAGATATATGTATAAGTTAGCCAAACAAAGAGATAGGAGTAGTAAAGATTTAGTTCAAGTGAAGTGTATTAAGGATGAAGATCAAAAAATACTTTTCTTATAAGATGATATTCAACAAAGGTGGATGAGATATTTTGCTAAACTTTTTAATGAAAATTATGAAAATAAGATTGACTATAGTGACCTTAGCACCCTAAATGAAAATAAAGATTTCTATTTTTATCGACGTATTAGTAAAACCGAAGTTAGAGAGGCTTTAAAGAAAATGAATGGTGGAAAAGCTATTGGACCTGATGATATTCCAATTAAGGTGTGGAAATGCTTAGGAGATGAAGGAATTTCTTGGCTTACTAAACTTTTTAATACTATTTTGAAGACTAAATAGATGCCAGATGAGTGGAGAATGATAGTGTTAATTCCAATTCATAACAATAAAGGTGATGCACAAGATTGTGTGAATTATAGAGGAATTAAGTTAATGTGCCATACTTTAAAACTATGGGAGCGAGTTATGGAGCATAGGTTGCAGCGTGATACTAATGTTTCTCAAAATCAATTTGGATTCATGCCGGGTAGGTCTACTATGGAAGCCATACATTTATTAAGAGATTTGATGGAGAAATATAAAGAAAATAAGGAGGATCTACACATGATATTTAATTATTTAGAAAAAGCATATGATAAAGTTCCAAGAGAAGTGCTATGGAGAGTAATTAAAAAGAAAGGAGTTAATAATGCTTATATTCAAATCATTAAAGATATGTATGCAGGAGCTATTACTTGTGCTCAAACACAAGGTGATTTGACCAAGTATTTCTTTATTTCGGTTGGGTTACATCAAGGATCAGCCTTAAGCCCATATCTTTTTGCTTTAGTCATGGATGTTCTCACTAGACATTTGCAAGAGGATGTACCATGGTGTATGCTTTTTGCTGATGATATTCTTCTTGTTGATAAAACTAGAGAGGGAGTTGATAGTAAACTTGAATTATGGAGGTCAACATTAGAGACTAAAGGTTTTCGCTTGAGTATATCTAAAATGAAATATATGGAGTGTAATTTTAGTAGTAATAAACCTAGTGAGGGGATTGTGACTTTGTGTGATCAAGTCATTAATAAGAGTACATGTTTTAGATATCTTGGATCTATTATTCAGAGTGATAGTGAAATAGATGGGGATATTATCAGCAGAATTCAAGTTGGATGGTTGAAGTGGAGGAATGCATCGGGCTTGTTGTGTGATAGAAAAGTACCCCTCAAACTTAAGGGAAAATTTTATAAGATGGTAGTCAGGCCTGCAATGATGTATGGTGCTGAATGTTGGCCATTAAAAGAGAAGCATAATACTAAGTTAAGTGTGGCAGAGATGAGGATGCTTAGGTGGATGAGTGGCTTTACCCTTAAAGATAGGATATGAAATGAACATATACATGAAAAGGCTGGAGTAGCTCCAGTAGAAGATAAGATTAGAGAGAGCCGCCTTATATGGTTTGGTCACATAAAACAGCGGCCTTCTAATGACCCGGTTAGGAGAGTAGACGTATTAGATTTGACTTATGTTAAGAAAGGTAGACGCAGACCTAAAAAGACTTAGTTAGAAAATATTAGGAATGACCATTCTTTATTAGATTTAAACGAGAATTTGACCTTTAATAGGACACAAAAGAGAAGAAGGATTCATGTAGCCGACCGCACGTAGTGGGATAAAGGTTTGATATTGTTATTGTTGTTGTTGTTGTTACGGATTACACAATTATGGTTACATGCTTCAAATCCATAGAAAGGAACTATTGTTAGATTTTGATTCAAAAATTATGAGAACCCTTTTTGAAAAAAGAACCACCAAAAATGTCTAACCCTATTTACAACATAGATCATTCAATACCTCTTAAGTATTTTGCAAACCCTATGATAGACGAAATTCATCAAAGCATAAACAGACCTTCCATCCATGCTAATAACTTTGAATTAAAACTAGTAATCATTAAGATGGTACATAATTCTCAGTTCATGGGAACTCCCATTAAAGATCATAACCTTTAGTTAGAAAACTTCTTAGAAATTTGTGCAATATTTTTAAGTATAATTGTGTTAGTTATGATGCCATTAGACTTAAATTGTTTCCATTTTCTCTAAGATTTAAGGCAAAATGTAATTAAATTCCTTACCCCTAAGCACTATTACCATATTGAATGAGTTGGTCCATAAATTTTTAGGAAAGTACTTCCCACCTTTTAAGACTTCTAAATATATAAATGATATTACTTCTTTTACTCACCTAGAAAGACAATCAATTTATAAGAGTTGGCAGAGATTCAAAGAGATGCTTAGAAAGTGCCCTTGACATGCCTTACATGATTGGTTATTAATTCAAACTTTTTATAATGGATTGGTAGGATCCCTTTGAGCTATATGATGCTACAGTTGGAGGTTCTTTGATATCAAATCCTTTTAAGGATGATCATGAACTAATTGAGGAAATGGCAACAAACAATTTCCAATGGCCTACTAATAGAGTGAATCCTAAGAGAGTGGCAGGAGTCTATAAAAATAATATTTTATCCATTTGGACTACACAAATGGCTGCAATATCAAAACAGTTGAGCATTTTATGCTTAAATTTTGATTCATCTTTATATTTTGAAGGTAAAAGTGCAATGGAAGAGAATGATATCGAAGAGATTGAAAATATAAATTTGATTGGAAGATAAAATAATTCATATTCAAATACATATAATCCACATAAGAGGAAACACCCTAATTTTAGTTGGTCAAATAATAATGATAAAAATCAATGGAATTTTTGTCAAAAAAATTAAGAAGCAAATTAGAATAATCAAAATCAAGCTAATAACAAATCAAGAATAGCTTATCCTGCTAGATTTAATTAAGGCAATATGTATGGAACAAGAAAGACACCACTAGAAGATGTGGTCATATAATTAGGAACTTAATTACAAAACTAAGCTGCTTTAATTAAAAATTTGAAAACTCATATTAAGTTAGCTTGTAATTTTTGTGAGTAGTAGGCCCATAGGATCCTTACATAGCAACACTAAAGTTAATACTAAGGAGAAGAAAAAATATACTAATGGAACCCCATTGAAGAGTAATAATCATCTGCCATAGCCAAATAGAAAATCTAGGCAAATATGGCTAAAGACTATAAACATAGCACCGCTTGGGAGGCAACCCAACTTTAAGTTTAGTTAGTTACCTAGTCTGATTGAAGGCTATAAACATAACGCTTTTGGGAGGCAACCCATGTATTTTTTATGTAGTGCACATTATGTTATGAATGTTACATCATGTTTTGTGTTCAATATATGTTTTATGTGCCCTTTATCATTCATATGAAAGCATGTGTTTTTAGTGTTTGTTTACGTGATTTATTTACATATTAGAAAATTTCCTTCATGCTTAAATTGTTATTGTCCTCTAATTACTTTCATATTCTGATTATTTAATTAACCCTTATAAAAAATATAATTAAAATTTTCTTAAAATAATGGTAATAATAAAACCCTAGATCCTAGTTTGAATGAACTTTATTTATAATTCATAGGTTTCTAAAATCAATACTTAACTCATTCAATCATTTTAGTTATTATCTTAATTTGAATTTATAAGCTATACCTTTATAAAATTAACTTTTAAAATTATAATATAAATAATTAGTATTAAAAATTAGATATGAGTATATTAAAATTTGAAATCACAGCTAACATAAAGATGGAATTAGTAATCTCTTCAAGTCCTAACATAAAAATAATTAATATTATATGAAGGTCTAAAGCAAATACTGATATTTAAAAAATTAATTATGTACTCTATAAAATAAAAAGAAAAAGAACTATAAAATAGTTCTCAAAGAAAAGAAAAGAAAAGAAAAAGATGAGTACAAAATTGGTATTAGTGAAACTCTAAGATTAGAAATAGAATTTTATACAAAAACTAAAAAGGATAAGATGGCAGATCAAAAATAAGGGATGGTGAACCTATAAAAGTATAATTTTAATTACCATCATATATAATCATTAAAGCTCAATTATTCACTTCAATAATTAAAAGTTAATGATTAAATCTATAATTCATAATTTCAAATTAGGTTATAACAAGAATGATTGATTACTTTAACTATTACTATTTTTTCAAACTAGAAGTATAGCCTTATTCATTTTCACTAATTCTAGATAATAATGCATTATCCTAGATTTTACTAATTTTAGATTATCACTTTTTATTTTGGTTAATCACTTAATCAAAATTAAAAAAAAAATTATTTGCTTGAGGACAAGCAATTGTTTAAGCTGGGATGATTTGAAGATTATAATTAATGTTATGTTTAATATATTAAATTTCTAGTTAAATCATATTTTTTTAGATGTGTTGTGAAGGAAAAATATATGAAAGGCATTATATTCCAAGTATGATACAACATTGTGGCGTCAAATACTATACTATTGTTATGCCATAATTGACACAATCAGAGCTCTCAATATGGACACGGTGGCACCCAATCTCTATTTGATAGTGCTATAATTTTGGAGGAGTCATTATTACAAAGCCTAGTATCTATTTGCACATAACCAATTTCCAGCTCCGTTAGTCGAGGGGAGTGCCACATGTACACCACAATGCTCAACCATTAGCAATATTGCAGTGCTATAGTTGTAACCATTCAGGACATGATCTGCCAATAAAGCATTACATGTATTCATTAAATAACTGGTCTACATCAGCAAGCATCACAGAGGAGGAAATTTCTTAGCATCACTGTGTTAGTTCATTTTATAGGTGTCATGACGCAATTTCCTTAAGTGCCACGATACTGAAGTTCATTTTCTATATTTTTTCTATAAATAGTTCATTTATAATGTTATTAAAGGAGTTCAGTCACATAGTTAATTTTAATCTTTATAGTGTATCTCTATAATTTCCTTAAGAGTGACAACTAAGGGAATTCAGAGAGCACTATGCCCACTTCATAAGATTGTTATGTCAATATTTGTGTAAGCAATTCTGTTAGTTTAAGGAGTGTAAAGGGGATCATTGAACTAATTCGGTGATATATTTCTTTAATTCTATCTTTATTTTATGTAATTAATGAAAATGAGTTTACTTCAATTATTCTTCATGTCTTACTAAATTATCTCTTTTTGGTTTGATGATATAAATGTAATGTGGAGTACTAATAATTATCTTCATCAACAATTTAAAGATGTTTTCAATATATCAGGTCTTCATTTAATGCATATAGTGGCCATATATATATATTTAATATTATATATAATGTGGATCCTAGGAATAAGAAAGTAGGCACAACCAGGTATATTGGATTGGTATGATGCAAATATTGGCATAGTGCTTGACATATACAAAATTTATATAGATGAATTATAAAGAGGGGTTTTTAACATTACATGCTTTACTTACTTAAATTACAGTAGACAGTACTAGTATGTGCAATTAAGTATTTTTCATTATGGGATTGATATGCTACTCTATCACTACATTACTTGATTCAACGTGTATACTTGACTATAATAAGTGAGATTTTTATAATTTTACATCAAAAAATCTAAGCATTATTTAGGGATTGATAAAGCCCTAAATCAATTTCTTAATTCTTTAGGTTACTAGATCGCCCCCATAAATAAACATACTTCCTCATAGGTTTAATACTCTACTCTATCACTTTATTCTTTAATTCAGCATATATACTTATATATATTAGGTGGGGTTTTATTAATATTATATCAAAGAATATCTAAGCATTACAAGGGGTAATAGAGCCCTAGACTTGTATGTAATTAAAAAGTTCACTTCATAGCCCTTTTCAAGTATGTAGCACTATCGACCCATCCCTGGATATTATAAGGTGCCTATAACCATGACTTGGGGTGTAGCTCCTAAAGCCATCAATTGGTAAGTCATCTTCATCATAATTTGAGTCATCTCAATCATCTGAGTCTCACTACTGGAAAATAGGTGCTTACCGGTGGACCATATCCACCAATAGCAATGAAACAATGCAAAAAAAAATCAGTTTTTTTGGTGAATTTTTAGCAAAAGATCATGCGATGGTAATTTGTGCCTTGCAAATAACATTCTGATGTAAAATATTCACATGAAATATTTTTGGTGGAACTTCTGGCACAATACCAGCTGAAATGTAAGACATATTTATCGATTTTTGAATCCCTTTTTCCGGCTTAAGTTATGCTGCTTTTTCCAGAGCAAATGTAGGCCGGAAAAAGTGACGGAACTTACACTAGAATTATTATCGAAAAATTGATTTCACAGAAAACACCGACGTAAATGCCATCGATATTACCGATGCATATTACACCAGTAATAGCGATCAAAAGTCATCGTTTCATATGGCGACGCACTTACCAGCAAAAAATCTATCAAAAACCTGTAGCAAACAAAAAAAATTGCCTTCCAACAATCAAAATAGATTTTCACACCTAAAAACAAAAATCCAAATAACATCTAAATAACATATAACATCAACATTTGATTCACAACATATAAAACAATATCAAAAACATATAAATAAGCACAATCTGTCCAATAATTAAACAATATCAAAAACATATATATAAACACAATCTAAGTGTAAAGCCACTCATCCACCTAAGCATCCTCATCTCTGTAACACTTATTTTATATTATGCTTCTCTTTTAATGGTAAACATTCTACACCATAAAGCATTGCAAGTCTAACCACCATCTTATAAAATTTTCCCTTAAGTATGAATGGTATTTTTCAATCACACAACAAAATCAAAGCATTCCTCCACTTCAACCATCCAACTTGAATCCCCCCCCCCCCACACCTCACTAAAACTATTATTACCAAAATTACATTCCATATTTTCAGCTATAGATATACTCAAATAAAAGAGACTTTTCACATCCATAACATAAGTTTGCCTTCAACTCCCTCTCTAGTCTTATTAACAATAAGAATATCATCAACAAATAGCAAACATTAGGGAACTATATCTTGCAAATATATGATGAGAACATCCATGATTGAAGCAAAAAGAATCTAGCTTTGAGTATTATCATAAGAGATGCACAGACAGAGTTGCGAGAACCAGTACTGGCAAACAAAGATTGGCTAACCTTAATGACAGTAGTGGCCAAGAACATTGGTGGAGGCCAATAATGGTGGCAGAGTCCATGAACAGCGGCGAACGGACGACTAAGGTCAGCGAGGAGTCGGTCGTAGCTAGACAATGAATGGAATCGAACAAGATCAAATGAGAAGGAATGGGCCAAAGTGTGGAAATAGGACTCGTACCATCAAAATTATTGATGGATAATATGTCGGTCCTATTTCTGGTGGCCTATATGCTGATTCTAAATCGTTGTGTTTAAATAAACTAGTGACTAATATGACCACATAAATGCCTATAATTTTTAGTGAAAGCTTCTGAATTATCTAGTCATCAATGCGATGTCGTTCTCATCCTCAGGTTGTGAGTGTTCACTCTCAGACTCTTCCACATTTAGTGCTATGTTCTTCTCCCTTCTTGGTTCACCTGCATCAAATCTTTTTTTGGCTTACTCCTTGCTCGTAAGCAATTAGTGAACCAAGAAGATTGTCAATAGAGTAAATGTTTAGATCTTTAGACTCTGTAATTGCAGTAATTTTAGCATCATATGTAGTAGGCAAATAATAAAGAATCTTGTTAACCATTTCAGCATTCGTTAGTTCCCTACCCAGTGCATGCAAAGAGGTGACTATTTCTGTGAATTTTGTGTACATATCAGAAATGGATTCATTTGGTTTCATGCAAAATAATTCGTAATCATGCAACAAGATATTAAGTCTAGATTGCTTAACCTCATTAGACCCCTCATAAGTTATACAAAGTCTATCCCATATATCTTTCCCACTTTTGCAAGTGGAAACCCGCATGGAGTCTTCTGATTTTAAAGCACAAAAGAAACTATTAAAGCATTTGGCATTTAGTTGTACTAAGTCACGTTCTTCTACTGTCCAGTCCGCAAAAGGTGTTTCAACTTTAACTCCATCAACTAATCTAGTTGGTTTTGTATACCCTTCCTGAACTAAGATCCACATACGATAATCAAGTGACTGTAAAAATGTAGACATGCGTGTTTTTCAAAAATCAAAATGTATATTGTCGAACAGTAGAGGTCTAGTTATAAAGTAACCCTCAGGTGCATTTCAGTTTCCAAATGTAGCCATCTACGTTAATCAAAAAGTAGTCTAAACTTATGATTTTCAAACAAAGCTCTTATACCACTTGTTAAAACTCGATCACTATGAATTAGGTTGTTAAACCTAAGCTTATGTCCCAGCGGCTAATTAAGAGGGGGATGAATTGGTAATTAAAAAATTAATCCCTCTTTTTTAATTTTTAAATTGAAAAAAAACTTTAATGAGATTTGTTGAAATATATTTTTCAACCACAAATTAGAAATAAAAATCAACAAAAAAAGCAACGAAAAATAAAAGACATAAGATTTATAGTAGTTCGGTCAAATTTGACCTACATCCACTCCCCGGAGGCATCATCCGAGTATTTTACTAATACCACTAGTGACTCTCCTTTAGCACCCACAGCAAGGCGGAGAAGCCTTTACAAAAACTCTTTCCACCACTACCTGGTGCGGCAGAGAACCGCATCCTTTTACACTATCCCCAGTGTTGGCAGAGAACCATCGTCTTTTTATACTATCCCCAGTGTTGGCGAAGAACCGTCATCTTTTTACATTCTCCCGGTGTAGGTAGAGAACCCTTCAGCTGTTCACACTCTCCAAGTGTAGGCAGAGAACCCTTCGGCTGTTCACACTCTCCAAGTGTGGGCAAAGAATCCTTCGGTTGTTCACACTTTCCAAGTGTCGATAGAGAACCGGATTTCCTTGTTAGATCTTCTCACAAGAAATCTAGAAGAAAGAAAGAAAAGAGTGAAGTAAACACAAATCAAAAGTAAAGATTCTTACCTTTGAACACCGAGTGAAGCATTCACGCTCCAGTAGTAAGAATCCTCCTTCGAACACTCTCTTACACTCTCTCCTTGACTCCTCTTTCAATAGGCATGAAGATCAGTGGACAAAAAGATCAAGTGGCAGTTTAGTTTGTACTATTTAAAGGAAAGACACAAAAAACCATCCAAAAACTGCAAATTTTCAAGTCAATAAGCATTGGATCGTCCAGTATGATTGTGGATCGTCCTGGAAAATTTTACTTAATTGCGCTGGAAATGAACCTAATATATATGGGTACAAAATGACTTCATACACACACATCATTATGTACGAACTAGGTTCATCTGGTACGAACGGTTATTCCATAGGTCGGTTCCCAAAAACTGTAGAATCATCCCGGACAAAATTTTTCTAGAGAGCAAATCATCCCGGGACGAATACACTTCGTCCTGGACGATAATGCTCCAGAGAGCAACTCGTCCTGGAACGAATACACTTCATTTTGAACAAAAATTTTCTAGAGAACATTTCGTTCTGGGACGAATACACTTCATCCTGAATGATCAGGACTTAGAAAAATTTTCTTCAACTCCTGTTCGTTCCATTGCTCTTACGAGCAGATAACAGACCTGATCATCCCGTATGAACTATGTTCGTCCCGTATAATTAGTACAAATTTATCAAGATCTCCTAAAGTGTGTGTGTGTGTGTATTCACTCAATTACAATCACTCCCTCTCAAACTTAATTCAAAGAAAAATACAAGTTTTAAATACACAAAGTATCTCATACTATATTTGATTTGAAGTCTTTATAGTCTAGAGTTTGATTTTCCTAAAATGATAGTACACACAAGAGCAAAAACATCTCTTCCAAAAAGTGTTAGGAGATTACTATACATAAAATAATAATATTTGAAATCATCAAAACTATACAAGTTACAAGAATGTAAAACATGCAAATAACAACTCTCTTAACAATCTCCCCCTTTTTTATGATGGAAAAATAATTATTATTTGTATAATTTTCAAATTCTAAAAATCTCCTAAACTCCTCCTGAATTGATGAACATGTGTAAATAAGGAGGCATTTTTAGAAATATAAAATAAATAAAAATAAAATAAACACACAACGTATACAACATACATAAAACACAAAATAAAAACAAAAACAGACACACACACATACAATACAAATTAAACAAAACCAAAACAACGATACAAATAATTTCTCCCCCTTTTTAACAACAGCAAAAAGTAAAGAAGAAAAAGACTTGAAATATAAGCAGACATATGAAAATTATTTGATAATTCAATCTTGAAAGTGATTGAAATAAGCTATGCAAATAAAATTAAAATATTAGGCAAATCATATTAATTCATAGAATTTAAGAAGAGATATAACATTGATAATAAAAATAATATATCAAAAACATGAGTCAATTTAGACTCTAAAATAGAGAAAATCATTGCAAAAAGGATGAATAGAAAATTTGTATATTTCAAATTTCAATACAAAATATAAATGTATAGTAGATCAATTTGAATTAAGATCAATTTGAATTAAGAGATTAAAAGATAATGGAAAGAAATAATTACCACATGTGGTGTTTTGCACATCTTTTTCAAATTATTGGCCCATTTTTGTGCATATCTTTTTCTTTTTACTTTTGGGCTTATTTTGTGCCTCTTTTTCTACTTGCGAACCATTGCGCATTCCTTTTGATTTTTATACATTTGTATATTTTTCAAGAGTAATTTTGATCTTTCCAAAATCAATAATAAAAAATTTCAAATAAGAGATATGAAATTGACAATCTTAATTATATCAAGTTATAAGCATAACTTAAATTTAGAAAAAATTAGATTTTCTAATGAATTTAATTTTGACTTGCAATTCAAAGTATAGCACTATTAAGATCAAAAATCTAATGATTGTCATAAAGGCTAACACACATTTCAATACCATTAAAGTCAAAACACGAGAAATATATTGATATCACTATAAAGAAATTACAATCTACGCTCAGGATATCAATACAAAAAATAAAACATCTAAAGAAAAGAAAATACAACAAACTTACTTATAACAACAACTAACACACAAACTATAGATAATACATAAAATTAAGTGCAACTATCACTGAGAAGGACCCTGATCTAGAGGAGGAGGAGGAGGAGGTGCAGCACCGAAGATGTTAAAGTAAGTACTCATCATAAGCACATTGGTACTGATATCACTCATCTGATCTCTCATAAAATTCATGTCATCCTGATATTGTGCGGCCTGCTGCGAAGATGAGTCTCAATTTGATCAAAATGTTGATCAAAATGAGTCTCTATGCAATCAAATCATTGAACCAAGTCCTGATAATTTAGTTCATTGGCGGGTGCAGGTGCATATTCTGGTTCTTCCTCTGTATCACTAATAACATGCGCTTTACTTGGTTCTTCTTTGAAGATTGCTCTAAATGATCCATCGTTGTAGTAGAGCAGTTCTTCAAACTATTGATCAGGATGAACCAAATTGTATTTCTTGTCCAGAATGTAGGCAACTAGATGTCCTAAGGCGATGTTCTTCTTTCTTTTATGCTCTACATGTCCAATTTCAGACAGCCCATAAAGATAATAAAGGATAAGTTGGGCTTCATCTATAGGTTCTTTAGTCATGATCAAGAAGGTCACCATAGAAAGAAGAGGGGTAATATTGATTCTATCATCAGCTTTAGGAATTATAAAAGTTCTAAGGACATGCTGAATGATATGTGCATTTCGAACGAGACCGGATACTTTAGCCACATGTTCATTCAGATTGTTTCCTCTAATCACATTATTAATTTCATACCATGCATAATCATGAGTGTTGATCAAGTGATGGGCTCTAGCTCCCTCTATCCTTAAATTAAAAAAGGCTCCTAAGTCAGCCTTGGTGATTTTAACTTTTTGTTTAAAGACAAAGGAACGGATTATAGAGTGGTCAAAATTAAATGACATGTTAGCGAGGAAGTAGTGAAAGGTTTCTTTATTATAGAGATAGATGAGGGTAAGGATAAAACCAAACTATGTTGAAGCAAATAAGTTCATCACCTGAAAGGTAAGTTGTTCTTGGATTAGGATTCTGGAGGGTGTGATCTTTACGGAGGCTAACCTAGGAAAAGATTCCTCATTTGCTTTGGAAAGGAAGTTTTCAGAAGAATTTCTATGTGGTTTCCTAGCCACAACCTTTTGTCTCTTACTTGAACTTGCCATTTGAAAAAGATCTAAAGTACGAAAGAGATTGAAAGAGAAGCTTAGAGTGTGACTGTTGAGTTCAAAAGCCCTTCTATTTATTGAAAATAACACGTTCGTACCAGACAAAAAAATTTTGTCCCGTACGAATTTTTTGATTCGTTACGAATTTTTTGATTTGTCCCGTACGAAAAAAATTTGTATGGACGAACCAATGCATCAAAATGAAACTCGACTTTTCATAATCAACAAAACTTACGAAGCATCCTTTCGTACAGACTTTTGACCAGACTGATCGTACAAACAAACATGTGTTCGTCCTGGGACAATCAAAACTTATGATCATTTTAATGGCAGTTAAAACCGTCCCCTACATCGAACTGACAAGTGTTCGTCCGGACAAACCAAGGGTTCGTACGTACGAAGTTCATATTAAAAACTACCGTATCCATTCAACCGCTTTATTCATTTATCTCGTCGTTTGAAAAACATTTCATCTTGGACGATTGTGATGATCGTACAGACGAAGTGATAATAAAACACTGAAAGCTGCACTCAAACGGTTCAAAATCTGACAGTTTGTCAGCTACACAAATCGTTCCGTATGAAAAAATTTCGTCCCAAATGATTATCACTCAAAATTGTCAAATTTTTGCACTCAATCAAAAAATTAAAATACAATCACTCTAAAAACACAAAACAAAAAAAAACACAAACTCTAAATAAAGAAAATCACACATACAAGTTTATAAACACATAAAAATACACAAACACATTAACTAGTAAACAAACAACAATGTTGTAAAAAATATTTTTATTTAAGCATTCAAATCAATCATAACAAGCCTTGTTCTTAATGCACTAAAAGTATCAAAGGCTAAAGATTTTGTAAAAATGTCTGCAAGTTAATTTTCAATAGAAACATGAGTGAGTTCAATTTCTCCTTTGGATACATGATCCCTTATGAAATGATGCCTTATATCTATATGTTTGATTCTTAAATGTTAAATAGGAATTTTAGAAATACAAATAGCACTAATGTTATCACAATAAATTGGAATAGTGCCTATAGTTAATCCTAAATCAATTAACTATTGTTTCAACCAAAGAACTTGTGTCACACAACTTTCTAAAGTAATGTATTCAGCTTCTGCAGTAGATAGGGCACTTGAATTTTATTTTCTACTAGATCAAGAGACTAGAGAATTTCTAATAAATTGACATGTTCCAGAAATGCTCTTTTTATCTACCCTACAACATGCAAAGTCAGAATCTGACTAACCAATTATTTCAAATGAAGTGCTAAACTTAGGATACCAAATTCCTAAGTTCTGAGTTCCTAACAGATATCTTAATCCTTTTCACTGCTGTCAAATGTGATTATGTTGGATCTGATTGAAATCTAGCACATAAGAAAACACTAAACATGATATCGAGTCGGCTAGCAGTCAAGTAAAGTAAAGATCTAATTATCCCTCTAAATTTTTTTTATCAACATATTTTCCCTTAGGGTTCTTATCCAACTGAACTGAGCAACTCATTGGTGTACTAACAGGTTCAGCATTGTCCATTTCATACTTTTTTAGGATGTCCTTAATATACTTTGACTGACTAAGAAATGTATATTTCTCAATTTTATTAATGCTAAATCCTAGAAAGTAACTTAAATCTCCTATTAGACTCATTACAAAGATTTTTATTTCAAGATCCAAAAATGATATCATCCACATAAATTTAAACAATGAGGATATTCTTTTCACATTTTTTAAAAAAGAGAGTTGTATCCACACTTTCTTTTTCAAAAGATCTTTCAAGTAAGAAAGTGCTCAACCTCTCATACCAAGCCCTAGGTGCCTGTTTCAATCCATATAATGCCTTTTTCAACTTGAAAACATGATTTGGGTATTTAAAATTTTCAAAACCTGGTGGTTGTTCTACAAAAATATCTTCTTGAATTACCCCATTTAAAAAGGCACTTTTTACATCCATTTGATATAATTTGAATCCTCTAAAACATGCAAAAGCTAGTAAAACCCTTTTTCATTCAAGTCTAGCTACAGGGACAAAAGTCTCATCAAAATCAATCCTTCCAATCTGATTATACCCCTTAGCAATTAATCTAGCATTATTTCTAATGACTAGCCCTGAGTCATTCATTTTGTTTTTGAATACCCACTTAGTTCCAACTATACTTTGATCCTTTGGCCTTGTAGTTAATTCCCAAACTTTATTTCTTACAAATTGATTCAACTCTTCTTGCATGGCCAAAATCCAAAAATCATCCGAAAGTACTTGATCAATATTTGTGGGTTATATAGTTGAAATGAAGGCTGAATGATTGACTTCTTTATTTAATCCACGCATATTCTTTACACCCTCACTTGATTCACCTATAATCAATTCCCTTGGGTGGTTTTTAGAAAATCTCAAATCTTTGGGCAAAGGGTTTTCTATCTCCAAATTTTCTTTCACATTTTCTTCCAAATTTTCTTCCAAATTTATTTTATCAATCTTTTGGGAGTTAATCTCAATCTCATCTTCTACAATATTTGGCTCTTCCATATTTCCAGATTCATCAAATATAACATGTGTGGTCTTCTCAATTACCAAAGTTCTTTTATTGAATACTCTATAAGATTTTTCAACACTTGAGTATCCAATAAAAACTCCTTCATCAGATTTTGGATCAAATTTTCCTAAGGCAGATTTTTCATTGTTATGAATGAACACCTTGCAACCAAAAACATACAAATGAGACAAATTAGGTGTTCTACCTTTTAGCAACTCATAGGGTATTTTATTTAGTTTAGATCTCACATTCACCCTATTCAGAACATAACATACAGTGCTAACCGCCTCAGCCCAAATATATTTAGGAAGTGAGTATTCTGCCAACATTGCTCGGGTGGCTTCTATTAATGTTATGTTTTTACTTTCGACTATCTCATTCTGCTGAGGGATTCTAGGTGCAGAAAAATCGTGATCAATTCCTTTCTCCTTACAAAATTCTTCAAATTTCTCATTCTCAATTTCTCCTCCATGATCACTTTGTATAGAAATAATTTTACACCCTAGTTTTCTTTGAATCCAAGTCGAACAGTTTCTAAATTCCTCAAATGATTCACTCTTATAAAATAGAAATCTAACCCATATGAATATTAAGTAATCATCCACAATCACAAATCCGTATACCTTCCCTCTTTGACTCACAGTTCCAACTGGTCCAAAAAGATCAATATGCAAAATCTCCAATGGTTTATTAGTTCTAAGATCCTTATTGGATTGAAAAGAGGACTTCACTTGCTTTCCTAATTGACATGCATCACAAAGGTGGTCCTTAGTAAAGTCTAATTTTGGTATACCTCTCATTAAGTTCTTTTGGGTAATCCTTCTAAGGTTTTTCATGCTAAAATGATAAAGTCTTCTATGCCAAAGCTATGACTCATCAGATACAGTTTTCAAATAAAAAGTAGTAAGAGATTGAATATAATTCAAGTCTAGCATATAAACATTATTTACCCTTTTTCCATTCAAAACATCTTTATCATTTAGGCTTAATATGCAGCTAGTAGGAAAATTTTTTACACAATATCCTTTATCATATAGCTGGCTTATGCTTAATAGGTTATGCTTTAAGCCTTCTACTAATAATACATTCTCAATATAAAATTTATTAAGATTTCTAATCATACCTGATCCAATCACCTTCCTTGTGGTGTTATCTCCAAGTGTAACCTTGCCTCCACTCCTGGCTTCCAGCAATATGAATTGTGCAGTATCTCCAGTCATATGCTTTAAACATCAGCTGTCCAGGTACCATATGCTCTCACGAGGTCTTGTGTGAGAGCGATCCTACAAAATTATCAAACGTTAGACCTGGGAACCCAAACAAGTTTGGGTTCTCCTTTTGGCAATTTATAATCAGATGCATGTATGATATGTCTAGGTTTATGCATCTTAGGTCTCTACACCAAATAAGTTTTCATCTTCAAAGTACAGGTGTGATTTATATGTTCAAACAATTCACAATTGTTATACTTTACTTTTGGAAATGGTTTCCTAAGTCTTCTACCATTCATCTGTCTATTCAGGTATTGCATAAATTTAGGATACATAATAGGATTAGTAAAATCTTCAAGTTTAGGGGGTATCCTATTATCCTCGAGAGCTTTTATCGTTAATTTGTAAAATGAATTCATATCTTCCAAAATTCGATTTGTATAATTTGATCTATAAATCCTACTCTCTGATTCATCCTTAAAATTTTTAAAATCTTTTTCAAGTTCAGCATAGGATGATTTTAAATTTTCATGTTTTTTATTCAAGTCATCAAACTCATCAAGTAATTTCATGTGGTTGTCATCAATTAAAGCATGATTTTTCCTAAGGATTTCATGTTCCTTTTGTAATTCTTCAAACTCTAAACTTAGACTAGCATGCATTTTCTTCATTTTCCTATATGCATCATGCATGTGTTCAGAAATTTCAAAAAGTTCATCATAGGTTAAGTCACATACATCTTCTTTATCTGTTTGATCAAGACTATCGGCCATTAAGCACAGATTAGTGACTTCTTCTTCCTTTTTAGTTTCTAAAGAATCTGAAGCTGAGTCCGCCCAGAAAGTTCTTTGAAACTTCTTCTTGCCCTAAAGAAACTTGGAAGGTGGCGAACTTTACCGATAAGCTGAACTTTCCCTCTAGTCGCACTGGTTTTAACTGTTCTTCTTCCTGTGAGCTCATTTCCTGAATGTCTGCATTCAGGTTATCGGCTTCCTCCGAGCCCTGTGAGAATATTGACTGCTCATAAAAACAAACCTCCTCCAGATCCAGATCACTCTCCATCTTCATCGGCATTTTTTATGCGAAAATTTTGACTGAAGGCGTTATATATTGTGGTGATTCGCACCTTAAATCCCGAAAAAAAGAAGCGCCAACCTTAAATTTAACGTTTAGCTCGGGTCGGGCTGCGAGAAAAATGATTTTAACCGGGTCGGGTATCGTCGGGTTGATGCAAGCCAAATAAATATCGCGAACTTTTAACTTTCCACGTAAGCATCCGAACATAACTCAATGACTGAATTCCACACAGAATAATTTCTCCCCTCGTTAGCTAATTATTGCCATAAGTTAAATTACAAGAAAAAACACCACCTTAGCTCAGGACCAAGGCCAATGACAAATTCCCGCTCGAAGCGTCATTCACTCCCCACCCCCACCCCTCACTTACTTGGTGGTTCCTCTTGCTTTCTTCCTCTTCTTCCACCACCAGCATACATAGCGTGTATACTCTGCTTCTCTTATACTCGCTCGCCCGCAACTCAACAAGAAATAGGCGGAGACATGAGGGAATGTTACAACGATGACCTATTGCTCTCGCAGGAATCTGCGCCGGCGCCGGCGCTGCGCTCTGCCGGTGGGACGCTCGACCGCCGTTACTTGAAGCAGCTCTACGACAACGTACATGGCACCATATATCTCGATCCGGTGAGGTCTCCTATTCCGTGAAGTATTGCTTAACTGTTTCTTCCACTTTTTTTTTTTTTTAAATAATCTAACAGTTAATTGCCTTGTTTGGTTTGGATTCTGCAGTTTGAGTTGATTGTTTTTGATATCTTGGTCGTGGAATTAGAAACTTTTTTTCTTTTTCAATGTTTAGTTTGTTATTTTGAGTATCTGATTAGATGTTTATAATTCCTTATTTTTTACTTTTCTGGGATGCTTTTACATTCCTTAATGCTTGGTTTTTTTATTGATGATCACGCTAATGCAATTTTTTTTTTAAGTTTTGGATCTTATGTATTACTTTCGTTTAGCGTTTGATCGAAGGATATAAGTTGTTTTCCTCTATTTGATTTTTATCTTGATTTTTCTTGCTATGATTTCCGGTGCCTCTAGGACTGAAAGAATCCAATATATTTCTTAATTATCTGCGTATTAATGTGGAGTTTTCAGTTGAAATTAGCTTTTACGGGTTCATCATGATTAACATATCGAGAAACGCAGGAATATGCTACTCTTAACCGCCTTGCCGCAGCGCTCAAGTTGAATAACTAGCTATTTTATCCTAAGTCAAATTTCATGTCCATTATCGTTGAGTTCATCAGCGTCTAGGCTGTCGAGATTTTTTGTATCTGCGAAGTTTCTTTTGGATGGACCAACTTGTTTTGATACTACTCTATAAAACGCAGTTGTGCATTTTATTTTAATTTTTCTTGGGTGGAAGCCTGTATAAAAAATAAACCTTTGACCAGCTAAGTGTCAACTTTTTGAGCGCGGCTTAGTTGATTTTTTTTTAAATGCCAAACCACTTTAATACTAAGTATGCTTATCAAATGAAGCAGCTTTCTTGACATTCATGGCTTTTATTAAATAATAATAATTTTTTCAAGTTGTTGTGTGGCGAAACATTCACAGTGGTAGAGAGATGTAGACTTTAAAGTTTTAACTTTATATGAAGATTCAACACACACAGATGTGAGAGAGAAATATGCAAGAACATAAGAGACTAAAATTTTTATGTGAAAATTCCTGAAAAATGGGAAAAATCACAGAGTCTCATCCAATTGAAATAATTTCCCTAGTGCTTGTCTTTGATTATAAATAATGCCCTTCTTCAGGGGAAGGCTTTGACACAATGTGTAAATATATATCATGTAGAGTATATTACATGATTAGAGTTAGATGAATCCAATGACATGAGAGTTATTCTCAAGAGAATATTGGACTGTTCATTTGGTCAGTAGGAGATCTAGCGACAGCGGTGGGGTAGAGGTCTAGTGGCGGTGTCTAGGTGGATATCTGACGTCGATCGGCCAATGAAAACCTAGTTGCGATGGCCGAGTTATGAGGGCTTGCCGGTTGTGTGCTTGGGTGGAGCTATGAGATTCTTCCAACCTTAAAGCTATTTTGATCTCTAGCTCGAGGTCCTAGCCTCTCAAAGGTCCCCTTCATGCTGGGAGTGTTATATTTATAGACTTTGAGAGTTGCATGCTCCGTAAATATGGAGAATATCCAAAGCAAATTCAGAGTGCTCCATTCGACGACACATGTTGATTCCCTTGATCATGGATCATGTGTTATGCCTTTAAGTGCCTTAATGATGCCAAAATTAAGCGATCTTGGGCTCGTTAGATTCATCTTGTAGAGCCGCTCGATTGAAGATTCAACTATAAATCATGTCATATTTTTAAGTTCATTTGGTCATCCAATTAATGTCCTTAAGCTTCCATATATACTTCAAGCCCTTAGTTTGGGGCTCGTTTGGGCTCGAATTAGACTGATTTTGATGTCTTTGAGTTCCTCTCGCCAAAACATTTAGTTTGATAACAAGTTTGCTGAAATTGTAATTCGGATGGTCCCAAATTTAATTTTTGAAGCTTCCAAGTCAAATGTGGCTCGAGATTTGTGTTGGATCAAGACGACTTTTGGTGATGTTTCACTAGATAACATTTTAAAGCTTTGCCATTTATTCAAATTGACCTTGCCTTTGATTTATGGAAGTAATTATGAGGTTCACTGCATTTCTAACCGTATTATTTGCTTTTTTATGTTAAAGAATTACTTAAGCAACCTTATTGTCCTGTATAACTTTCTGATGTTATTTCTTACTAAGTAATGCAACATATAGTCTTTTTCTTACATTTTTTTTGATGAATTCACTAGCGTATCAGAAATATTGCTTGGTGCCTTCAACAGCTAAAATAACATTATTTTAACTATCCTCAATCATGAAGTTTCTCTTCAAATTCCGTGTTCATTTTTCTGCCTACATATTTATCTTTTCCGGGACATGTATCTAGCTAGTGCATCAGAGTCATTTTTATTCTCTTATAACTTTAAATTCCCTTGTCTCGTAAAATAATAGATTCTAGGCTTATGATTGTCATCAGGTCAACTGATGCCTGTTAGCCTTAAAGGGTAAAAACAACAAGAAAACAATGAATAGATTTGTAGGATATGAAAACTAAAACATGAAAATAAACACTGAAATAGATGCTAGAATGCCACAAGATACAAGTGATCCACTATTGAAGAGGTGGATTGGCTCTCCCAAATCTAGGTGTAGCTAGGAACCTAGAAAACAACAAAAACAACAACAACAACAACAACAACAACAACATCAAGCCTTTATCCCACTACGTGGGGTCAGCTACATGAATCCTTTTTCTCCATTGTGTCCTATTAAAAGTCAAATTCTCGTTTAAATCTAATAAAGAAAGGTTATTCCTAATATTTTCTAACCAAGTCTTTTTAGGTCTACCCCTACCTTTCTTAACATAAGTCAAATCTAATACCTCTACTCTCCTAACCGGGTCATCGGAAGGCCGCCGTTTTATGTGACCAAACCATCTAAGGAGACTCTCTCTAATCTTATCTTCTATTGGAGCTACTCCAACCTTTTCACATATATGCTCATTTTGTATTCTATCTCTAAGGGTAAAGCCACTCATCCACCTGAGCATCCTCATCTCTGTCACACTTAACTTAGTATTATGCTTTCTTTTAATGGCCAACATTCGGCACCATAAAGCATTGCAGGCCTCACTACCATCTTATAGAATTTTCCCTTAAGTTTGAGGTTATATTTCTATCACATAACAAGCCCGTTGCATTCCTCCACTTCAATTATCCAACTTGAATTCTGCTGATAATATCCCCATCTATTTCACATCACTCTGAACAATAGATCCAAGATATCTAAAATGTGTACTCTTATTAATGACTTGATCACCCAAAGTCACAATCCCCTCACTAGGTTTATTACTACTAAAATTACACTCCATATATTCCGTTTTAGATCTACTCAAGCGAAAACCTTTAGACTCTAAGGTTGACCTCCATAATTCAAGTTTACCTTCAACTCCCTCTCTAGTCTTATCAACAAGAAGAATATCATCAGCAAAAAGCATACACCAAGGTACATTCTCTTGCAAATGTCTAGTGAGAACATCCATGACTAAAGCAAAAAGATATGGGCTTAAGGCTGATCCTTAATGTAATCCAATCGAAATAGGGAAATACTTGGTCAATCCTCCTTGTGTTTGAACACAAGTAATAGCTCCTGCATACATATCTTTAATGATTTGAATATAAGCATTATTGACTCCTTTCTTTTCAAGAACTCTCCATAGCACTTCTCTTGGAACTTTATCATATGCATTTTCTAAATCGATAAATATCATATGTAGATCCTCCTTATTTTCTCTATATTTCTCCATCAAACCTCTTAATAAATGTATGACTTCCATAGTCGACCTACCTGGCATGAATCCAAATTGATTTTGAGAAACATTAGTATCACGCCGCAACCTATGCTCCATAACTCGCTCCCAAAGTTATAAAGTATGACACATTAACTTAATACCTCTATAATTCGCACAATCTTGTGCATCACCTTTATTCTTAAAAATAAGAATTAACACACCCATTCTCCACTCATCTGACATCTTTTTAGTCTTTAAAATAGTATTAAAAAATTTAGTAAGCCATAAAATTCCTTCATCTCCTAAGCATTTCCACACCTCTATTGGAATATCATAAGGTCCAACAGCTTTTCCATCCTTCATTTTCTTTAAAGCCTCTCTAACTTCAGTTTTACTAATACGTAAATAAAAACAGAAATCTTTATTTTCATTTAGGGTGCTAAGGTCACTATAGCCAATCTTATTTTCACAATCTTCATTAAAAAGTTCAGCAAAATATCTCATCCTTCTTTGTTGAATATCATCTTCTAAGAAAAGTATTTTTTGATCTTCATCTTTAATACACTTCACTTTAACTAAATCCTTCCTACTCCTATTCTATTTGTTTGGCTAACTTATACATATATCTTTCTCCCTTTTTAGTATCTAATCTATTATATAAATCACTAAAAGCTAATGTCTTTGCATCGCATATTGCTTTCTTAGCATCCTTATGAGCTACTTTATATATTTCCAAATTATCAAAATTTTTAAAATTAAATCAATTTTTATAACAAAGCTTCTTATTTCTAATCTTTTCTTGCACATTTGGATTCCACCACCAACTACTTTTACTATTAGGAGCTTCCCTTTGATACTCCAAGGACATCTTTTGCAATATTTTTAATATCACTAGCCACTTTTTCCCACATAATATTAGCATCCTCATGCACAGACAAAATCTTAAGATCTAAATCTTATTTCCAAAAATATTTTTGTTAATATTCTTTAAATGCTCCCATCTAATCCTAAAAAATCGTTTTACTTTATTTTTTATTTTATGCCTCTTTATCTTAAAGTCCAAAACTAATAATCGATGTTGGGTATATAAATTTTCACTCGAAATAACTTTACAATCTTTGTAATCTAAACGATTTAATTTTCTAATAAGAAAATAATTAATCTGTGTTGTACTATATCTATTTTTATAAGTGATTAGATGCTCATTCATTTTCTTAAATAAGGTATTAGCAATTGAAAAATTATAATCTAAACAAAAATCCAATGTGGTCTTGCCACCTTCATTCGTCGTTTCAAATCCATGGCCACCATGAATGCTTTTAAAATCATCTACCTCTCTACCAACATGTCCATTTAAATCTCCTCCAATAAAAACTCTTTCTTCAAGAGGTATCTTTTGTATTAATTCTTCTAAGTCATTCTAAAAATTTAATTTAGAACTCATATCCAAACCTACTTGAGGAGCATAAGCACTTATAATATTAACAATCTTATCATCAACAACAATCTTTAAAGCTATATTTCTATCTCTAATCCTATTAATTTTTATAACATTATCCTTTAAACTCTTATCTATAATAACACCTACACCATTTATAGTACGACTCCTACCCAAATACCAAAGTTTAAATCCTAAACTATTAATTTCCTTAGCCTTCTCTCCAACCCATTTAGTTTCCTGAATGCACAAAATATTTAACTTCTTATGAACCATAATATCTATTAATTCCATTAATTTTCTTGTAAGGGAGCCTATATTCCAAGTTCCTATCCTAATTTTAGTTTCATAGACTAGCTTCTTTGCCCACATCTGTCCTTGATATGGGAACCCTTGCCTATTTAACACTGCACCCGGGCGCCGGTGCAGCGACCCTTGCACACTTGTCACTGTATTCAGGCCATACAGTACGTCACTTCTAGGGAACGCCTTAGCATTAACACAATTTCTTAAAGGATTCATGTCATTATTGTTCGACAAGTTTTACGCTGGCTGTCAACTACCTAACACAACCCTCCACTTTTCTCATCCAGGACTTGGGATCTGGCAATGGCAGTGTTAAAATAACAACTTTATGAAATAAATAGCAATCAACGCATATAAAACTTAAAGAAAATAGTCCTGCTTATACACCACTCAGTATTTCCTTATGTGATTGTTAATTAATGGTGTGTAGGGTTCCAAGTGTGGTTTTTCAAGTTCTAAGGGTGGTTTTTCATATCCAATGGGTGGCTTTTCATGTCCCAAGGGTGGCTTTGTATATCTCAAGGGGTGTGGGCCCAAGGGTGCTAATTCCATAACAATACTCCCCTCCCAAACATGCGCTTTGTTCTCAAAGTGGAAGGATGTATTTTGCTTCTTGATCACCTTATACAATACTCATGTAGCTTCATAATCAGGTAGATCCCTCCATCGAATTAGGACCTCCTTTGCTCCTATTATCCCTTGTTATATTCCAACGACCTCCATGTGTTTTAGAATCATCTCCATGTTCTCAGTTAATACCGCTTGTAGTGAGGAAGAGGGTATGTGATCTTTGATAGCACGCGTCTGTTGTGATACATGAAATATTGGGTGTATTGATGATGATGCTGGTAACCTCATATGATAAACTACTGCCTCATTGCGCTCCATTACCTCATAAGGCCTGATGTAACACGGCGATAGCTTCTCATTCTTCTTCTTGGCTAGTTGCTTCTATTGGTATGGTTTCAGTTTCAAATGAACTCTATCCCCGAGCTCGAACTGTACTTCCCGTCTGTGTTCATTTGCCTTCTTTTTCATAAGTTGTTGAGCTCTCAACAGATGCACTTTGAGTTTTGCAAGTATCATATTTCTCTCCTCCAAGTATTGATTTACACTGATACTAGTATAGTGCTCTGCCTATAATGTATGAGATGAGACAGATCACTCTCATATAGAATTTTGAAGAAGGTAGCTCACGCGGCTGTGTGGAAAGATATATTATACCAATATTCTTCCCATGTTAATCATTTGGCCCATAGTTTTGGTGTGTCAGATACAAAACAACACAAGTATATCTCCATGCTCCTGTTGATCACTTCTGTTTGGTCATTCATCTGTGGGTGATTTGTGCTCCTTTTTAGGACCGCCCCTTGCATCTTGAATAACTTCTTCTAAAAATGGCTGATGAACACTTTTTCTCTATATGATACTATAGATTTTAGATTGACATATAAGTGTACTACCTCTCGAATAAAGGCTGGCAATTGAGATGGAGGTATAGCGATGTCTCAGCGGAATGAAATGGCTATACTTGCTCAATTGATCTAACCGCACCAATATCACTGCATATTCCCTTCGAGCATGGCAAACCCTCAATAAAGTTCATCATCACTTCCTCCTAGACCTTCTCAAGGTAAAGCTAATGGTTGTAGTACCCCCCGGTAGCATAGTTAGGTACATACATCACACCTAACTATCATATCTTTTACATCCTGATGCATTCCTTCCCAATATAACTCAATTGATAGTTGGCTATATGTCTTTTGTACTCCTGAATGTCCCATTATCACACTATGATGAAACTCTTGCAGTAGCTTGGGAATGTAACGTGTGGTTCGTGTTAACACAAACCTCCCTTATTGGAGTAGTTGTTCCCCCCTTAGGACATAACATGGATGACTGTCCGGGTCCTTCAACAACTCTTCCCTGATCTTCCTCAACCCTTCATTCTGCTTGCTCTCCCTCCTCAATGCTTCCCAATCTACGATCATTGTTATTGACAAGGCTACCAACTGGGTTCCTGGACCCTCCTGGACAAGGCATTTGCTGCCTTGTTTTCTAAACCTAGTCGGTACGAGATCTTAAAATCATATCCAAGTAACTTGAATAGCTATCTCTGATGCTCCTTATTGACCATTCATTGTTCCAACAAATATTTTAGACTCCTTTGATTTGTCATGACTCTGAAATGTCTCCCTGATAAATAGGGCCACCACTTTTGAATAGAGACAATCGTTATAAGCTCCCTTTCTTACATAGATTTGAGCCTTACCCTGGCTATGGGCACTTTGCTGAAATATGCAATAGGCCTCTAGTCCTGCATGAGTATTGCTCTTAGCCCATAAACTGACGCATTTATCTACACCACAAATGGTCTCCCAAAATTTGGGAGTGCCAATATTGGTACACTAATCATAGCTTTCTTCAACTCTCTGAAAGCTCGTGTCGCTCCCTCCTCCAATTTGAAGCTATCCTTTTTTCAATTGCTCTGTCAAAGGTCCCGCAATGGCCTCGTATCCCTTCACAAATTTTTGGTATTAATAAATGAGCCATAAGAACCCATGCAACTCCTTTAAGTTCTTAGGAAGAGGCTAGTTCACCATGGCCTGAACCTTGGACTAGTCAGTTGACACCCCCTTTCTAGACACTCCATGTTTTAAATACTCTACACGTGACTGACCAAACAAGCATTTTTTCTAGTTGGCAAATAATTGATGCTCGCTCAAGGTTTCCAGTACTATGTTCTCAGCATTCCCAATGTTCTATTTATATCTTGATATATATCAAGATATCATCACAGAATACCGAGACAAAACATCTGAGATGCGGCTGGAACACTCAGTTCATGAGGGATTAAAAGGTGGCAGGGGCTTTGGTGAGGCCTACCCCCATGTGTCCTAAAAGCCATCTTGTGTACATCAACTACCTTCATCCTAATTTGATGGTATCCCAACTTTAAATCAATCTTGGAGAAGATCATTGCTCCAAATAACTGATCCAATAGTTGATCAATCACTAAAATGAGAAACTTATCTAGCACCGCTTCCTTGTTCAAAGCCTATAATCCATACAAAACCTTCAACTACTATCTTTCTTTTTCACAAGTAGAAATTTACTAGAGAAAAAGGGCTCACAGTAAGTCTAATGATCCCTGCTTCAAGCATCTCTTTGATTAGCCTTTATATCTCATCCTTTTGAATCTGGTGGTAGTAGTATGGTCTGACTCCTATAGGATAGGTCCCCTCTTATAAGGTGAAGGCATGCTTGTGCTCTTGTGGTGGGGGTAAGCCGATAGGTTGCCGTAATATGTCCTAAAACTATTGCAAAATCTGCTGGACCCCCACTGGGATTTTTTCCGTTTCCTACTCCTTGACCCCCTTTATGCTCTATAATTCCACCATGTATCCTAGGCCTGCACCCTAGATTGTCATGAACATGATTTTAAGTGACACCATGGTTTTGCGTAAGCTAGCATTCCCTTGTAGCACCACCTTCTTTCCTCTCCACTTCATCATCATTTTCCTAAATTTCCTTTGCCATTTAGTTCAGCCCAAGGAACTGTCTGTGAGGCTTTCAACTACATCTCGATCATCTTCTTCATCGTGTCTTCTGAGTTTTCAAAGCGGCTTTCCATGGATGAGAGCCTTCCTTCCATGTTGGATATCTTTCTTCCATTCAGACATTGTTTTGTTTTATCTAGCCGTCCAACACATCCATCTTCTTTGCCATCATTCACCTCGCTCTAATATCAATTGTTACACCTTGAAGGGTAAAAACAACGAGAAAACAATGAATAGATTCATAGGAGATGAAACTGAAATATGAAATAATATTGTCGAAATAAATACTTGGAATAGATGCTAGAACACCACAAGATACAAGTGATCCACTATTGGAGGGGTGGATCGGCTCTCCCAAACTTAGGCGCAGCTGGGAACCCAGAAAACAACAACTCATCTCTATAAAAAACAATAATCACACATACCTAACTTAAAGAAAATAGTCCTACTTATGCTACACTAAACACTTCCTTCTATGGTAGGTAATTAAAGGTGTAGAGGGTCTCAAGTGTGGCTTTTCATGTTCCAAGTATGACTTTTCATATCCCAATGGTGGCTTTTTATATCCCAAGCGAGTGGGCCCAAGTGTGTTAATCTCATAACAATGTCACTAATTGCTTACAACTTATAGGACTTGCCTTTACACTAATTCTTTCAAGGCAATGCCAGTGACATTTCTTTTTTAAGATTGTTAAGTGTTTAAAATCATTATTATTTTGGTAATTATTTAAAACAATAATCTTATGCTTCTATTTGATCTTTTAACTGTCATAACTCATTTGCTTCACTTTACATGCTACAAATTTTTTTTAGTGGTTCTCTAGCTTTTCTTGGATACAATTATGATGAAGGTGGTAACTTATTTAGTGCACCATTAGAGTGGTGATGAAAGGGTTATTTAGATGGTGGTGAAATGAAAATTTAGGTTTTAGATAGATTACAGTTGGAACTTCTTGGTTTTTTTCAAATAACAAGTTTTTCTTCGAAAAAAATAAGGGAGGAACTCTAGATCACACAGTTGCGATGCTAGGGAACTAGTGATGATATTTTTTTGAGTTTAATACTAGTGATTAAGGAGTTAAGTTTTTATTTTTAAGTCGGTTACTTATAATAGGAAATTGTCTTTCTATATCGAGATTTTGGTTTTTTTTTTGATAGCTGCAAATTGCATTAAATTAATAGGACTCAATGGAGAAAAATGATTCATGTAGCCGACCTCACGTAGTGGGATAAAGGCTTGATGTTGTTGTTGTTGTTGTTGCAAATTGCATTAAATAGAAGAACTACTTACAAGTAATAAAAGGATCACATTCCTAGTAGTAATAAAAGGATCACATTCCTAGTAGTAATAAAAGGATCACATTCCTTCTTTAACAAACTAAACAAAGAAGAAGGAATGTTGCTAAAAGAAAAGCTATCAACAAAAAAACTATCTTCTAAAGCCAAAGTAGCACATAAATCAGCTACTTTGTTATGATCTCTATTAACATGGTGAAAGATCACTTTATTATATCATTTAGAAATAATAACTCATTTGTCAACCAATTTTCCATTTGCCACTTTGATTTATTCGTTGAATCTTTAATGAAGTTGATAATATTGAGATTATCACCTTCAATTATTATTCCTATGCTATCCATCATCCAACTTTGAGTGAACTCCCTTATTGCCAAGACTGCCTCCAACTCAAGTTGTGCCACATCCCAATGATTCTTTTCTTCCCAAAAGCAAGGAGAAGTCTTCCTTTATTATTTCTAAACACTCCTCCGATCCCAGCTAGATTAGATTTCAAAAGCGAAGCATCCACATTGATTTTAATCCAACCTAGCGGTGGAGGTGCCAAATATTATGAAACTCCATAAGGATATTAACACCCCAGCTATCTAGCGTTTATAAAACTGGATTTTAAAGAAGAAGATGTTATTTTATCTGAGGATGGGAAGGCTGTTAAGCTGTATGAAGAGATGGAGGTGTTGAATTCAAAAAAACTTTTGAATTCGTTGGTCATTAAAGTTTTTGGTAAAGAATTACCATCCAGCACGGTGGCTTGGGAAATTAGGAAGCAATGGGGTCAATATGGGCAATTCCACTTTACCACCTTGTGTGGAGGTTGGTTCTTATGTTCTTTCTCCTCGGGAGTCATGGTTGAAGCTGTCCATTCTGGAGGTCCTTGGTTTGTCAACGGACATGTTGTAGGCATGGAGAGATGGACACCAGACTTTACTACGGCTTCGATGAAAGATCCTTCTTCTCCAATTTGGATAAGATTGCCCCACTTACCATTGCAGTGCTGAGATGAGAAGAATGTTGCTTGCATCGCTTCTAGAATTGGGAAACCATTGATGTTGGACGGCAACATGTTTCAATGGGGGAGAAGGGAATTTGCAAGAGTTTGTGTAAGTGTAAGTCTTGATCAACCACTTCCGTTAGGTGTTTGGGTGGACAGCATGGTTGGGAGGTTTTTCCAAAATGTGAAATATGAGAAGATTGCAAATTGTTTCGTATGTGGAAAGATAGGGCATGTGGAGAATGAATGTGCACTGAAGGAAAAAATTCCAGGAGCTGTGGTAAATGCTTCAGAAACTGGCAGAAAGGATGTTACAATTGAGAAGCAGGAGGACTTCATTGAGCCATCATATGGTCCATGGATACTCGTCAATAACAGGAGGAGTAGAAGATTCAATCATACCCACAAGGTGGTGAAGCATATAGCTGTTAAGCCAAACACAGCTAAGTTTGTTAAGAAGAAGATTGCTCCTTTGCCTACCACACAGGAAGTTGGGAATTTGCTGGGTAAAGACAGTAGGAATGTAGTCCAGTTCCCGGAGACACCTTGTATAACTGACGTTGAAGCTGATCAAATGGAAGAAGGAGAATATATACCCGAAATAGTTGGGAATGAAGAGTTAGAACCGAAATTTGTTCGTATGGATCAAGAAGAACAATCAGGGAATATTGACAATTGCTCTGGTGGCGAATTAGGTGAGGCCATACTTGATTCAAAATGTTTCTTAAATCCGTCCAATAAGTTTGATGTTTTGAGTATGGTTGATGAAGATATACGAGAAGTTGGTAATTTTGAAATTAGTAATGATACTGTGGTTAGCAACATCCAACCGGTTGTAACAGTGAAAGGAATGGTTAATGGCTGTGATTTGAATCAAAACAGAGATTCAATTGGAGGAGTTAAAGCTACAGATGGTATAACCGAGGGGGAATCTAACAAAATTAAGTTAGCAAAAGAACTGAAGTTCCTTGGACCAATTAAAAAGTGCTCCTAGGGGAAAAACATGGATGGAATGGGCAGTAAAAAGAAGGGAGGGGCCTCATCCCCTAGAATTATATTATTAATTCCATAGCCTTTTGGAATTGTAGAGGAGCCAAGGAGGCTTCTCTTTATCTCAAGGAGTTTGTTAGAGATCATGGAATTCTTTTTGTGGGTCTAGTGGAAACAAAAATCGGCAATTTCAACAAAGTAGATTTGGAGAGAATTTTGGGCCAAGATTGGGACCTTTTTATGGTTCCTTCAGATGGCCTATCCGGAGGTATGCTGTTATTATGGAGATCTGACTTAGCTTCTTTCACTGTTATCAAGGAGTCGGATCAATGTGTGATTGGGAACCTTAATGTGCCCAATAAAGGGTTGTGGATGGTTGCTACAGTTTATGGAAGCAAAGAGGTGGTGAAAAGGAGAAGTCTGTGGGGGTGTATTCGGGAAGTTGCAAACTTGAAGTTACCTTTGGTGATAGGGGGAGACTTCAACTGCATAATCTCGCAAGATGAAAAGAGAGGAGGAAGGAAATTTTTATTCTCTCAAGGTCCAATTGAGATGGTGGACTTCATGAATGAGAATGATTTGCATGATGTAAAGGTGGTGGGACCAATGTTCACTTGGTGCAATAACAAAAGTGGAACTGGTCGGATCTTGGAGAGATTGGATAGGTGTTTGCTTAACACCTTGGCTATCAACCTTATTCAAGACGCTCAGGTGAGGCATTTAGCCAAAATTGCTTCTGACCATTGTGCTATAATTTTGAAAATCTTTGAATCAATTTTTCGAAACAATGGGTTCCTCAAATTTGAGGATGTATGGCTTTCATAAGAGGATCAGCTTATATTATAGATAAAGTGTGGAAGAGAAAATTTGAAGGCAATGAGATGGAAATCATGAATAAAAAATGCAAAAAAGCTTTAAAGGAATTACATTTTTGGGGGAAGGCTAAAGCGATGGAATTCAATAGTGAGAAGGACAAATTGAAGGAAGAAATTTTCCATCTTCAAGAAGAGGAAGCAAATGTGGGCTGGCTGTGTGGAAAGAAGCTGCTGAAGCTGAGAACTAAAGTTAGAGACCTTAATGTGGTTCTCTCCCGGTTAAATACTTGGTGGAAACAAAGAGCAAAGGTAAGATGGTATGAAGAGGGAGATGCTAACACTAAATTCTTTCACTCCTTTGCAAATGCCAGAAGGTGCGAAAACCGGATTTCACAAGTGAAGAATGGCAGTGGGAAGCTAACTGAAGATCCTAAGGAGATTCAAGAAGTATTCTATAGATACTTTTTGGACAAATGGAAGCAGAGGAAGTTTTTTGAATATAATTGGCCAGCACCTTTGTGTATGCTTTTGCAAGAGGATGTATCTTGTTGTATGCTTTTTGCTGATGATATTCTTCTTGTTGATAAGACTACAGAGGGAGTTGAAGGTAAACTTGAATTATGGAGGTCAACCTTAGAGTCTAAAGGTTTTCGCTTGAGTAGGTCTAAAACGGAATATATGGAGTGTAATTTTAGTAGTAATAGACCTAGTGAGGGGATTGTGACTTTGGGCGATCAAGTCATTAATAAGAGTACACGTTTTAGATATCTTGGATCTATTGTTCAGAGTGATGGTGAAATATATGGGGATATTATCAGCAGAATTCAAGTTGGATGGTTGAAGTGGAGGAATGCATCGGGCTTGTTATGTGATAAAAATGTACCCCTCAAACTTAAGGGAAAATTCTATAAGATGGTAGTGAGGTCTGCAATGCTTTATGGTGCCGAATGTTGGCTATTAAAAGAGAAGCATAATACTAAGTTAAGTGTGGCAGAGATGAGGATGCTCAGGTGGATGAGTGGCTTTACCCTTAGAGATAGGATACGAAATGAGCATATACGTGAAAAGGTTGGAGTAGCTCCAGTAGAAGATAAGATTAGAGAGAGTCGCCTTAGATGGTTTGGTCACATAAAACGGCGGCCTTCCGATGACCCGGTTAGGAGAGTAAAGGCATTAGATTTGACTTATGTTAAGAAAGGTAGGAGTAGACCTAAAATGACTTGGTTAGAAAATATTAGGAATGACCTTTCTATATTAGATTTAAACGAGAATTTGACTTTTAATAGGACACAATGGAGAAAAAGAATTCATGTAGCCGACCCCACGTAGTGGGATAAAGGCTTGATGTTGTTGTTGTATAATTGGCCAGCACCGTTTAATAGTTTGGATGATGAGGATAGGAGAAGGTTGAGTGCTGAAGTTTCTGATCTGGAAATCACAGAAACTATCAAGTCGCTGGGCAACAATAGAGCTCTTGGAGTTGATGGCATCTCTTATTCATTCTTCAAGGCTTATTGGAACACTGTTGGAAATGATGTGTGCAATGCAATAAAGTATTTTTTTGTGACAGGGAGGATGTGCAAGGATTGGAAAGACACTTTAGTAGTGTTAATTCCGAAGATGAAGAACCCAGTCACGCCGGCTGGGTTTCGTCCGTTTAGCCTTTATAACTCTATTTATAAAATTGTTGTTAAAATTCTTTTGAACAGGTTGTTGATGGTCATTCAAAAGATTATTTCAGAGGAGCAAGTTGCTTTTGTCAAGGGAAGGAACATCGCGGATCACCTTCTACTAGCTCAAGAAGTGTCAGGATGTCTAAAACAACTGATGGCATGGTAGCAATCAAATTAGACATGAAGCAAGCTTATGATAGCATGAGTTGGAAGACGCTTCACAGAATGTGGTGATCTTGGGATTCCCAAAGCAATTCATGGATTTGGTGATGGAATGCATTATGGAGCCTAGATATGCTATCTCAATCAATGGTGGACATTCTAATTGGATTGAAGGGAAGAGTGGGTTTCGACAAGGTTGCCCCCTCTCTCCCTTTCTTTTTATTATTTACTCCCAACTTGTCTCTAATGTCTTTTACAGTGAAGGCAAAGATCTTGGCATAAAAATTGCTCCCAATTCTCCAAGGATTTCTCATTTGCTTTATGCCGATGATGTCCTCTTATTTTCTAATGCAAAGATCAAAAGTATAAAGAGGGTTAAAAACATTTTGATCAATTATTGTGCTTGGACTGGATTGAGTTTGAATACTCAAAAATCAGCTATGATTTGCAACAAAGCTGTCAAAAGAGGTAGGAGAAAGAAAATATCAAGGCTGTTGGAGATAAAGCAAGTAGAAGAAATGGATTATTTGGGTACCAAATTCGCTCTCAGAAGACTTAAAAAGGCTGATTTTAAGGGTCTTTTAGACAAATCGATGAAGACAATTAATGCTTGGGGAAATAGATACATTTCCCTAGCGAGGAGGCTGGTTTTGATTAATCATGTTCTGGGTAATCTTCCCCTGTTTCTCATGTCTCACTCTCTTATCCCCTTAAGTATTTTGAGGAAATTTGAGAAGATTTCAAGGAATTTTATCTGGAATAGATTTGATGGTAGACAAGGAATGCACTATGTGGCTTGGAATGAAATGTGCAAACCGAAATCTATGGGCGGTTGGGGTCTACACTCGGCTGCTTCATGTTTGGAACAAATGAGAGCAAAATTTGCTTGGAATATGGTACTTTATCCTAATTCCTTGTTAAATAAGAGCCTAATAGCTACATATGAAAATGATTGGTGGAGATGTGATTCTTCAAGATGTGGTTCTTCTTCCTGGAAAATCATATATAGCGGTTGGAAGGCCTTGAAAGGTTTTGTAAGATGGAAGGTTGTAAATGGCAGAAGCATTAAGGTATTAAAGGATAAATGGATCTTGGACAAATATTTGAATAAATGGCATACTTTTGTGGCTGTTTTTGAAGACGAGAACTCAACTCTTGATTACTTTATGCATGATGGTAGATGGAATAAAGAGAAGCTCTCTCTGTTTTTTGGGGAAGAATTGCTGAAACGGATTTGTAATATTCAGATTTACTAAGATTCTGAATCTGATTATATGGAGTTGAAAAGAAAGTTGTCTGGGAAATCTATTTCTTTTATGCTAAGAGAAGAAAGTGTGAGGGAAGAAGCTATGAAAGATCAAAATGCTTGGATTCACAAGGTGAAAATGAATGCTAGAATAAAGTTATTCATTTGGAGATTGAACAAAGAAGCCATTCCTACAGCACAATTCTTGAAGAGAAGAAAGCTTAATAGATGCAACCTTTGTCCTAGAGGCTGCAGGGAAGTGGAAGATGTAGATCATATATCCACTAGTTGCTCAAAGCTTGTGGAAGTGGTCTTGGAGTTGAGGAAGTGGGGGCTTCCTGTACCGATTTTTAGCTCATTTCAGCAGTGTTTATATGAGCTAAAATCTGTGTATGAAGACTACAAACTGCTGGTGAAAATATACTTTGCATTGCTCTGGTTTTCATGGAATAACAGAAATCTGAAATATCATGGGAAGAAGGAAGATAGCACATATGTTACCGCAGCTAAAGTGATTAGCTTTGTTAATTAGGACAAAGTTATTAAAGAAATCTCGGATTACTGGGATGCCGGTCGGTCTTTAGGACCGTGCAATGACTTCTGGCGTCCTCCACCACCCGAGTGGTATAAAATAAACGTTGATGCTGCACTAAAGAAGAATTATGAAGCTTCCATTGGAGGCATTGTGCGGGACTGCAAAGGTAGATTTATTATGGCATTTGGCTTTCAGGAAATTCATTGGGACAATTACCAGGTAGAACTCCTTGTTTTTAGCTCTCTTAAGGAGGTTTTCAAAGATTATTTTTTTAATACTAAAGGTATCATTTTGGAAGGAGACAATAAGAACGTGATCCTATTCCTTCAGAATTTGTATAGCAAACAGAAGGCAATAGGTGGGAGATTGACACATGATGATTTCTCATTCTTCAATAATTGGGATAACATCATTTTTCATTTTGTGGATAGAAATTGTAACAAGGTAGCCGATTATTGTGCTAACCTTGCTTTTTCGTTTGATTATGTTTGGGATGTCTTTTGTTAGAGCTCACTTCCTTCTACTTTTGCTAAACTTGTAAAGGAGGAAAGTGATAGAGTTATTAGCTCTTACTAGGTTGTATCTTTCTTGGTTTTTGTTATAATCTCAATGCACTATGCATTTCTTAAAAAAAAAAAAAAAGCTATCTAGCATTGGGCTTTATTGAGTCATGGCTGTAAAGAACACATTAGCTGCAACTACATAACTTGGAAGAACAGGCTTTCCATGTTTGAACTAATTTTGGTTTTTCCAAGATTAAAAAACTGCTGTACAATACACCTTCACCGTGTTAGAATACTGAATTGAAAGGCTTCTAAGTTCACCCAAAAAGGTTTCCAATTACTGAAATATTGGAATATTAAAACCCCATTCTCTTAGCTTTAGAATAATCTCAATTAGAAATTTGCAATTAACAGTAATATGTGCATAGCATTCCACTTCTTGACATCGTCTAGCACATAGATCATTATAACAAAGTTTTCTATGTTTAAGAAAAAGATTTGTCGAAATAGCATGCTTACTCAACCTCCACCAAAACAATTCCGCTCTAGGATTGAGTTTCAGTTTCCTTTGCCACTTTGAATAGCCGAAATCATCCTCCTCAAAGCTACCTTTCATTGCTTCTTCATACCACAAAATAGAAATTGATCTCCCAAAATGATGGAGCATAGCTTCCACTTGATCATTTTCAATGTTAGGATTGATAGTAACTTGCAAAATCAACACTATAAGATCATTATGGAAATAACATTGAAGCTCCTTCACATTCCAGCTACTATCAATAGAAATGAATTGGTGAAGCATCACATCCTCCAATCCCACACAATCAGCAAGTATTGACCAAGTATTAAAACATTTATCTAGAAGACAAATATCTTTCACAACATTGATTCTAATTCCATTTCCCACTTTCCATCTAACAATGGGTTTAAGATGTTTGCTGCCATCTACCAGAATTTTCCATGCAATTGATGCTCCTTTCTTTCATTCTTCCTTCAAAATGTTAATGCCATACTAAGCAACAATATTTCTATGGAGTAAAGAATCTGGATTTTGGATGAATCTCCACGCCAATCTTGAACTAAGAGGGCCAACTCTATGAGCAGCTGAATGCAGTCCCAATCCTCCAGCATTTTTTCAGTTTGCATAATTCATTCCAAGCTACATAATGCAGACCATTCCTTCCATTAGGTTTGTGCCAAATGAAATCCCTAGTAAGTTTATCCAATTCATGCAACAATCTCTTGGGAACCAAAGAATGTGTTGATAATAAATTTGGCAATGATAAAAAAGAGGACTTTACAAGAGTAATCCTTCTTGCATCCTCCAGCATAAGTTTCTTTCACAATGTTCCAATAAAACTTAAAAAATGAAGATGTAATCCCATCCACACCATGTGATTTATTATTTTCTTGTTGAAAGACAATGGCTACCAATTCTTCCTGAGTGAATTCAACTTCCAGCACACCAATATCTTCCTAAGTTAATCTCTGATTTTCAGTAGTCAAAGGCTAATCAACTAAGTTGCAATCTCGGGCTCACCATTTCTTCATAAAAAACATCAGAAAAATAGATTCAATCTGTTCAAAGTCCTCCAGCACATTGTTTTCTTCAACCTTAATTTGTCTTATAAAATTCCCATTCATCCTTGCTGAAGCAAAATTATGGAAAAAATTAGAGTTGTTATCCCCTACTTCATGACACCTAGTCTTTGCCCTTTGATTCCACCAAGTAGATAACCTTCTTAAAGTAACATTCAGATCATGCACCTTACTTCGAAGTAAATTCAGCTTCTCCAATGTAAGACCTACATCCATCGCTTCCTCCAATTGTAGCTTCAAAATTTCTTTCTTTAGCTCTTCCTTCAACAAGCAAAGACTTCTGCACTTGTTATTATTCCAGAAAAATAGTGCCTTCAAAGTTCTAGGAAGCTTCCTATGCAAGATGTCCACATCATCACCAAAATATGATTTTTTCCAAGACTTTAGCACAATACTCCAAGCCGCCGGATATGAACTCCAAGTGTCTTCAAATCTAATAATCTTGGACTGGTTGTACTATTTTCCCCCCAATTTGAATACAATAGGATTGTGATCAGAAGCCACCTTTGGTAGATGTCTAATCTTTGCCAAAGGCACCATTTGTAAAGCAGTAGAATTCAGCAAGCATCTATCAATTCTTTCCCAAATTCTTATAGCACCTTGTTGTTACACAAAGTATATCTTGGTCCAACAATCCCTACGTCATGGAAGTCATTTTTAGTCATAAAAAATTTCATTTCTTTAGGCCCTTGGGAGAAGAGAAATTTCTTTCCCCCCCCTCTTATCCTCATTGGATAAAATACAATTGAAATCTCCTCCCACAATGGAAAAGATACTACCCATCACACACTTTTCAAGCATATCCCACAAATTCTTTCTTTCATGAAATGACTTATTCCCATAAACCGTAACAACATCTAGGTACCCATAGTTGGAGTAGTAAGAATCCCAAAAACCACTTGAGAAGAAGGCTCAACCACCTCAAACGACACAACATTCCTATTCCATACTACCAAAATCCCACTTGAAGTTCCCTCAGCCGAATGATGAAGGAAGTCCCAATCAACCCCAATAATACTATTAACATCACACCTATCAATATTGGCTAGCTTAGTTTCAGTCAACCCAATAAAAAACACATCATGATCCCTCACAATCTCTTTAAGATAAAGAGAGGTTTCCCTCTTTCTAGCCCCTCTACAATTCCAAAACACAAATGAAGACATTAATCACCCAAAGGGGAAAGTCCCCACCTATCTTTCTACCTTTCCAATCCCCCCTTCTTTTTCTAGAAGCAGCTTCAACATGAACCAAGGACTTAAGTTCTTTAGCCTCACATCCTGTTGGACCATTAGCAAATTTTGTTTCAGATTCTGGATAAGTGCCTGCATCTTCACAATCCTTCTTGCTCTCTATATTTTGAGGAACTGCAGCTGCCACTTTGTCATTCTCCTCAGCCAAGATATTATATTTATTAGCCAAACAAATTTCAGATGTCTTAGCAACATCTGAAAGCACATTTTCAGATACATTAATACCTTTAGCTTCTTCAGCCTCATATGGCCGTTGAACAGAACTTTTTCTCATTTCCACACTGTCATTCCTGGATTGTTTCTGTACATCCTCACCGATAACTTGAAACTCAGCCACATTGTGGTTCAAATTCTTCATATTTTTTCCTACTCTTGATCCTCATGTATTTCTCTTTTTTGAATGTATTGCTTTTAAATTTGACATGGATCCATGAACCATATTCATCATGTTTTAAAGAAGAACGTTTCTCTTCGTGTCTATCTTGGACATCAGTCACCAGATTTTCAGTCTGCATCACAAGATATTTCTTTTGAGCTATACTGCCATCTTCAGGGCAACCCGATCTCTCATGACCAACTTTATATACCACAGTGGAAGCAAAATGAAGCAATCTTCTCATATTCAACTATTTGAAAGAATCTACCCGATATCCCATCTATCCAAACTCCATTTGATAGTTTATTCTCCAGATTAATCCGGATACAAACAAGAGCAAATTCTCTTCTTTTCCATTTAAATGAGTTACCATCAAGATACATTGGTACTCCAACAATTGATGCAATTCTAGCAATATTTTCTTCATCCGAACATTACAAAGGTAGAAAGGGAAGGCGAACCCAAACAGGTGAAGTAAGACCTTTTAAAAAATTTGTAGAAAATGAAGGAGACCATTTATCCATTCCAACAATGTGTCCTCCAACATACCAAGGGCTACAACTCAACACTTCTTCCATAGCTTCAGAATTTTTAAATGAACATAGGATCCAGTTCATGCCAAGTGCTGTCAAATGGAAATTTCCAAATTTGCTCCATTGTCTTCTAAGCTCCATACTACCAACCAAAAAAGGGATATTATTCCCTATTACTTTAACAACCAAGGATTTTTTTAGAATTTATGAATTAGCGCGCTCCAAATTAGCATTTAACTTGACTGTAACTCCATCCTCTGACATATATGTTGGTCCAGTCTTGTAGGATAATTTTATGTGTTGTGGTTTCTTCCATGCATCAATAAAATCTTCTTTGGCCTCTACATTTCCATTATTCATATTTCCTTCCGTAATAGCATTTTCATCACTTGCAAAATTAACTGAAAGATTATGTTTAATTTGATTCTAATCAGCTTCTTCTTAATCACCCATAAATTTATTGACTTTCAATACCAAACCAGAGGAGGAGGCTTCACGATCGAATTTACCTAAAATCTAAAACGAATCAGGTTTATAAATCTGATCTTCTGCATTAGTTTACTGGAAATTCTCCACCTTTACTTTGCCCTCTACCACTGCATCTTGGAGAATTGGTGGACGGAAACCTTCTATTATCACCAAATTATTTTGAGGTCTTCCATTAACACGAACCCCCATCTCCAACTTCGACTTGTTGCCTCTTACACCATTTAGATTCGAAGAACTAGATAAATTATTTGTGGAATGTGGATTGGATGTAGCTCCGCTGGCAGGAGATTGCAGGCGGTCAGTAATCGCCATGATCTTCGTCCGCGGAAAAGCCACGAAAAGAAAATTCAAATTGAAACGAAGAAAATTCTCTCACTAAAAAACCAGACTTTCTCACTCTAAATCAGATTAAAAAACTCAATTGAGATTTTGGCTTGGTATCTTGATGTTATTGGAGAGTTGAGGTCTTAAAGGATGTGTGAGGATATTTGGGAGAGTTTTTGAGAAAATGGCTGTGTTTTGGTATTGAGGGAAGTTAGGCTCAAGCCTAAGTGAAGGTGATGAAAATTTTGTTGAAAAAGAGGGGATAAATATATGAAGAGATAACTAATGACTCACTAAAGCCTTAGTGATTAGCTATCAAGCTTAATCAAGAAGTAAAGTAGCCACCAAGACTTTTTATATGAAATTAGCATAAACAAAAATAATATTTATTTTATAAAAAAATCCAAAATAGTTCACATGATTATTAGTGGATGTCCAATGTAACCCTAAATTATCACATTGCTCCAACTTAGTCCCTCAACTATAAAAAAAGTCCCTAAGCTATACAAAATTTATCAAAAAAGTCTCTCATGATGTAATTGTGATATAAAATTGAACCAAATTTAGTCCATTGACTTTACAAAATTGATCCCAATTTAGTCTGAAAGTGACTTATTTGGATGCATTTTGTTTAGTCTAGGGACTAAATTGAAGCAACGTTATACTCTAGGACTAAAATAGATGTATACAAATAATCGGAGGATTATTTTGAAATTTAATCATTTATTTAATGAATAAAAAAGTAAGGTCCTATATATAAGCCTTTTCCAATCCTATATAACTGTGGAAAGCCTTCATGGGGCAATAATATATTATTATTTGGATTAATTTTATGTCTTAAGGGAAAGAAATAAGATAAATATTTGAAACTTTGAATTGGCCATAAAAGGTACACAAAGTGATCTTAAAATCATGCAATTTATGAAGAATTTTGCCTTCATGACTGACATGACCCATCTATCCATTAAAGGGCCTTAAATTAAGCTTTTTTTAATTATTATCCCCTGATTTAAAAATGAATATGGGATGTCAATAGGCTTATATGGAGAGTTGTAGAAGATGAATGGCTCAAATTCGATGTAGAGTCTTACTTTATGATCTTATTCTTAGCCTTTGTATTGATGCTGCATAAACTCCACTAAACTTTAAGGAACTCTCTATAGAGTTAAGTCGATCTATTCATTAATAAACACGGCACAAACTTCTCATATCTTCTTTAGTCATCCAAATGTCATCAGAATGAGGTTGACTTATCTTTCTAACAAAGAATCTAGACGATGAACCTATTGTCGGTGAGAGTTCTTCTAAAATGATGCAAAAATATTCAAGAATTATGGGGCAAGAGAAGCCTGCAAAATTGGACCATTATCTTCTATAATAAGGTTTTCTTGCAAATCTTGATGTTTAATATTTCCCTAATGAGGTAGTGTACACTCAATGTTAAAAATAGAATTTATATACATGTTCTAAGGTAATTTAAAGAGAGAAGCATTTGATTCATTTTTTTAAGAATTAATGGGCCACAAGTCTCTGCATGAAACATATTATATTTGGTGGTGTAACACTTTAGGTGCATTTGAATTAAGATATGATCACGTTTGTTATATTCTTTAGTAAAATATTTAGAATTTAATGTATTTGCATATTTTTTTATTATTTAATTAGATTTGTTGTTTTAACACTGTCTTTGTCAGTCCCAAGTTCTGGATGCAAAAAGTGGAGGGTTGAATTACGTAGTCGACAGCCAGCATAAAGTTTGTCAAATAATCATGACATGAATCTTTTTAAAAATTGTGTTAATGCTAGGGCATCCCTTGGAAGCGACGCCCTGTATGACCTGAATGCAATGACAAGTGTGCAAAGGGTGCTGCACTAGTGCCCGGATGCAATGTTAAATAGGCAAGGGTTTTCAAAGAAGGTAGTCCATGAAAATAAATTTGGATAGGAACTTGGAATATAGGTTCCCTTACAGGAAAATTATTGAAATTAATAGATATTATGATTCATGAGAAGATAAATATTTTGTGCATTCAGGAAACTAAATGGGTTAAGAGAAGGCTAAGACTGTAAATTTATTATAAGTGAAAATTTATGTACCCAACATCGATTATTAGTTTTGGACTTTAAGATAAAGAGAAAAAAATAAAAAATGAAATAAAATGATATTCTAATATTAGATTGAGGCATTTAAAGAATATTAATAAAAATATTTTTAAGAGTAAGATCTTACATCTTAAGATTTTGTTTGCACATGAGGATGCTAATGTTATGTGGAAAGCAGCTAGTGTTATTAAGAATATTGTAAAAGATCTGCTTAAAGTATCAAAGGGAAAAATTTTTAATAGTAAAAATAGCTAGTGGTGGAATCTAAATGTACAAGAAAAGATAAAGTATAAGAAGATTTATTATAAAAATTGGTTTAGATGTAAAAATTATGATAATTGAGAAAGATATAAAGAGACGCATAAGGAATCTAATAAATGAATATGCGATGCAAAGATCTTTGCTTTTAATTATTTATATAATAGATTAGATAATAAAGAGTGAGAAAGATATATGTATAAATTAGCCAAACAAAGAGATAAGAGTAGTAATGACTTAGTTCAAGTGAATTGTATTAAGGACGAGTATAAAATAAAACTTTTCTTAGAAGATTATATTCAACAAAGGTGGATGAGTTATTTTGATAAACTTTTTAATGAATAATATGAAATTTGATTGATTTTAGTGATCTTAGCACCCTAAATGAATATAAAGACTTCTATTTTTATCGGCGTATTAGTAAAATCAAATTTAGTGATGCTTTAAAAAAAATGAAGTGTGAAAAGGCTGTTGGACCTAATGATATTCTAATAGAGGTGTGAAAATGCTTAGGAGATGAAAGAATTTCTTGGCCTACTAAATTTTTTAATACTATTTTGAAGACCAAACAGATGTCAGATGAGTGGAGAATGAGTATGTTAATTCCTATTTTTAAAAATGAAGGTGATGCACAAGATTGTGCAAATTATAGAGGAATTAAATTAATGGGCCATACTTTAAAACTAGGGGAACGAGTTATGAAGCATAGGTTGAGGCGTGATACTAATGTTTCTCAAAATCAATATGGATTCATGCTGGGTAGGTTTGCTATGGAAGCCATACATTTATTGAGACATTATTAGTATAATTCAAATTAGATGGTTCAAGTGGATGAATGCATCGGGCTTGTTTTGTGATAGAAATGTTCCCCTCAAACTTAAGGAAAATTTTATAAGATGGTGGTGAAATCTGCAATGCTTTATGTTGTCGATTGTTGGCCATTAAAAGAGAACCATAATTCTAAGCTAAGTGTTGCAAAGATGAGGATGCTTAGGTAGATGAGTGGTTTTACCCTTAGAGATAGGATACAAAATAAGCATATACGTGAACAGGTCGGAGTAGCTCATATGGAAGATAAGATTAGAGACAGTCGCCTTAGATGGTTTGGTCACATAAAATGAGGGCCTCCCGATGACCTGGTTAGGAGAGTAGAGGTATTAGATTTAACTTATGTTAAGAAAGGTAGATGTAGAACTAAAAAGACTTGGTTTGAAAATATTAGAAATGATCTTTCTTTATTAGATTTAAATGCGAATTTGACTTTTAACAGGACACAATGGAGAAAAAAGATTCATGTAGCCGACCCTATATAGTAGGACAAAGGATTGATGTTATTGTTGTTGTAATTAGATTTGTTGTTTTACTTATTTACATAGATAATTAAAATTATGCAAAAGTAAATATAATGTCTGAAAATGAATGATTTGGAATATCTATTAGATCAATGGGTTTTATTGGGTTATGATTGTAAATAACTTTAAAAGGTATTTTTTGAGTAATTCTAGAAATAGTACTATTATATATAAACTTAAAAATATGTTGTTGAAGTCCCAAATATCAATATATTTACCTAATAAATTTTGTAACAAATTGCCTAACTAATGATTAACAACTTTCATCTAACCATCTGTTTATGAGTGAAATATAGATGCAAATTTTAATTGTGTTCTAAATAGTTTCCTCAGAGTTCTAAAAAATATGAAATAAATCTGACATCCTTGTTTGAAACTATCTTTTAACAATACCCATACAGTCTTGTGGAGAAATTTAATCATCCTCAAACGGAGTACATATTGTTTGATCGAGTACAACATAAGAAAGATGATATATTACTCCGAAGGATAAAAATATCATTTCTTCATGACCTCAATAATAAAATTTATAATTTAATAGAGATTCCCAATTTAATGTTTAGTTGAATAACGTTTATTTTATTCTTGGGTACAAATGCCCCATAGGGGCCCTTATGATTAATTACATTTCAAGCATTTAGTGTTTGAGAAACCTTTTGATTAAACTAGTGATTTTATTTTCTTTTGTAATCATTCAAATATTGGCTAAGGTTTGATTTTAAAATCTTTGAAATTCTTATTTTAAAGAGTTTTGGTCTTTAGGAATTTCAAGGAAGAGGAGAAATCAACTTTGATTAGAGTTTGGAATGAAGGCCAAATCAGTGAAGTAGGTGCATTTGATTTAGAGAAATCTCAGAAGTGCTCAGACTATCCTATATTAGACTTTACATTTTAGAATCTAATTTTTGTTTAGTTTGACATTTTCATTTAGAATGTTGGGGGCTTATATTCTAATAACACGAGCTGGAGAAAATGCTCGAAATGTGAGGGCTTATAGGGTGATTGAAATCAACCAATTCCTCGGATTCTAAAACTAAGGTGACGACTACTGAGGGGTAGTGCCTCGAATCTATGTCTGACGGAGTGTATGGGACTTACAAACTACACCTCACATGAGGCATAACCAACCCGACCATTGGATTTATTTTCTTGCCTGGAAAAGGCAACCGGCTAAACCCACTTAATCACTTTTAAAAACATGAAGTATGATCTCAGTGCATATGAAGAGTAGGAAGGCTATTTTGTTTAGAAGTAGGGCTTACAACTTGACTTTTAGGCTAAGATGCCTGATCATGAGTGATGTGCAGAATGCTGACTCACAAATGTAGATTTTTAGTTATCTGATCCTATGTGAAGGCTGTTTTACATGAGACTCATTGGTCTATGCATAATTATTTTTAGTTTTAGAAAACTTGGCTTCTTGAAGGAAGTCTTGCAAATTTTTTTTCTTTGTTAGAAACATGGAGCCTAATTTGATTTTTAGATTGTTTATATTTTAATGGGTAGAAAACTTATTTTTATCCTAAGAGCTTACCGCATCAAGAGTCCAGGTCATAATTAGGTAAGCGGATTAAAACATGCTTTAATATATAAATCAAACAAAATGAATGTAAATTATAGAGTCAAAGTTATTACAACCAGATTTGGTAGATGAGTTGCCTGCTATTATACTATCCAATCAAATGTTTATTACAGACTCTACTTGTGGAGGGTCTTCAAGTTCTGGCTTCTAGGTAGATCTTGGGCTTAACTTTTATCAGGTATATCCTCTTGATCCACCCCTTTTAACTGAATCTTATAAGTTTAACACAACTCCTAATAATATCAAATACTTTTTAAAAATATAAAAGACCCAAAAACCTTTAATAGGAAATCACACCACAACATCAAACACATGCATAGAAAAAAAAATTTCTAATCCTTGTATGCTTAGGGGCCGTGCATCTAAGTGTGTGAGGTTTGTGTGGCATGTCACTACAAGAGGTATTTCAATTAGAGTTTGGATCTAAGGGAAATGTATCTAACATTAGTCTTTGAGCTATGTGTTAGAAGATTCTCTTTAGCCTTTGGAGCTAAGGATAAGAGATTTAGGAATCCAACATGTAGCTTTTGAGCTAAATGCTGGAGAATTTTTCTCAGTTTTTGGAGCTAGGGAGAGGATTTTTCCTTAACTTTTGGAGTTAAAGAGAGAGAAATCTCCTACAACTTAGAAGTTGGAGAAGAAAAATAGGTCACCAATTGATTTTGACTCAATAGGTGAGGAAGATTTACAATTTTGAGGTTACAATCAAGAGGAATTATTGTTGAATTTTTATGTTCAACGATAGATATTTAGTTTGCTAAATTTAGATAAAGAGAACATAAGAGATTAATATATAGATTTGGACTATACATCAAAGATTCTTTGTACTTTTGGGTGTCCAAAAAAATAGCTCATTCTCCCAATTTGGATTTGGGGAATAAAAGAGAGATAATATTAATATTCCTATGTTTGGTGTAGGAATATGAGTTAGTTTTGACCCAACAAGATGATTCACTGGATGTGAACTCTCCCATAACTTTGAAGTTAAGGGAATAGTGATTTCCTCTTAGCTTTGGAGCTAAGGGAAATGGAACAAAACTCATAACTTTGAGGCTAAGGAGTTAGAGAGTTTTCTAGGACTTTTTGTTTAATAGAAAAGAATAAATGACCCATAGTTTTGGAATTACAAATCAATTAAGATTCATTGCTCATTCACCTAATTTGGATTGAGTGAAAAAGAGATTTCCTAGAACCTTTTGAGTTGTAGAAAGGGGAGAAATAGTGTGCAACTTTGGGTTGCGAACTTATGAATGCTCTTCAACTTTGGGTTGCAAACTTATGAATGCTCTTTCAATATTTGATGTTTAAAGAGAAGGTATACGCTCTCCCAATTTTGGTTTAGGAGAGTGGAAGAAGATTTGAATGTTCTCCTATAATTTTGGCTTATTGAGGACGATGAAGGAAATGCAACTTAGAGGTTGCAACTCATGGAAATCCCTTGAATGTTTGTTGTTAAAATAGAGGAGGTTCATTTCTCCAACTTGGGTTAGAGGGATGGAAGTGAAAAAGATGCAACTTAGGAGTTGCAAATTCTTGAAAGTTCTTTGAACACTTAATATTCAAGAAAGGTTGCACACTCTCCTAATTTAGCTTAAAAGAATGAGAAGATCTTCCTACAACCTTTGAGTTGTAGGAAGAGATGAAGGAATACACAATTTATGGGTTGCATATGAGATGATAAATCATCAAACCATGTGTTCAATGATACATGATCATTTACCAAATTTGTGTTAGATAAATTAGGGAAGAGATATGCAACTTGGAGGTTGCAAGCTCATCAACATTCTTTGAGCATTTGGTTTTTAAAGAGGGATATACGTTCTCCTAATTTTGAATTTTTAGTAGAGTAAGATGGTTTTCCACAACTCTTGAGTTGTAAGAAAGAGAGAGGGGCAATGTGCAATTAATGAATTGCAAATTGAGGATATCCCTTGAACACTTGGTGTTCAAAGAGAGGAATGACCACTAATTTAATTTTGGCTAAACGAATGAAGATATTTTCTACAATCTTTAAGTTGTAGAAGGATGAACTTCTCTACTATTTTGGTTTGTGGAGAAGAAGAGAGAAAATGTAACATATGGATTGCAAATTCATGAATGCCCTTGAACATTTTGTGTTCGAATGGAGATAACCACTCTCCTAAATTTGGGCTTAGGAGAATGAGAGGACTTTCTACAACTTTTGAGTTGTAGAAGAGAGAAGCAACAAACAACCTTTGGATTGCAAGTTGGAAGAAATTCCATGAACATTTGGTGTTCAAGGGGGAGTATTCATTTGCCTAATTTGTGGCTAAGCAAATGAGATGAAAGAAATAAGGGATTAGTGACATAATTTATTTCGAAGTTCAAAGACTCATGTAATGTGACATTTGGAACCTTGAGGAGGTTCCACATTCAATGCATGATGAAGGATATATGATTGTTTGATTGATTTTAGTGCATCAACAAACAAATCGTCAACCTAAGGTTTGGTCCTAAGGTCATATAGTTTATTTAATGAGGTGTTTGGAGCATTAAGGTGCTCCAAACCATCACACATGAGAAGGAGAAGGACACACTAAAAATTTCTAATGTATGCTATGATTCATACAGTCTAACATTTAGAGCATTGAGAAAACTCCAAGCATCATGTGTGAAGGAGGATCGTTCATTTGCTAATTTTGTGTTATTAGCAGATAAAAGAGTAGACATAGTATTAGGCCTTAAGGTCTTTACAATTCATATGATAGAATGATTTAGAGCTTTAAGGGTGCTCCAAAATAGCACATATGAGGGGGATATTTATTGGTTTTATGCTCTAAAAAACAAGGTATAAGAGCTTGAGGTTTGACTTCAAGCTCAAATGATTCATGCAATGATATGACTGGAGTGAGAAATTCTAAATAATCATGCATAATAGGGGTGATTGTTTGTTGATTTTATGCTTCAACAAACAAGAGAGTGAAATGATTGATCATGCGATGAAATGTTTGGAGCATTGAGATGCTCCAAACTGATCATGCATAAAAGGGTATAGATGAATGTTTGTTAATTTTGTATCAACAAACAAGTGATGACATACTTTTAGGATTTGTTTCTACGGTCCCTTGACTCATGAGATGACATTATTTTGGAAACTTTAGAAGCTTCAAGTCGTCATACATGAAGAGGAGAAAAGATTGCTTATTAATTTTATATCACTAAACAAAATGGCATGAAGCTAGGGTTTTGATCCTACATTAAAAGGATTCATGCAATGAAGTGTTTGGAGCTTTGAGACTCTCCAAACCATCATGCATGAGAAGAGGAGGCTCTACTAGATAGCTCCCAATGCATTGAAAAGGATTCCTAAATCACTTTTGGCATGATTATGTGATTTGAGTAGGAAGAATTTATTGCTACAACTTTTAAGAAGTTTAAGATCAAATTTGATATGATCTAAAAAGAACCTAAGAGGGCATGCAAGTGTAGATAATTCTACAATTTTAAAGAATTTTGATAATTAAGAGCAAAGTGTTTGTTTTATAAAATTTTGTGCATAAACTTAATCAACGATATATTTTGTGGGATCTACAACATAGACTTTGGAAAGTCTATGGGAGACCTCAGAATAATTTGATATTTTTGATAGTTGATTAAATTCAAATTCAAGCTCTCACATAATCTCACTAAAGTTCACAAACTTCAACATATACACACTTCTCGCAACTCGTAGGTCACATTTGCCATAACTTGTACTTTAAAGGAGGTTGCATGCAATTTGGGTGAGCTCTAAATTTATGAACATCCTCATATACTTAAATTGCTTCAGCAAACAATCAATTCAAGATTGTCATTCCACACTCTAAGTTTCATGTGATGCAAAATATAAATTTAATCGATCATCCATGTTGTGAGATTTGCTACATAGACTTTTGAAGGCCTATGTCTCATCATGGCTAGAGAGCCTGAATCAATTAAATTCAAAACATGCATTAAGTAAAACTCTAGAGCTAATTAATTTCAATGCATGCAAACTCTCCTAAATTTGGTGTCAATTTTGTCATGACATTGCATTAAAATGTGAAGTGCATGCAATTAATGATGGTCCAAAACCTATGCATCATCATTGAATTTGAGATCAAATGATGACATCTATCATAAGGCATAATTGTAGGAGATGAATCAGATACAATATAAATGAAAATACATGCGTTTGAGAGGTGTTGGATACCAACCCAACATCCAATGTGCATCTCCATCTTCTTTTGACTCTCACATGAGAGAGACAAGTCGAAAATCACCGGATTTCTTCAAGTTTACTAAGAGGATAACAAATTCTTGGATTTTGGATAGCGCAAATGAAGTTATTATAAGGCCCTAAGGCTTTTGAAGCATCATGCACACAATCATGGTTTGAGGACCTTGGGCTTTTCCTAAGTTTGGAGAGATTTCCCTCACCGGGTTGTCACGCCATAGCCCACAATCCACTCACCTTGTCAAAAAGTGAGAAAGAGGTAGAAAGCTGCTGTCCAAGCCACTCCGGATGTCGTCGCTTTCTATCCAGGTGCTTCCAGAAGGCGTTTTTGCTGTCCAAAATGCTCCAAGCTGTAGTTTTCACTTTTCTAGTTCTCTTGAAAGTGGATTTTGCTGTTCAAGAATGCTCCAAATTGCTGCTTTTGCTGTTTGAAAGCCTCCGGATGCTGATTTCACTCTCAAGAGGTTGTAGGAGGTGATGAAGGAGGAGAAGAAGATGTAATTTTCTTAAGAGGAAGTCCCTACAACTCTCAGTCAATCTCCAAATCTCCCCACAATCACCTCTCTTCTCCTACACTTGATAGAGAAAGGAAAACAATACCGAGAGCTCTTACTTCTCATTTTAGGGAAGCAGATGTCAGAAAACTGCTTGGTAGATGATGAGGTCATCAACAAGAGATTCCAGTGCGTCTATAATCGGAGGAATCGTAGATCGACTGCTATGATTAGGAGTCTTTATTTATGATGCATTTTATGTATTACTTTTGTTTATGTTTTAGTCTTTACCATTGTACCCCCTGTGAGGGATTAGTTTGTGTTGTAGCTCAGAGGGCATTTTAGTCTTTGTGTTTTTTGTTGCTTTGAGGACTATATGCGAGGGCCCTAATGATTATATGAGGATGATGATTAATGGAAAATTTGTATTCGTGTTCTCTTGACTATTGAGAGCTCTAGAGAGAAGTCGCTAGGTGAGGGCAAAAGTAACATCCACCAACCTCAGGAAGTTTCCGTTTTTTTTTTGAAGAATGCTAAAATTGCATAGAAAGATAAAACGAAACCTAGATACAAGCTACTAAGAGTGATAAACACTATCACATTCTTCCTTTACTAGATTACAAAAGGAAGAAGGAAGTTCACTCTCATAAAACAAATCCCAAAGAAAATCAAAAGAAAAAGCTAGGTTAGCACAATAATCCGCTACCCTATTACAATTGCGATTAACCCAATGAAAAATCACATTATTGACCTTGCTAAGAAAAGAAGAATCTTCAGAACCCATGCTCCTATCAATATCCTTCGTTATACTGTGCAGTTTATGAAGAATATTAATAACATTTTTATTGTCACCTTCCACTATAATGCCTCCAACATCTTTGAATCTACCTTGTAAAATCTCTGTAAGTGCAGAAAAAGCAGAAAACTCCAATTGGGCAATGTCCCAATGCGTTTTCCCCAATCCAAAAGCTAAAAGAAATCTTCCTTTACAATCCCTAACAATGCCACCAATACCAGCCTCATAATTCCCTTTAAGAGAAGCATCAAGATTAATCTTAATCCAATCGGGGGGAGGAGGTTGCCAATTATCGAAAGACAGTCCATGGGACTGATTAACAACCCAGTTTTTCGATTGAACAAAGTGCAGATTATCTTGGCTGATAAAACTGAGAACTGAAATAGCAATAAACACATTGCTTTCCTCAGGTTTCCCATGCTTAAACCTGTTTCTATGATTCCAAACAAACCAAATAACAGTAAAATACAATTTCACCATCATCACATTATCATCTTTGAGCTTCCGTAACCCAGCCAAACATGTTAGAATAGTTGCTATTTGAATGCTTTACATTTTTGCAACTTATGTAGTTTTGATGATTCCAAAAATTATTGTTCAAATGTGTAGTTATCTCCTAACAATTTTAGAAGATTTGTATTTGTTCTTGTGTGTACTAACATTTCAGGAAAATCAGACTCCAGACTACGATAACTTCAAATCAAATTCAACATGTGATACTTTGTTAATTTGAAGCTTGCATTTTTCTTTGAATTAAATTTGAAAGGGAGTGATTGTAATTGAGTGAATAAAAACATACACACACACATAAGGAGATCATAAAAATTTTGTACTGATCGTACGGGACGATATCCGATCGTACTGGACGATCAGACAGTTATCTCCTATTGAGCACATAGAACGAATAGGAACTTGCTTGAAAATTTTTTTCTAAGTCTTATTCGTCCAGGACGAAATTAATTATCGTCCAGGACGATTGGTTCACTGGAAAATTTTCGTCCAGACAAATTTTATTATCGTCCGTGACGACTGGTCCTCCGGAAAGATTTTGTCCAGACGAAATTAAAAATCGTTCAGGACGATCAGGTCTCTGGAAAATTTTCGTCCAGACGAAAATAAATTATCGTTCGTGGCGATTGGTCCTTTGGAAAATTTTCGTCCAGACGAAGTCAAGAATCGTCCAGGACGATCGGTTTTCTGTAAAAATTTCGTCTAGACGAACATATTCTCGTCCAAACGATTAACCGACTTAGAACAGTTTTCAGCAATTTCTAGAACTGACCTTGTAATAACTGTTCGTACTGGACGAACCTAATTCGTATAGGACGATCAGCTGTACCAAGACATTTCGTACACATTCAAATAGGGTCGTTTCAGATTGTTTAAGTAAAATCGTCCAGGACGATCCACGATTGTACAGGACGATCCACTGCGTACATAATTGAAAACTTACAGTTTTTGGGCGGTTTTTCTTGTCTTTTATAGAAATAGTCCAAATTAGACTGCCACCCAATCTTTTTGTCATTTGATCTTCATGCCTTTTGAGAGGATAGCCAATGAGAGAGTGGAAGAGAGCATTCAAGGGAGGATTCCTACCACTGGAGCGAGAGGGCTTCACTTGGATTTCAAAGGTAAGAATCTCTACTTGTGAATTGGGATTACTTTACTCTTTTCTTTCTTCCTTCTAGATTTCTTGTGAGAAGATCAGTCAAGGAGATCCGGTTCGCTGCCGACACTTAGAGAGCGTGAATAGCCGAAAGGATCGCTTCCTACACTTGGAGAGTGTGAACAGCCGGAAGGGTTCTCTGCCCACACTATGAGAGTGTGAAAGGACGATAGGGTTCTCTGCCCACACTAGGAGAGTGTGAAAGGACGACGGTTCTCTGCCAACACTAGTGATTGTGTAAAAGGACGACAGTTCTCTGTCAGCACTGGGGATTGTGTAAAAGGACGACGGTTCTCTGCCGCACCGGGTAGTGGTGAAAAGAGTGTGTTGTAAAGGCTTCTCCGCCTTGCTGTGAGTGCAAAAGGAGAGTCACTATTGGTTTTAGTGCAATACTCAGAGGGTGCCTCTGAGGAGTGGATGTAGGTCTGGTTATAGACCGAACCACTATAAATATGGTGTCATTTACAGTTTTTTATGTTTCCGCATTTTATTTTAATTTTTAACAACTCTGTGGTTGAAAAATATTTTCTAGAAAAACTTTAAAAGAAAAATTTTCATTTCGGTTCAACTTAATCTTCAAAGAGGGTTTAAAATTTTTAAACTACCAATTCACCCCCCCTCTTGGTAGCCTTGGGACATTAACTTAGGCTTAACAAGCTAATTACTAGATTCAACAAGTGGTATCAGAGCTCTGTTTCAAAATCATAAGTTTGAACTACTTTTTGATTAACGTAGATGGCTACATTTGAAAACCGAAACACACCTGAGGGTTACTCTATCACTAGACCTCCACTGTTTGACAATATTTCTTTTGATTTTTGAAAAACACGCATGTCTACTTTCTTACAGTCACTTGATTATCGCATGTGGATGCTAGTCCAGGAAGGTTACACAAAACCAACTAGATTAGTTGATTGAGTTAGGGTAGAAACACCTTATGCAGATTGGAGTATTGCAGAACATGACTTAGCACAATTAAATGCCAAATGTTTAAATAGTTTCTTTTGTGCTTTAAAATCTGAAGACTACATGCGAGTTTCCATTGCAAAAGCGGAAAGGACATATGGGATAGACTTTGTATAACTTATGAAGGGACAAATGAGGTTAAGCAATCAAGACTCAATATCTTGTTACATGACTATGAATTATTTCGCATGAAACCTAATGAATTTATTTCAGACATGTACACAAGATTCACTCAAATTGTCACTTCTTTGCATGCACTTGGTAGGGAATTAACTAATGCTGAAATGGTCAATAAGATTCTTCGTTGTTTACCTACTGCTTATGATGCTAAAATTACTGCAATTACAGATTCTAAAGATCTGAACATTTATTCCAATGACAATCTTCTTGGTTCACTCATTACTTATGAGCAAGGAGTAAGTCAAAGAAAGATTGATGCAGGTGAACCACGAAAGGACAAGAATATTGCACTAAATGTGGAAGAGTCAGAAAGTGAACACTTACAACCTGAGGATGAAGATGATATTGCATTGATGACTAGACAATTCAGAAGCTTTTTAAAGAGGAAGCAAAAGAGACGCCAGCAATGGAATAGAGGTAAGTATAACAGAAATGACAAGGTTTCTAATGAAGTGATTTGTTATGAATGCAGGAAACCAGGTCATATAAAGACTGATTGTCCAAAACTCAAAGCCACTCCCAGCAAGGAGAAGGTAGAGGAGAAACCAATGGTAAAGAAGGGCAAGAAGAAGTTTCAAAGAGCTTTCTGGGCGGACTCAGCTTCAGACTCATCTGAGACTAAAAAAGAAGAAGAAGTCACAAACCTTTGCTTGATGGCAGATAATGTTGAACAATCAGATCAAGAAGAGGTATGTGATTTAACCTATGATGAATTGTTTGATGTTTCTAAACACATGCATGATGCATATAGGAAAATGAAAAAGATGCATGCTAGTTTAGATTTAGAATTGGAAGAGCTTAAAAAGGAACACAAAATCCTTAGGAAAGATTATGCTTTAATAGATAATAACCACATGAAACTACTTGATGAATATGATGACTTGAATAAAAATTTTGAGAATTTAAAATCATCCTATGTTGAACTTGAAAAAGAATTTAAGAATTTCAAGGATGAATCTGAGAGCAAGACATATAGAATCAATTATACCAATCAAATCTTGGAAGATATGAATTCATTTTACAAACTCACAATAAGAGATCTCGAGGATAATAGGAACCCCCCTAAACTTGAAGATTTTACAAATCCTAAATATTATCCTAAATTCATGAAATCACTTAGAAGACAATCATATGAAAGAAAATATAGGAATATTTTTCCTAATGTTAAATATAATAATTGTGGATTTTTGGGACATATATCTAACACCTGCACTTTAAAGATGAAAACTAATTTGGTGTGGAGAACTAAGATGCATAAAACTAGATATATCATACATGCATCTGATTATAAATTTCATAAAGGTGAACCCAAACTTGTTTGGGTTCCCAGGTCTAACATTTGAGAATTTTGCAGGTGTACTCTCACACAAGACCTCGTGAGAGTATATGGTACCTGGACAGCGGATGTTCAAAGCATATGACTGGAGATACTGCTCAATTCATAACGCTGGAAGCCATGAATGGAGGCAAGGTTACACTTGGAGATAATACCACAAAGAAAGTGGTTGGATCAGGTATGATTGGAAATTTGAAAAACTTTTTCATAGACAATGTGTTATTAGTTGAAGGCTTAAAACATAATCTGTTAAGCATAAGTCAGCTATGTGATAAGGGCTATAATGTAAAATTTTTACCTACTAGCTGCATAATAAGTCTAAATGGGAAAAGTGTTTTAAATGAAAAAAGGGTAAACAATGTCTACATGCTAGATTTAAATTGTATTCAATCTTCTACTGCTTTTTGTTTGAAAACTGTTTCTGATGAATCATGGCTTTGACATAGGAGACTTTGTCATTCTAGCATGAAAAATCTTAGGAGAATTACCCAAAAGAACTTAGTGAGAGGTATACCAAAACTAACTTTACTAAGGACCACCTTTGTGATGCATGTCAATTAGAAAAACAAGTGAAGTCCTCTTTTAAGTCCAATAAAGATCTTAGGACCAGTAAACCTTTAGAAATTCTACACATAGATTTTTTGGACCTGTAGGCACTGTAAGTCTAGGAGGGAAGGTATACGGATTTGTTATAGTGGATGATTTCTTAAGATTCACTTGGGTTAGATTTCTTTTTCATAATAGTGAATCTTTTGAGGAATTCAGAAATTTTTCTACTTGGATTCAAAGGAAACTAGGGAGTGAAATAATTTCTATACAAAGTGATCCTGGAGGAGAATTTGAAAATGAAAGATTTGAAAATTTCTGTAAAGAAAAGGGGATTGATCACAATTTTTCTACACCTAGAACCCCTAAACAAAATGGGGTAGTTGAAAGGAAAAACAGAACATTAATAGAAGCCGCCCGAGCAATGTTAGCAGAATACTCACTTCCTAGATATTTTTGGGCTGAGGCGGTTAGCACTGCATATTATGTTCTGAATAGGGTGAATGTGAGATCAAATTTGAATAAAACACCCTATGAGTTGCTAAAAGGTAGAACACCTAATTTGTCTCATTTGCATGTATTTGGTTGCAAGGTGTTCATACATAATAATGGAAAATCTGCCTTAGGAAAATTTGATCCAAAATCAGATGAAGAAATTTTTGTTGGATATTCAAGTGTTGGAAAATCTTATAGGGTATTCAACAAAAGAACTTTAGTCATTGAAGAAACCACACATGTTGTATTTGATGAAAGTGGAAATTTGGAAGAGCCAAATGTTGTTGAAGAAGAAATTGAAGAAAACTCCCAAAAGATTGATAGATTAAATTTGGAAGAAAATGTGGAAGAAAATTTGGAAAGAGAAAACCCTTTGCCTAGAGATTTGAGATTTTCTAAAAACCACCCAAAGGAATTGATTATAGATGAACCAAGTGAGGGTGTTAGAACTAGGCGTGGATTAAACAAGGAAGTCAATCATTCAGCCTTTATTTCAACTATTGAACCCGCTAACATTGATCAAGCACTTTCTGATGAATTTTGGATATTGGCGATGCAAGAAGAGTTAAATCAATTTGCAAGAAATAAAGTTTGGAAATTAACTACAAGGCCAAAAGATCAAAGTGTTGTTGGAACCAAGTGGGTTTTCAAAAATAAAATGAATGTCTCAGGAGTAGTCATTAGAAATAAGGCTAGATTAGTTGCTAAGGGGTATAATCAAATTGAATGAATTGATTTTGAGGAGACTTTTTCCCCTGTAGCTAGACTTGAAGCAATTAGGGTTTAACTTGCCTTTGCCTGTTTTAAAGGTTTTAAATTGTTTCAAATGGATGTAAAAAGTGCCTTTTTGAATGGGGTTATTGAAGAAGATGTTTTTGTAGAACAACCTAAAGGTTTTGAAAATTCTAAATTTCCAAATCATGTTTTCAAGTTAAAAAAGGTATTATATGGATTGAAACAGGCAGCTAGGACTTGGTATGAGAGGTTGAGCACCTTCCTACTTGAAAGATCTTTTGAAAAAAGAAGTGTGGATACAACTCTCTTTTTAAGAAAAATTGGAAAGGATATACTTATTGTTCAAATTTATGTGGATGATATCATCTTTGGATCTTCAAATAAAAATCTTTGTGATGATTTTTCTAAAACAATGAGTAGTGAATTTGAAATGTGTTTAATGGGAGATTTAAATTATTTTCTAGGATTTAGTATTAAGCAACTTGAGGAAGGTACATTTCTTAGTCAAACTAAATATATTAAGAATATCCTTAAAAAATATGAAATGGACAATGCTAAACCTGTTAGTACACCAATGAGTTCCTCAGTTTAGTTGGATAAGGACCTTAAGGGAAAATCTGTTGATCAAAAGAAATTTAGAGGGATAATTGAATCTTTACTTTACTTGACTGCTAGCCGACCAGATATTATGTTCAATATTTGCTTATGTGCTAGATTTCAATCAGATCCAAAAGAATCACATTTGACAGCAGTGAAAAGGATTTTAAGATATTTACTAGGAACTCAAAACTTAAGGATTTGGTATACTAAGTTTAGCTCTTCATTTGAAATTATTGGTTACTCAGACTCTGACTTTGCAGGCTGTAGAGTGGATAGGAAAAGCACTTCTGGAACATATCAATTCATTGAAATTTCATTAGTTTCATGGTCTAGTAGAAAACAAAATTCAATGGCACTATCTACTGCAGAAGCATAATACATTGCATTAGGAAGTTGTGTGGCACAAGTACTTTGGTTAAAACAACAGTTGATTGATTTATGATTAACTATAGGCACTATTCCAATTTATTGTGACAATACTAGTGCTATTTGCATTTCCAAAAATCCTATTCAACATTCTAGAACCAAACACATTGATATAAGACATCATTTCATAATGGATCATGTATCCAAGGGAGAAATTGAACTCACACATGTTTCAACTGAAAATCAACTTGCAGACATTTTTACAAAACCTTTACCCTTTGATACCTTCGGTACTTTAAGAACAAGGCTTGGTGTTATTGATTTGAATGCCTAAATAAAATGTCTTTGCAACATTGATAATTTTTTGTTTGTTATGTTTTTGATTTTGTGAAATTTTGTGTGTTTTGAATGAATTTGTTTTTGGGTATATGGTTTTATTTTATGTTTTTTGTGTTTTTGAATGTTTAGTTTGATTTTCTTAAATTAAAATTCAAAATTCAAAAATTGGAGGAAATCGTCCGGGACGAATTTTGTTTCGTACTGGACGATGTGTGAAAGAACAGTTTTGCGCGAATTTTAACCGTTTTGAGAGCAGTTTTTAATTAGATCGTCTGTGCGATCGAAATTTTTTTTCTCTCAAACGTCGAGACAATTGAATGCAGCGGTTGAGTGGATAAGACAATTTTAAATATGGATTTCGTCTGTACGAATTTTTGGTTCGTCCAAACGAACAGATGTCGTTTCATTGTAGGGGACGGTTTTAAAGAGACATTAAAACGAGTTATTTTTTTGATCGTTTGTACGAAATAATTTCGTCTGTACGATCGGTCAAGTCAAAAAGCCTGAACGAAGGGACGCATCGTAAGTTGTGTTGATTACAAAAAACCGTTACATTTTGGACGAATTTGATCGTCTGTAGGAAATATTGTCGTCCAGACGAACGATGATTTTCGTCCAGGACGAAAGTTTTTCGTCCAGGACGAACGGATCATTTTTCTTTAAATATGAAGGCTTTCTAACTTAACAATCACACTTCCAAACTTCACTTTCAATCCCTTTCTACTTCAAATCGACAATGATCTCCTCAAGCAAGAGACAAAAGGTGTTGGCAAAGAAACCCAATAGGAATGCCTCAGAAAACTTCCTGTCTAAGGCGAATGAGGAATCCTTTCCTCCTTTTGCATCCACCAAAATAACTCCCTCTCGCATTTTAATCCAAAGCGAGTTAAATTTTAAGGTAATGCACCTTTTTGCCTCAACCCAATTTCATTTCATACTTTCTCTCATCCACTTCTACAACAAGCAAACTTACCACTATTTCCTAGCTAACATGAGTTTTAATTCCGACCACTCCTCCATAAGTTCTTATGTCTTCAAGCAAAAAGTTGAAATCACCAAGCACGACATTTGTGCCTTTTTGAACTTAAGAACTGAGGGATATAAAGCTCACACCCTAATGACAGAAACCACTTTCAAATGGTATGATGTCAATAGGGTAATTAGAGAAAATGGTCTTGACTATCATGTCGCTAGAGTCTCCGGTATGACCAAAAATGCCCGAATCATCCAACATATCCTTCGATCTTCAATCATTCCTAAAGCTAGTGATAGGATTAATATTACCCCTCTCCTTTCTGCTCTAACCTTTTTGATTATAGAATGTCATCCTATTAACGAAGCCCAACTTATCATAGATCATATCTATGGGCTTTCAGAAATAGGACATGCAGAACAGAAGAGAAAAATGAACATCTCATTAGGACACTTAGTCACATACATTTTGGAAAAGAAATACAACTTAGTGCATCCTGATGATGAATACGAAGAGCCAGTATACTATAATGATGCTTCCTTCAGATTGTTTTTCAAGGAGGAAAAAAGAAAAGCACATGCCAGTGCTTCAGAAGAGGAAGAAGAAGGAGAGCAAATTTCTGCATCTCAGTCAGATTATCAGAATCTGATTGAAAGATTTGATAGATTAGAGACTCATGTTGATCAAAGGTTTGATCAATTTGATGCTCAACTTAAGCAGCAGCAACAAGACATTGGTAATATTAGAAATGAAGTACATGAAATTAATACCAATGTAATGTTGATGGCCTCCTACTTCAACCTTTTTGGCGGCATTTCTCCTTCTCCAGAACAGTAGAGATGAATTTCTTTGTGTTTGTTGTACTCGTGTTTTATGTTTTGTTGTGTCAGTTTTTATGTTAAGTGTTTGTTTTTTTATGTTTGTTTTTTTTTTAAGTTCAGTGTATTTTCTTACTTGTTTTTAGATATTATGAAATGTGTAATCCTTTCATTAATATCAATGCATGTTGTACTTGTTTCAAATTTGATTTGTTTTTGGAATGTGGTTAATTTTTATGAATTTCATTAGTATTATTTAATCTTCATAGTGCTTAAATTAGATTGTAATTTGAGATTATCTATATTAGAAAATCTAGTCTTTCTAAATTTAAAAGTTGTTTATAACTTGTTGTAATTAGAACTTTTAAATTCATGTCTATTCATTTAGACTACATAAAATTTAATATTATTATTGCAATTTAGATGTTTTCTTATTTTGTATTTCTATGCTCAAGTGATATTTATGCACTTAGAAATATTTGAAATTTTAGATTATTGATTTTGGAAAGAATTGGTCTCAATTACTCTTGAAAATTGTACAAAAAGTACAAAAATCAAAAGAAATGTGCAAAGATTTGCAATGTGAAAAAGAGGCACAAAATAAGCCCAACAAGAAAAAAAAAATGCATAAAAATGAGCCTCAAAAATTTTGAAAAAGATGCGCAAAGCGCCACATGTGGTAATTCTCTTCTTTCCAAATTCTTTCAATCTCTTAATTCAAATTGATCTTATGTTCATTTATATTCCATTGAACTTTGAAATATAAATTTTTTTTTACATCTCTCTTGTAATGATTTTCTATATTCGAATGTCTAAATTGAATCATGTCTTTGAAAAATTCTTCTTACTTACAATGTAATATCACTTCTTAAATTTTATGAATTTCTATGATTGACCTAATGTTTTTAGTTTAAAATTGCATATCTTATGTCAATCACCATTTAGATTAAATTTTCAAATGAATTTCATATAATTATTTACATTTCTCGTCTATTTCTTCTTCACTTTTTATTGTTGTCAAAAAGGGGGAGAAATTATTGTGTTTTGATTTGTTTTGTTTTGATTATTCTGTTTGTTTTGTTTTGATTATTCTGTTTGCATTTTGCTTTTGTGTGTTTGACTTTGTGATTGTTTGTGTTAAAATTTTTGAAAAACAAAAATATTGTTCTTTGCTTCAAAATTCCTCCTTATTTTCATGTATTCATCAATTCAGGGGGAGTTTAGGAGATAGGAGATTGATAGGAGATTTGTTTAAATTGAAACCATACAAACAATAATTGTTTTGCCATCATCAAAAAGGGGGAGATTGTTAGAATAATTGCTATTTGAATGCTTTATATTTTTGCAACTTATGTTGTTTTGATGATTCCAAAAATTATTGTTCAAATGTGTAGTTATCTCCTAACAATTTTAGAATATTTGTATTTGCTCTTGTGTGTACTAACATTTCAGGAAAATCAGACTCCAGACTACGATAACTTCAAATCAAATTCAACATGTGATACTTTGTTAATTTGAAGTTTGCATTTTTCTTTGAATTAAATTTGAAAGGGAGTGATTGTAATTGAGTGAATAAAAACATACACACACACACATAAGGAGATCATAAAAATTTTGTACTGATCGTACGGGACGATATCCGATCGTACGGGACGATCAGACAGTTATCTTCTATTGAGCACATAGAACGAATAGGAACTGGCTTGAAATTTTTTTTCTAAAACCTATTCGTCCAGGAAAAAATTAATTATCGTCCAGGACGATTGTTTCACTATAAAATTTTCGTCCAGACGAATTTTATTATCGTCCGTGGCGACTAGTCCTCTGGAAAGATTTCGTCCAGACGAAATTAAAATTCATCCAGGACGATCAGGTCTCTGGAAAATTTTCGTCCAGACAAAAATAAATTTTCGTCCGTGGCGATTGGTCCTCTGGAAAATTTTCGTCCAGACGAAGTCAAGAATCGTCCAGGACGATCGGTTCTCTGTAAAAATTTCGTCCAGACGAACATATTCTCGTCCAAACGATTAACCGACTTAGAACAGTTTTCAGCAGTTTCTAGAACTGACCTTGTAATAATTGTTCGTACTAAACGAACCTAATTCGTACAGGACGATCAGCTGTACGAAGACATTTCGTACACATATTCAAATAGGGTCGTTTCAGATCGTTTAAGTAAAATCGTCCAGGACGATCCACGATCGTACAGGATGATCCACTGCGTACAGAATTGAAAACTTGCAGTTTTTGGGCGGTTTTTCTTGTCTTTTATATAAATAGTCCAAATTAGACTGCCATCCAATCTTTTTGTCATTTGATCTTCGTGCCTCTTGAGAGAATAGCCAAGGAGAGAGTGGAAGAGAGCATTCAAGGGAGGATTCCTACCACTGGAGCGAGAAGGCTTCACTTGGATTTCAAAGGTAAAAATCTTACTTGTGAATTGGGATTACTTCACTCTTTTCTTTCTTCCTTCTAGATTTCTTGTGAGAAGATCAGTCAAGGAGATTCGGTTCGCTGCCGACACTTAGAGAGTGTGAATAGCCGAAAGGATCGCTTCCTACACTTGGAGAGTGTGAACAGCCGGAAGGGTTCTCTGCCCATACTAGGAAAGTGTGAAAGGACGATAAGGTTCTCTGCCCACACTAGGAGAGTGTGAAAGGACGACGGTTCTCTGCCAACACTGGGGATTGTGTAAAAGGACGATGGTTCTCTGCCAGCACTGGGGATTGTGTACAAGGATGACGGTTCTCTGCCGCACCGAAAAGTGGTGAAAAGAGTGTTGTAAAGGCTTCTCCGCCTTGCTATGAGTGCAAAAGGAGTGACCTATTGGTTTTTGTGCAATACTCAGAGGGTGCCTCTGAGGAGTGGATGTAGGTCTGGTTATAGACCGAACCACTATAAATCTGGTGTCATTTACAGTTTTTTATGTTTCCGCATTTTATTTTAATTTTTAACAACTCTGTGGTTGAAAAATATTTTCTAGAAAAACTTTAAAAGAAAAATTTTCATTTCGGTTCAACTTAATTTTCTAAGAAGGCTTAAAATTTTTAAACTACCAATTCACCCCCTCTCTTGATAGCCTTGGGACATTAACTTAGGCTTAACAACCTAATTACTAGATTCAACAAAACAATCATTCCAGCCACTGAATTTTGGTACCTGAAATCCCCAGCCTCTCAGCACATCCAACATCTTCCGAAGCTTGCAGTAGTTGGATGAAATATGATTACTATCTTCCAAAACTTCACATCCCAACGGAAAAACAGGAACATTAGCAAGTTTTCTTCTGAAGAGCAAAGCACCTGTGGGGAGAGCATCAGAGAACAACCGCCAAATGAAAACTTCCAGCCTTGCATTCATTCTCAGTTTATAAACCCAATTGATTGGAACGATAACCTCCAGATCTTTATATCCTCCATAAGTAAAGCAGAGATGGACTTCCCTGACATCTTATATTTTAACTCCATTCAATCCTCATTCATATTAGGAAAAATTTGGACTTTGCAAATAAGTTCCCGTAAATCTGTCCCAAAGAACATATTCAGCTTCTCACGGTCCCAACTAACTTCAGAAATGAAGGAATCCATAGTAGTATTGTTATCCTCAAAATAACCTACAAACGTTGGCCATTTGAGTAAAGATTTGTCCAAAAATCCAAATGTCCTTCAACACCATAATTTTGGAACCATCACCAATTCTCCATCTTACATGATTCCTGAGCAATGTTTAAAATTGCGTAATCGGGTATTGAGGCGTTTTTCGTTCGTGAGGCGAGGCGTAAGCCTCAAGGATTTTTGAGGCGTAAGCCTCAAAATTAAAAAATTGCGTAAGCATAAAATGATAAATTTTGTATATACTAATGAGTAAATAATATATAAAACATAAAAATGTACAAGATATGAAGTGAAATCAAAATATCCCAATAATAAGACAACATTAAATATAGTCCAACTCAAACTCAATCTTTTCCAAATCACAGTATTCTTTTCATTAACATATTATTCTAAAAATAAATAGCAATGACATATCACATAAGAACTCATAAGTCATCAGCACTGTCATCACCATGTTTAAAAATGTTCAATTAGGTATTGAGGCATTTTTTTTTTGCAAGACGAGGTGTAAGCCTCAAGGCATTTTGAGGCGTGAGCCTTATAATAAAAAATTTGTGTTAAGTGCAAATAAATGTTAAAAGTAAATTTTTATATAATACTCAAATAATATGTTAAAAAACGGTGACGAGTTAGAGGTTAAGGAAGTTGCTGCGACTAGGGGGTACACGAAGTGTGATTTGTTTACGGCTTTACTTAAGGATTTATGTAAGTTTTAATATATATCGGGTGAGGCGTAAGCCTCACGCCAATGAGGCGAGGCGTGCCTTAAGGCGGTCCTCAACCAAGTTGAGGCGCAAGCCTCATAAAAAAAACTTGAGGCGTAAACCTCAAGGCGGTTTTCACTGGAATTGCGCAAAGGCGGGCCTCAAGGTGAGCCTCATATTGCGCAATTTTAAACCATGTTCCTAAACGCACTCCAACCAGAAACCAAGATCTTCCAAGTAGAGGAACTACTTTTGTGCAGCCCATAATTCCACCAATTAACTCCAGACTTAGCAGTGAGTTGTTTGTTGAGAAGAGAATCTGGCTTATCAATATCTTCCATGTAAATTTGGCTCTCATAGCATTCCTCCTTGCTACAGCTGAATGAACATCCCATCCCCCAAACTATTTTGGCTTGCAAATTTGCTCCCAAGCCACATAATGAATGCCCCTTTTACCATCACATTTATTCCAGATAAAATCTCTACAAATCTTCTCAAATTCCATCAACGTCTTCATCAGAATAAGAGAGTGAGTCATGATAAAAACAAGAAGTGCAAGATAAACTGATTTAACCAAAACCAGTCTACCAGCTAGAGAGATGTATCTGTTCCCCCAAGCATTAATTTTTTTGCTGGATTTATCCAATAAAACTTGAAAGTCCACCTTCCTTAAACATCGCAATGCCAATTTGATTCCCAAATACTCAAACTCTTCAACTAATTTAATTCCCTCTGGAAATCTGCACCTTCCTCCTCCTTTCCACCGAACTACCACAAACTAAGGAAGATTTATGGTAGTTAATATTTTGGCCTGTCCACTTACAATAACTATCCATAATCTCTCTAACCTTCTTCATACAATTCACCTTAGCTTCCATAAACAGCAAAATATCATCTGCAAATAAAAGATGAGAAATCTTTTGGGAATTAGAAGAGATCCTAATACCCACATCAGTACCCCTGTTATGGAAAGCGTTAGAAAGAAGTTGGGAATAAAGGATAAAAAGAAATGGTGACAGAGGGCATCCTTTTCGAAAGCCACTCTTCCCCTCAATCCAACTAGAATTAGAACCATTAATCATAATAGAATATCTTGGATCTAGGATACATTCCATCACCAAATTAACAAACTTGGTAGGGAATCCCAACTCTGTCATCATCTTCTTCAAGGTTGACCAACATATACTATCATATGCTTGCTCCATGTCCACTTTGATTGCTAAGAACCCATTACAAGCTTTAGAAAATCTAAGCTTGTTAAAAACCTCCTGAGCCGAAAGAAGATGATCTGAGATTGATCTTCCCCTCACAAAAGCCGCTTGTTCTTCAGAAATAATCCTAGGAATAACTCCTAACATTCTGTTAAGCAAAACTTTAGCAACAATTTTATAAATTGAATTGCATAGGGCTAATGGTACGGTAAGCTGATGGAATACTGGGATTAGAAGTTTTTGGAATAAGCACAACTAAGGTGTCTTTCCAACCCTTGCACATAGAACCAGTGAGAAAAAAACAGCTGCACAACTTTAACTACATCCTCTTTAATGATGTTCCAAAAAGCTTTGAAAAAGGAATAGGTGATTCCATCAAAGCCCGGAGCTTTGTTGCTGCCCAGATTCAAAATAACTTCCTTAATTTCAACTTCGGCCTGCTCATTATCTAACAAAATCTTATCACTGTCTTGCAAAACTAACCACGGCTTAGGCCATCCAGCAAAGCAGCAACTTTTGGATTTCCACTTATTCTGAAAAAACATATAAAATACCTCCTCAACCTCTTTCGGATCATCAGTCAACAGCCCATTAGAATCCTTAATTTGAGAAATCCAGTTGACATTCCTCCTAGAATTGGCAAAAGAATGGAAGAATTTGGTATTTGCATCACCATCCTTAATCCACTTAGCTTTTGCCCTTTGCTTCCACCAGGTATTCATATTATGAAGAATAACATTAAGTTCTTTGACTTAAGCTCTAAGTACCCAAAGCTTCTCCTCAGTCAATCAACCTTCCCTCGCTTCGTCTTCTTGCAAATGCAGAATTTCAGCTTTCAACTTGTCTTTCTCCAAAGATAAATTCTTCAATCTAGCCTTGCTCCAATAAAACAAATCTTTCAAAGTTATTTTGCATTTTTTATTAAGAACTTCCATGTCATCCCCCAAGAAGGGTCTCCTCCACCTACTAAAGACAATATGTTCGGCAGTCTTAAAGGGCAACCAAGTGTCTTCAAACTTAATACCACTTCTTCCTTTACAACCCGACTCAAACATCTTTAAAACAATCGGACTATGGTCCGAAGCAACTCTGGCTAGGTGTCTAACCAAAGTAATTTGGATTTTGTTGATGACCAAGGTATTAAGAATACACCTATAAAGTATTTCCAGAATCCGTCCCCCTCCACTCTTGTTGTTGCACCAAGTGAATCTAGGACCAATAAACCTGACTTCATGATAGTCATTCTCATTCATAAACTTCACCATATCCAAAGGGCCTTGAGTGAATTTAAATCTTCTACCACCCTTCTTATCTTCCTGAGCCAAAATGCAATTAAAATCCCCTCCAACAATAGAAGGAATATCTCTATGGGAAACCTGCTGAACATACTCCCAAAATAAACATTCTCTTAAGAGTCTCTTTACTAGCATAAACAGTTGAAATAATCCATACTCCTCTATTGAAGACATTGAGATCACCAATAACACATTGATCTGAAGTTTTTAAAACTGAAAAAGAAGCCAAATCCGATCTCCATAGAACCATAATTCCACCAGAAAGTCCTTCTGAGGGAAGAAGAAAATAGTCCCAACTAAGCCCCATCATCCTTACAAACGAATCTTTATCCATAAAAGAAATTTTAGTTTCAATCAACCTTAGAAAGAACACTTTGTAGTCTTTAATAATTTCCTTCAAATAAAGAGAGGCCTCCCTTTTTTTTGCCCCTATACAATTCCAAAATACGATTGATTCCATTAAAAAAGTCTGTAGGAGGAGCCCCTTACTCTTTTCTTCATACCTCCAATCCATAAATCTACCTCTAGAATTGCTTTTAATAGGCCTCATTGTTAACTTTCTTTCGCTAATTCCCCTCCGTCTCCACTACCCGCCGGCCACATCCCCTCCAGAAGTCGCCGGCCAAGCCCTATCCCTTCCTCCACCCCACAAGCCGCCGTCCACCCTTCCCCAACCTTCATCCAAGATACCTCCCCTAATCACCGGCCCTAAGCCCTCCTCCCTTAAGCGCTAGTTGCCGGCCCTAAGCCCTCCTCCCCCAAGCCTTAGCCGTCAGCCACCCTTGCTCTTCTATATGTGCTAATTTCCTAATTTAGCGCATTATTAATTTTGAATGTCTCCTAATTCGAATTCAAATGAATTTGAATTTTAAAACATTTCCCAATTGATATAAACACATTTTAGGAAGTCCCCCCCAATTAATACAAATATGAAATTAAATTGGATTCAACTCCAAGTCCACATTCAATGCATGTGGACACATTCAATGAATGTGGACACCTTTCTATTCCCCCCCTTTTGGCTGGCTCCTCTCTCCCTCTCTTAATTATTTCATTCCCTAATTGGAACTCTAATTGAGGAGGTAATAGCCACCCCTCTCCTCTCTCCTCCTCTCTCCTATCTTACCAAATTAAAGGCCCCATCAATGGGCCGCCCCTTCCGCTCTCCTTTCCCTCTTTGCCTTAGAAATTCAAATTTCAAATTCTCCCATTCAATTCCAACTTAAATTTGAAATTAAATTTCTAATTTTTGAATTTACCTTCCCTCCCTAACCAATCCCTAACATCTAAAATTAAATTTAGTTAGCCCCTCTGCTAGCCTTAGCCAACCACCCAAATTCCTCCCTCCCTTACCAGCCTTCTTCCATGCTTGATATGTCATCTAAGGAAGAAGACACAAAACTTCCATCGGCCTACTTGCTCATGAATGGACTATCTGGAGTGTGATCATGGATTTGTGTATGACTCTCAAGGGTGAGTAGATGTTGTTCATCTCCCTTCTTTGACATCAATTTCGTGATCGACCACTTTATCGAAAATTACATCGATTGGATCTTCTTCACCTTGACTGACGCCATCGACAAGCATTAACTTCCCGTTCAATGCCAGATCCTCCATCATCCATCTACTACCTCTTTCACAATTGGATTTTCCTTGAACAAGACTATAAGCACCTTCTGTACTTTGGTGGCATTATTTTTATTGCATAAATTATTCTCCCGCTAAAAGTCCTCAAGAGTGCGAGTGAGGGAAATTCAAGGTGATCTTTCTAATTGTTAACTAGTGGATTTATGTTAGTTGCACATTAAGCTTTATCGTTGTTTTAATGTTATTTTAAGTTTCCTACTAATCTACTTTGTCACCGCATGCCAAAGCAAAATAATAACTATGGGTTCCTTGAATCGAATATGGTGAAACAATAAGTTTTAATTACAAAGCTTATCATATTTTTTATAAATTTCTCTGCAATTCATACAACTGCTACTTTATCTCATATCAGCTTGGTATCAGAGCATGGTTGTGTCTTAGTTGAATTCTAGGTTTCGCACTCGCCTTTAGTAGACGTTATAGTTTGCATCCACCCTTCCATACAAGATCTTTACATTATTGCTGTATTTGCATTTGTTACCCAACTTGAGTCAATGGACCCTAAACTTAAGAATATCAGAGATGTTTGGAGTTTTCTCCGATTGACCACATTCTATCTAAGGTTTATAAGGAATTTTAGCACCATCATAGCCCAAATAACTGATTTTCTAAAGAAAGGAGAATTTCAAGAGTATACCTATACGATCAAACATAAAGCAGGGTTTGAAAACAAAGTGACTGACATATTAAGTCGCGTATGATGGTAACCCGAGAAATGAGGGCTTAAGTGATCGGATTCGAACGTATTAAGACGGATTATAAAGAGTGCCCTGACTTTAAGGATACATATTCTCTACTAACGACTGAGAGTGAATGAATAGTCAATGATTTCTTTCTGGTAGATGGATATTTGTTTAAATCACAAAAGCTTTGCATCCCCAATGCTCACTTCGAGAATTCCTCATTTGGGAATTACACGCTGGTGTTTTGGCTAGTTGATTTAGGCAAATTGAAACCACTGCTTTTGTAGAACATCGTTTTTACTAACGTAGCCTTAAATGTAATGTTATTTAATTGGTGAAAGGTATCATAGTTGTCAGCTAGCTAAACAACGTATACAAAATACAGGACTCTACACGCCCCTCTGAATACCTAATTTCTTTTGCCAGGACATAAGCATGGATTTCATACTTAGATTTCCAAGGCCTTTAAAAAGCATGACTCTATTTGCCTGGTAGTTGGCCTTTTTTCTAAGATGGCTAATTTCCTTCCATGTTTCAAAACTTTTGATGCTTCTCGAGTCGCGAAGATATATTTTAATGAAATTGTTAGGTTACGTGGTTACTTAAAACCATAATATCTGATCGAGATGTTAATTTACTAGTTATTTTTGGATGACTGTGGCATAAGATGGGTACCAAGCTCCAATTTTTTACTTCTTTTCATCCCAAATTGATGGGCAAATTGAAGTTGTTAATAGGAGTTTAGGCAATCTCTTATGTACTTTGATAGGAGAACATGTTCGAGATTGGGATTTCAAACTCCATACAATTGAGTTCACTTATAACAACTCTGTTAATCGAACCACGGGTCTAAGTCCCGCTGAAATTGTGTACACGCACCAACCTAGACAGCCTATAGATTTGATCCCTATGTATCCTAAGTTAAGAGCATATGAGTCTGCATTTGCATTTACATCGCATCTACATGAATTACACAAGGAAACTAATAAAAAAATTGAACAAAGCAATGCTAATTATAAACTTAATACAGATCTTAAGAAAAGATTTAAAGAATTCGAGATTGGAGATTTTGTAATGGTACGGATTCGTCTTGAACGGTACTCACAAGGGACCGTTAAAAAGTTACATGTTAGAAGTGCGGGACCTTTGAAATAACATAAAAAATAAATAGTAATGTTTATGTGTTATACCTAACTGAAGGTTTTAACATGAATCTTATGTTTAACATTGAAGATCTAGTAGCCTTTGATAGACTAGAATTTAACCCAATAAATCCACTAAATATTGAGCCTTGTGTGACCCCACTTGGTGAAAACCTAGCCTACATCCACTCTCAAATATCCCTTCTTTATCTTATGCGGAGAAAATTAAAGCTATACTTAATGATGAAATCATTTCCACCAAATAAGGTGGGCACCAAAGGTATTTAGTTCAATGGAAAGGAAAACTTAAGACAGAGAACACGTGGATTGATCGTGGTGAGCTACAAATATTGGACCCCAACCTTCTAGAGTTAAATGAAGGCACTTGTGACATTTACTTGACAGGGTCGAGTATTCTCCCACTTGGGGAGAATGATAAGGAAATCATTAAGAAATTCGAGCGCGTCTATCATCGGAGAAATCGTAGATTGACGGTTAGGACTATGAGTCTTTATTTTTGATGCATTTTATGTATTACTTTTGTATATGTTTTAGTCTTTACCACTGTGCCTCTGTGAGGGATTATTTTGTGTTGTAGCCAAGAGGGCATTTTAGTCTATATGTGCTAATTTAGCACATTATTAATTTAGAAGGTCTCCTAATTCGAATTCAAATGAATTTGAATTTCAAAACGTTTCCTAATTGATATAAACATATTTTAGAAAGTCTCTCGAATTAATACAAATCTGAAATTAAATTGATTCGATTCCAAGTCCACATTCAAGGGTTTTAATGCATGTGAAAGGTGGACGGTGGTAGAGGATTCAATGAATGACTACTAAGAGCAAAAAGGAGGACAAAAATAGAGAAACAAACTTTCAAAGATATTCCTCCCGCCCTCTTTTGGCCGACCCCTCTCTCCCTCTCTCTTAATTATTTCCTTCACCAATTGGAACTCCAATTAAGGAGATAATATCCGCCCCTCTCCTCTCTCATCCTCTCTCCTATCTTACTCAATAAAAGACCCCATCAATGGGCCACCCCTTCCACCCTCCTTTCCCTCTTTGCATTAGAAATTCAAATTTCAAATTCACCCATTCAATTCCAACTTAAATCTGAAATTAAATTTCAGATTTTTCAATTTACCTTCCCTCCCTAATCAATCCCTAAAATATGAAATTAAATTTAACCCCTCACTTAGCCTTGGCCGACCCCCCAAATCCCTCCCTCCTCCCTTACATCCCTTCTCCCATGCTTGATATGTCATCTAAGGAAGAAGACACACAACTTCCCTCGGCCTACTTGCTCATAAATGGCCGATCCGGAGCGTGATCAAGGATTTGTGTATGACTCTCAAGGATGAATAGATGTTCTTCAATCTCCCTTCTTTGACATCAATTTCGAGATGGACCACTCCATCGAAGGCTACATCGATTGGATCTTCTTCACCTTGACAGACGCCATCGACAAGCATCAGCTTCCCGTTCAATAGCAGATCCTATATCATCCGTCAGCTACCTCCTTCCTGGTTGGATTTTCCTTGAACAAGACTAAAAGCGCCTTTTGTACTTTGGTGGCATTATTATTATTATATAAATTATTCTCCCGCTAAAAGCCATCAAGAGTGTGAGTGAGGGAAACTCAAGGTGATCATTCTAATTGTTAACTGGTAGATTTATGTTAGTTTCCCATTAAGCTTTAACATTGTTTTGATGCTATTTTATGTTTCCCTACTAATCTACTTTATAAATGCATGCTAAAGCAAAACAATAACTAAGGGTTCCTAGAATATAATATGGTAAAACAATAAGTTTTAATTACAAAGCTTATCAAATTTTTTATAAATTTCTTTGCAATTCCTACAACTGCTACATTGTTTCACATCAATAGACGTTCCCTTATGCTTGATTTGGTCTCCAGAAACCGCCTAGAGAAGGAAATCCTTGGTCGGCTCGGCTGGTTAGGCTCGGCCGCACACAGGAAGGAGATAAAATGACGGGAGTTCTCTCTCTCGGATGGAAGACCTGCATGCAAGCTGGACGGAACTGCAAGGCTCTTCTCACCATCTGATCTTCCACATGTTTAGGACGGACTCCCTTGTTTAGCTTGATTATGGATGGACGCAAGCAAGGCCGCACGACCCCTGCCTTTTTTCGCCTCCCGCTCTGTCTGGGACGGACGGACAATAGAGGGAGAGCGGAATGCTCTCCTTATCCTTCTTTGCTTCAGGACGCATGAGACCAGTAGTTCACCGCCCAAATTGTCCAATCCCGCTTATTCTTTGCGCGAAACGAAGGATTTGACAGAAATTGAATTGGATTTCAGATGAAATCTGAACCCTTCCCTTGATTTCCTGATTTGGGAAGTCAAATGAGCTTGAATTGATCAATTAGGACTGGAATTGAGCTCGAATTGGACTTGATTCGAATTGATTTAAGTCGATTCATTTCCGATTGGGTTTGATCGAGCCAATTTTACAAAATTAGGTTGAAATCGGCATCGATTTGTATTGAATTTTGTTCAACAGAGCTTGACAAGATTCGATTTGGACCAACTGAAGGTCGGCCCGATCGATTTAATTTTAATTTAATTAAATTGAATTTAAATTTAATTCAGTTGAGGTTCAATTTGGGTCAATTTTGTTCAACAACCTTCACACATTGATTGAGCGCGATTGAGCCCAGTTAGGCTCGAATTGGCTCGATGCGAAAATAAATGTCAACAAGTTTAAGAATTTTTTGGAAGAAAGGTTTAGCTGTATGGGAGGTATCATTAGGTTTTAAACAAGACATTTATAATACCATTTTGGAGAACCTATCAACAATCATAAAATTTAGTCTTGGCAATTTTGAACCAATGGTCAGTTCCAAGAAAATTTTAGTTTGGGAAGCTTATTAGGTAATTTATTTGAGGTCATATTATTGAACTTAGAAAAGAGATTAGAGATCATAGCACCTATATGAGTCTTTAAAGGGGTGAGAGTAATTTCCTTATCATGTAATAAGTGCAGTGTAGAGTCCAAGCAAAATTCTTTTCTCATTTTTTGAAACTTATGTGTTTAATATGGATTCTAGTAGGTGGTAAGTCAATTGGGACGGCTTCTTGGGCTAAGGGTAAGTGTTTTTTTTTTTTTTTTGGGTGGGGGGGAAGGGAGGGGGTTATCCATAACTATAGGTTGAACTTTGGCCTTTTTTTGTGAGCAGTCAGTTTTAAGGTCAAAAGAGATTTTATTTAGGGGAAGTGAAATATCTTTTTCATGTGATTTGATAGAGAGCTTATTTTTAACTTTCAATGTATAATTATTTTTTTGACTGTAATGAATTTTATTCCTATCATAAAGCCTAACCTAATAGTATATCGGCTAATAGTATATCGGCTAATCCATTGATAGAACATCACCTACAATCCTATATTCATAAGTATTAATCTTAATTGAAACTAATTATCTAGATGTAATATGTAAAGGTGTGTGATTAACCCAACTTATATGAAATGGGTCAACTTGAGGTTTAAGTTAAGCCTTATGAGCCAATAAAATAGTATTATATGAATTGATGATATGTCCTAATACAAAAGGAAAAGAAAATAAGATAAATTAAATTAAATTAAAAGCATCCAAATATATGAAAATTCAGATTGACCATATAAGTCAATTAGAGTTGTCTTGAAATCAAGAAATTTATGAAGAATTTTACCTTCTTCATTGGCATAACCTACCTACCCATCAAGGGAATTTAAATTAGGTTTTTAATTATTCTCCTGTGATTTTAGGAGAATTATGAGATGGTAATGTGCTTGCATGAAGAGTTGTGAATGATGAATGACTTAAATCTTTATGTAAAGCCTTGGTTTGTGATATTGCTATGGACCTTTTCTTGGTGCTGCATTAGTTGGCTTACTTGGATGAATGTTTGACAGTCTTTGTACTTCAATGATTCTAGGGTTTTATTGTGCTTACCTGTTTACAGATTTGTTGTTTTATAATTTGATTACATTTATTCATAATTATAAAACAATCTGAATGCTTATATGAAGTATCAAACTCTCTGCACCTATATTGTTCAATGTCGTTTTATAAGAATGTTTCAGTATGGCTAGTTTGCAGGCATTATTTTTTTGTTAGCGGATGAACTTTTTTTTTTTAAGCCAACTAACACTAATTTTCAGCTATGTTATTCCTAGAACTAAAACCTGTTTGCTTTCCATTATTCTCTTACTTCCCAGGTTTGAATATCTTTTAAATAAGTGATTTGTCTTCTGCTTTCAGATGAGCCTTAAATTTATTGACACCGAGCAGTTTCAGAGGTTAGTTCTGTGTAAGATGTATGATGTTTGCTTATTTCTTCTGTGCTACTTTAGAATAAATTTTCTATCCATAAATGGATTGCATTGCATTTCCAACTGCAGGCTACGGGATCTAAAGCAACTTGGTAAGGTTCATTGGGTTTCTGTGCCCTTTCATCTTGGATTATACTTGGAAGTAAAGTAATTGTGTTTAATGATTCTCTATGTTAAGATTCTCTTTAAATCATGTCACTGACCTTTATTCACATTGATCCAATTGAGAAGTTCTAAATTCTGCATTAAGAGAGTGGTGTGAAAGATACTTTACAATTTCGAGTCAAATATTCTTAAGGACTTCGTAGTTTCATCTTTGGATTGAAATTTGGAATATATTCTGCTTTGCTGTTGTTCTAGTTTTATTTTTAGGGGAGAGAGCGTGTATGCATAAATTTTAGATTTACTCTCAAGCAGGTCACCCTTTCGCTAAGGTTTATTTTGGGGGATTGCGGCGATCCTAGCATTATATTATAAATATTTTTTTTTTATAAAAATAGCTACTTGACTTTCACGCTGACTTTTGCCATTTTCCTTGACACTGATAACGTTATGAATTTGTGAGATTCCTGCTGCCGACTCAACATTCTATGGGATTATTATAATTATCTGTAGTTATTTTTGTTCTCTAATTTTTTATGTTTCCTGTAAGATCTCTTATGGTTGGATAAATTTTGTACACGTTGGAATAAAAGATGCAATTAACTATTTTTCAATTTCGGTCATGGTATTAGAGCCCTGGATTTTTTTTCCGTCATAAGTATTTTCTCATTTATTCTTGATTTCTAAAACATAAATATTTCCATTTTTTGTTCTTTTTTTTCATGCAAACACATTGTTGCTACAATTTCTCTCTCCATGTAACAACATGGCTCATATTTCCTTAGCTTTCCTAGGGACTTTAGGAAAGCAATCTAAATCCAAAAGGAGAGTTGCAAAATATCCATTTAACATATTTGTTGAATTAAAAGAACCATCCAAAGGGATTGCAATTTGTTTGCATGTTCTTAAAGGGAAAATAAAATTTTGGCCATTTGCTTGAAACTAGATTTGAGTGAGATGCTGCATTTAAAGTTCGTCATTAACATGATTATTTAGTGATGTCTGGGTTATAAAATTCTATGGTTTCAAAGATAGTAGATACATGCATGTTCTTCCATTCAACAAATAAAATATGGGATATGGCAAATAATATGTTTTATATGGTTTGTGATGGCGCACAAATCTTTGAAGTTAAGAGCAAGATCTTATTTACAATGTAAAGATAATGCTCCATCATAGATTATTCTTAACTATTCCAAAGTCTACAACAGAAGATGGATCATTATCAATGCATCAAAATGATTTAAAGGTTTGTTGAAAAAAAAAATCAAATATATGATTTTTTTTAGATTAAATATTGAATTTGATACTATAAGAGTCTAAATTCTTGGAAAGGAGGATTTAATATCACTAAATGATATCATTGCTATCAATCAAATTGAACAAGGAAGAAGAGGAGTCATGTTCACCAACAACTTAGTGGAGGAGCTTGGCCTTAACATATAATCCTATTGACATCAAGAGCTTCGACTCAAAGCCCTCTACTATTGAAGGGCACGAGAAATTAACCTCAGTAAAGATGATCGATAGAGATACTCAATGGTGTACGTGCTGCAAAATATTTTGACATTCAAGTTAAAGACACTGAAAACGATATGGAAAATCACAAAACCCAAATTAGATAGCACAAGGGTGAAATATATAAAGTAAAGACATGCTTATATAACACGTGGGAAAAGATAATATCAATTAATTACCCATTGAGTTCTACAAAGAAGAAATAAAAAGGATTAAAAAACTTGTTACGAATGTTGGAAAAACCTTGATGACATGTACATGTACTTCAGCATTCTCAATATTATATCATCTCACGTTTTTAAAGTCTCATCGATGCTTATTTCTAGTTTGGATCATTAATTCAGAAGCTACAAATCATATGATTAATTCCTCTCATAAATTTGTTTTACATCTCTTTTTACCAACAAAAAATAAGCATGGTCGATGGATCCTTGATATCCATGGTTGATCAAGGAGATGTTCTTAGTAATAAATCTATTTCACTCTGAAATGTTTTCCATATATCTAAATTTTTTAAAAGCTTGTTATCTACTCAAAAGCCATTTAAAGAGTAAGCATGGTCATGTACTTCAGCATTCTCAATATTATATCATCTCATGTTTTTAAAGTCTCATCAATGCTTATTTTTAGTTTGGATCATTAATTCAGAAGCTACAAATCATATGATTAATTCCTCTCATAAATTTGTTTTACATCTCTTTTTACCAACAAAAAATAAGCATTGTCGATAGATCCTTGATATCCATGGTTGATCAAGGAGATGTTCTTAGTAATAAATCTATTTCACTCTGAAATGTTTTCCATATATCTAAATTTTTTAAAAGCTTGTTATCTACTCAAAAGCCATTTAAAGTTTCTAATTTTAGCTTTGAATTTTATTCTTCAAATTATGTCTTTTCATGTATAGGGCATGAGGACAATTATATTTGATAAAGAAATGAATAGTTTCGACCACATTGAAGAATTAAATAATTAATAAAACTCTATACAACCTTCAATATTATATCTTTTTTCAGAAATCTTAAACTCAATAAAGAAAGAATCTTGCTTCAATACCTATGCCTTGATCACCCAACCTTTATTATGTTGACCTAAACAATAAAAAAATCCATGAAATACTAAATTCCTGCTGAGAAAGAGGAAAAAATCCCGCTTACCTGCAGAACGACGCCGCTCTAGTCGCTTCTTCGCAAATCCTGCGATAATTCCTCGATTCTTGCTCCGCTCGAGTCGTTAAAAGGCGAGGGAACTCACACCTTCAAGCTCTCTTCCACTTCAGGATCACTGCCTCCGACCTCAGCCCTTCCGAAGGTCCCCATTCGCTACACTCCAATCTTCAGAAACTCCCAACCCCATTTCCTCTGTCTCCACCAAAACTCCACTGTGCCGACCTCAAGCGATCGAATCCTGCGAACTCCCTCTACCCCTTCCAACTCCACACTCGAGCCCGCTCTTCCCGAACAAGTCTCGGTCCCTATCTTCCCTAATCATCCAAACCCACAGAGAGAGAAAGTAAGATCGGGATCGATCTACCTCTGTTGCTGCTCGACTTTGCCCCTTCGACGACATTCCTTCCTGTCGAATAGGAAGTTGTGACATTTTGAAGGGAAGTGACGATGGGAACTTGCTTGCTGTGAGGGTAACCTTCTCCCTTCAGCATGCTTCTTCGGCCAAATCCCGCAAAAACTCTAAACTGAGAGGGGGAAAGTGATTTTATTTATTTATTTAATTTTAATATATGTATGTATTATTTTTTTGTTTATTAATTTTTTTTATTAATAATTAATAATAATAATTAGTAATACTAATTATAATTAATCATTATTATTATTATTTTCTTATGTATTTAATTAAATTAATTATAATTAATTATTAAAGTTTAATTATTAATTATAATTTATTATTAATTAGTTATAATTATTAATTATAATTATTTAATAAAATAATTTTAATTAATTAATTAGTATTAATTAATTATTAATTATGAGTAATTATTTATAATTAATTAATTATGATTAATTAATTAATTATAATTAATAATATTAACAATAATTAATTATGATTATTTTCTTTTGCCTCGATTCACGTACACCACCACCTTGCCGTTTGACAAGGTATAATCTCCTAAACTTTGGGAGAACCCGCTCTCGGTACTTGCAATGGGGCGAATAACCACCCATGCACACTTTTCTTAGCACGGTGGGAGGAAGTTCGCTTCGATGCTTGTGGCGAGGCGGGCAATTCCCTCCAAAAGTCCTATTTTTCATGTTCGTGGCACACCAAGGGACCACCCATGCATGCTTTTCTTAGCATGGTGGGAGGGAACTTGGTGCGGTACTTACAACAAAGTAGACGATCCCTGTGCGCGCTTTTCTTAGCACGATGGGGCAATAAAGAACTTTTTCAAAAATAAAAAGCTTTTAAAAACCCATGCATGCCTTTCTTGGCGTGGTGGATGACAAAAAAAACTATGACCGCGGTGTCTCATAACACCAACTGTGCACGTCTTTCTTGACGTTGCGGGTAAGCGGCTTCTTGGTTTTTCCCCTAAGCGGGGGAGACGCCGGGAGGCTGTCGAAATTTTGTCTAAAAAGACAAGGACTTGGAACCACATGAGACTTGATTTGGACTTGATTTGAATAATCAAAAGGATTAAATGCAAACTTTAATGAGTAAATAAAAGGTTTGATTCAGACTTGATTTGAACCATAAAGACTTGAACTCAAATCAGATGAACAACATAGGACTTGATTTGAGCATTGGACTTGAACTGAACTTACAATTTGACTACAGGGAACCAGACTTCAATATAATAAATACACTATGAAATTAAAATGTAAAAAACAAAATCCTAAGTTATGATTCAAAACTCTCAAATGAACATCAACTTTTAATGCAAGCGAAGAATTCATGCGAACTACAAAAGACTTGAGTTTGAATGAAGCACAAGGAACCAGACCCTAATTTTAACAAATTAATGATCAAAACATAGAGGCTCAATGAACAAATCTTGATCATTCAAGTAGATATACGTAAGCAAACGAAGATGCATAGTGGACAACGAAGGTTCCTACATCTCATTCAAAAGTAACAAGTAAGAGGGATATACATATATATAATAGTAAGCTCGTCATGCATATTGTAAATTTTTTTGAAGACAAAAAAAAGCATAGACGTTTAGCTTGTTTGCAAGTGATAAGAAGATTGTGAGAACTAAAGCTGATAGTTTGTAACCAATGTCAAGGAGATTTGTGATGGATACAACTCCATTTGTAGACAATGAAAGAAGACAAAGATGATTGTAATAAATCTCATAATGTGTTCGTGAATAAGAACACCAAGGCTCATATACATCTGATGTCACTCAGGTGTAAACAAATATATTAAACCCCCACAAGTGACAGAAATCAACATATATGAAGAGATCGATGAAGAGGAATACAACTCAATTAATAGTCAATAACGACATGTAAACGAATGCATCAGTTAGTATATGAAGAACAACAAAGGATATGATGGAAGAACCTACAAACTGTTATAGATGGTTTATAATGTGCACAATGAATAAAGAATGTCCAAAAGTGAATAGCGAGTATGTAGTGACAACCTGTTGGCGGGCATATACTGCAAATACGACATATCTATAAAAGAAAAGATGTGGAAGAGTTGCATCAAATACTTTTTCTTGCAAACAACATTAGAAGATCTACATCCTCTGCGATTTTCCTACCAAAGTGATAGCAAAAGGCATGTAATACGCAGAATGCATCATTTTCAAGCGAGAATAGTATACTTGTAACACATACAAGTTCTTACGAGTTACTGTAAGAAACTTGTTATTCACACAGTAGTCTCCACTACATCCATCGAAGAAGATATTACAATCTTCCTGCAAGTGACTGTAGAAGAATCATCATATGCTATCCACGGTCGAATATAGGAAGAACTATGGATGAGTACGAATGTCTATTATTAACAATGGAAGATCTATTGTACGTACACAACAATGTGCTTACAAGTGGCTACAAGAAACTTATTAATGATCATAAGCAGCAATGAAAAACATACGAGCAAACATAACGACCCACTAACAAGTTTGCATGAGAAGGTTAGTGATGAATACAAGCACCTACAAACAATGTAGTAAGAGCCAATGAATATTGCAATGCTCTTGTAGTCAACCATCATTTAGCATTAAGCAAAATACATTAAACTTCAACAAGCAAGGATAAAAGATCTGCAATACATACAATCTTTTTATGAATATAGATGTATGTATAACATGCTACCCATGAGTAGATACATAAAGACTTTTGTAAATGCAGTATCATGTAGTAAATTTCAGTCCGTGAATGAATATATTTAACTACCTACATGCAACAATAGCGGATGTACTGAAAAGACCAAAGACCACAGCAAAATGCATAAAGAATACGACAAATGCAAGCGCCTACAAACTGCTGCAAATGGCCCATCGTGTACTCAATATACCACTTTCGGGCGGATATAGATGGACTATAACAAACACAAGCTTCTATGAACTGTCATAGAGGACTCGTCATGTATTCTAAACAACATTAGAAGATCTACATCCTCTGCGATTTTCCTACCAAAGTGATAGCAAAAGGCATGTAATACGCAGAATGCATCATTTTCAAGCGAGAATAGTATACTTGTAACACATACAAGTTCTTACGAGTTACTGTAAGAAACTTCTTATTCACACAGTAGTCTCCACTACATCCATCGAAGAAGATATTACAATCTTCCTGCAAGTGACTGTAGAAGAATCATCATATGCTATCCACGGTCGAATATAGGAAGAACTATGGATGAGTAAGAATGTCTATTATTAACAATGGAAGATCTATTGTACGCACACAACAATGTGCTTACAAGTGGCTACAAGAAACTTATGAATAATCATAAGCAGCAATGAAAAGCATACTAGCAAACATAACGACCCACTAACAAGTTTGCATGAGAAGGTTAGTGATGAATACAAGCACCTACAAACAATGTAGTAAGAGCCAATGAATATTGCAATGCTCTTGTAGTCAACCATCATTTAGCATTAAGCAAAATACATTAAACTTCAACAAGCAAGGATAAAAGATCTGCAATACATACAATCTCTCTATGAATATAGATGTATGTATAACATGCTACCCATGGGTAGATACATAAAGACTTCTGTAAATGCAGTATCATGTAGTCAATTTCAATCCGGAATGAATATATTTACCTTCCTACATGCAATAATAGCGGATGTACTGAAAAGACCAAAGACCACAGCAAAATGTATAAAGAATACGACAAATGCAAGCGCCTACAAACTGCTGTAAATGGCCCATCGCGTACTCAATATACCACTTTCGGGCAAATATAGAAGGACTACAACAAACACAAGCTTCTATGAACTGTCATAGAGGACTCGTCATGTATTCAAAAAATGCCCCCGCACATACACTATAGTTTGTGTACATAGGTATACTAAAGGGGCATATATAATCATACACCCGCATGGGCCCCGACGAGCGTGCTATGGGTTTACATGTGATGTCTATAAATGCTATGCGGGTCAACAAATGAATTCAGATTCGAACCTGATCCTTCTATACGGAGCAATAGGAGTCGACAGGGTTCGAACCACCAAATAAATATACGATTGCAGAGACCAGTATATTTGTTTTAATACATTCATATTAGGCCTTCAAAGCCTATAAAAATGAAAATTCACTAACAAAGGCTTAAAGCCTACGAAACCCAATCCACTATTAACAAGTTAATATGGTCGACAAGGTTCAAGCTTTAAATGGAAATAACCCTGAACACCCCGATGATGGCCGTGTTGAAAGAAGATCTCAACCGGAGGGGTTCACAAATACTTTCAAATACCTTCCAAGCTCCACCAAAAAAAAAAAATTCAAAAATCTCAAAATCCAAAATAATTTAAAATTAAAATAAAACCATTAACCACTTAAAGCAAAAATTCATCCGCCCTCTGCAACAGTTTGCTGGGGTGGACAAATTAAAATTTACTTCAGCTATCATAGAGCTAATGCCTAGTCGAAAATATCACTAGAATCCATTCTCAAATAATCTCCTGCCAGTAAGGACGTGGTATGTGTCTTCTGACCGGCGGTTTTTGCTGCCAAATGGTTCCGTAGGATAAACGGTTATGACCCGTGGCCCTCTGAACAGAGTGGTTTTGCTGCCAAATGGCAACACAAAATACCGGTTATGGACAGAACCAATATGCTCCTTAGTGTTATCAAATCCTTGAGATATCAATTGGATATGATCGGTAGGGCACAAAGCCCTCTATTAGCTAGGGTGGATTCAAATTTTTCCTCTTAGATAAACATCTATCCTAGGTCTACAAGGTCCCCTTGGATGTAGTAACCCCTGGCTGCCGAAAAGGATCCTTCTGTCAGGTTGGGTCGACTACCTCCTCTGACTAAGTAGACTAGGGACCACGATGGCCCGGGATGATGGAACCATGGGATCTTGATTGAGTCCATCATCCATTCCCCCACCATCTGCTTAAAGTGTATGATGGAGAAATTTTTATTTTTGATATCAAATGTTCAAACTTCTAATATCCAAACCCATGCTGTTACTATATGCCTGATACTACGTATACATGGATATAATGTATCTGATTGATGATCAGTCTTAATCAAAAGTTCTCTCTCGTGATCGAGAGGGGTAATTAACTATAGGGGCTTGCGCCTATAGGAAACCAGAACTCATATCATAAAGTTCTCACAAAATGAGGGAGAAATCTCTGGTTAGTGTCTTATCTACAACCTCATATGCCTTCCAAAATTTACTCCGAAACTTAATTCTGTTAAAACTCCCCGGAGAAAAGCAACAGTGTGGGCGGAGGCCGGGGCTGAATTTTTGGAGCCCACATATTATTCTCAAAATTCTGTTTTCTCCATTATTTAAAGACATTAATATTGAAGAATATCTTTGTAATATTTATGAAATAATTGTACCCAATGAGCTTGGTGTATACTAGATTTGGATAATAACAAACATTATTTGTTATGATAATTGATAGTATAATTATGTGTGTTGGTTATTGCTTATATTGTTTTTACACTAACATTTTAGATAAAAAGATGGACAATGAATAAAAGAATTTTTAGTACAAGGCATAAAAATAAGGAGGAATTAATTTAGCTTAGAATTAAAAATGTGAAGACCATCAAATACCATAATAGCTCTAGAAGTAAAGTGTGTGTCAGTATATAATTTTCTATTTTATTTCTTTAAGTCTTTTTGTATTCTAGGTATATAGTGGGTTAAACAACCAAGCACACACACAAGTAATTAAAATAAGAAATTTAAAAGTTAATTAAAACACTTTATTTTCTGATTAGTTGTACTACAAATCTAAATCGTACTAGATAATAGTATGATAATTTTTATATTTTATAATAATCAGGTGGTATTAATTAAGATAAAATTAAAAGGAAAAATTTTCATAACTAATTATACTAGATAATAATTGTCGTACTGGACAATAGTTATTTCAGATTAAACCATCAACTCTTTATTATTCCTAAAATTAGGTAAATTTAAATCTATATTAATCTTACTATATGAATCCCTTAGTACTATATAAATTTTTAATGTCTTAATCTCTGTTTAAAATTGCGCAATTGGCGCGCCATCTGCGTAATTCCTCCCAAAACCGCAATGAAGCCTACATAATTCCATCTCTACTTGAGGCATACGCCTCACTGTAACTGAGGCGCGCCTCAGAGGCGCAATTGCGCAATTCTTAGTGAGGCGTACGCCTCATGGCAATGGGCCCACTCACTTAAAATGAAATGTTTTTCTTTTTCTACCCGAACCGCAGCAGCTCATCTGAAATCTCCCCATCCCGCAGGCTCTAGTTCACGAAACAGAGGTCGCCCGCTTTATTCAGTTCTGATTATATTTGTTCTTGAAAATAAATGAATGGTGGATCCAATTTGGTGATTCCACCCCTAAGTTATATAGTTTGTGTTGGGTTTCACTTGTTCTTCTTCTGGGTGTGAGCGAAACTGGAGTACATATAGTCAAGTGCAAACAAAGAGAAGAAATCGGCTATTTACACTCAGAATGAACTCCCTCATATATATAATGCACAACAAGAGGTTAAGAGATAGGAGGTTGAGGAATAAGGGATTGAAGGATGATGAGGACCCGTTGGTGTGTGATGATGTGTCGTCTGATAATGAGTGGTTCATAGATGATGAGATAGATTTGCCATTATCAGACTTACAACTAGAAGATCTAATATGGATGTATTAAGGGGTGAAGCAGATCAAGTGGGCACATCTACTAGTACCACACCACACACATCCACTAGCTCTGCAGCATAACAATCAAGTAAAGGTATTCCACAACTTCTTATATGCTATCGTAGTATATTTATATCAAGTGAGCAATTAACATTCTAATGATCTTTTTTCTTATTGAACAGGGAAGAGAAAAGTGAGTCATATTGAAGATGATGATGACATGGCATTCATAGATACAATTGGAGAAGAAGATTCACTTGAAGACCCATTTAGTGATGGGATATGATTGCATTTTATATGTTTTTTGTACTTTGGGAGTTTTGTTGAACTAATATTTTATGATTTTGTACTTTGGGATATGATTTTATTGCATCTACTTTCTTACTTTACACTATTTTCATATATCATTTAGATGTTTTTATTGTAAGATACAATATTGCTATTGTTTTCCTGCTAAAATCCTTAATTTTTCATTTACGCAATTCTGTGTCCGTGAGGCTTACGCCTCGGACCGCCTCGAGGCTTACGCCTCGCCTCACGGACAAAAATCGCCTCGAGGCTTAATTACGCAATTTTAAACCTTGGTCTTAATAGATATTTACATATTTTAAGACTTAAAACCAAGGAGTCGAATCAAAGATAATTTTGTATTGTACGATCCTTACTATATAGTCCGAACAAGTAGAGAACTTGTTTGAATGATCTTCGTTCAGACTGAATGATCCAGTACTATGAATTAAAAACTTGAACTGATCGTGCTGTGCGATCCTACAGGGCTATCAAACAAAAAGAAATTTTTATGATTTCAAGCTGAATAAACTTATCATATTATATGATCAATGAATTGTACTATATGACCATACCTACAATTTTACAAATCAACCTTTTCTGAGTTTATTTTAGAGTCCTTATTTAAATTGCTAACCTTAAGATTTCTATTCAGGCTTTTTACTAAGATTTTTCAGAGTGAGCTTTTGAGGAGTTCTTGCATTAATTTTAGACCTGCAATGCTTTGTAATGCAGAATGTTGATCATTAAAAGTGAAACATAAAAGGAACTATTTTAAAGATGAAGATGGTTAGACAGTACACGAAACGAATATATATATATATATATATATATATATATATATATATATATATATATATATATATATATATATATATATATATATATATATATATATATATATATATAGGAAAATGTTGGAGTTGCTCCAATGATAGATAAGATTAGAGAGTGTCGCCTTTGATGGTTTGGTCACATAAAACATCGTCGTTCTGATGGTTTGATAAGGAGCGTAATCTATTAGATTTGGCTTATGTCAAGAAAGGTAGAGGTAGACCTAAAAAGATTTGTTTAGAAAGTAATATAAATGATATTTTTTTTTTAGATTAAAATGAGAATTTGACACTTAATATGACAAAATTGAGAAAAACAAATTATGTAGCCAACCCTATGTAGTGGGATAAAGGCTTGATGTTGTTTTTGTTGTTTTCGTCTTGCAATAGTTTGAGAAAAGAGTGGGAGAGAGAGATTGGAGAGAACGTAAGAGTGATTTCTTGGGAATGTGCAAGAGATCTTTGTGAGAGAAGTGCACAACTTTGTTTTCTTAATTTATATTATTATTCTTCTATGCAGTTATAAGAAATTCTTGGGAAAGAGCTGTCAAGAGTCTTGGTGTAAGAGACTTTGGGTCTAGCTAAGAAGGCTAGGGATTTAGAGGCATCTCCATCTTGATGGATGCATTAAGGAGTAGGTTTTTTGGGTATAGAAGCGGTATAAATGGTTTTCTCCATTATCTTTTAAAGGATAAGTGTTTCTCTGCCTTGCTAAGAGAAGAAGAAATGAGATAGTAAAATTCTTGAGGAGAAAATTTTGAGTGAAAATAGATTAAGTTGATCAAACCACTATAAATATTCGATTTGTACTTTATTTTCTATTTTTCTTTAATTTTATTTTTTTAACAATATTATTATTTTCTTAGTTTTGTTTCAAAAACTAACAAAAATATTAGAAAATTATGGAAAATTATTTTTATTAAACAAAATTGATTTTTGCTCTATTGTTTTAAAGTTGTTTTGAATAAAAAAGAATCATATTTTAGTACTTTAATTTTTAAAGACTTATGTAGTTATGTTGGAACCATTAATTTTTTTAAAAACACCAATTCACCCAATATCTTGTGTGCATTGGACATTTTCAATTGGTATCAGCGTAGGTTCTTACTAGATATGTTTTGATGTTATAAGTAGATCCTAGCATGACATACTTTGAAATCGGAAGGGTACTTGATTACTGATTCATCACTTTTTGATATATATTTTTTTATTTATGAAATTCGTATGACTATGCAATATGAGTTAACTTGGTTTATTTGAAATAACATATAAGATTTAGTATCTCGATTGATCGATCAAAGTGATATAGGTACAAAATGGGTATTCAAAAATTAATTTACTCAAGATTGGTTATTAGAAACAAAGCAAGTCTTGTAGCCAAGGATTATAATCAAATAGAAGAGATAAATTTGGAAGTGATATTTGACATGAAAAGTATTTAATATTGCTATTGTCAAGTTTCAAGTCTTGGATGAGAAAAATAGAATGTTGCATTAGGTAGTCGACAATTAGCATAAAACTAATCGAATAATCCTGACATGAATCATTTAATATATTATGTTAATGCTTGGTCATTCCTTGGAAGCGACGCATCATATGGCCTGAATACAATTAGTAGTGTGCAAAGGCCGCTGCCCTGGTGCCCAGGTGCAGTGTTAAATAGACAAAAGTTTCTACATTTATGGACGAATGTGGGCAAAGAAGCTACTCTCTGAAACTAAAATTAAGATAGGAACTTGGAATTTATATTTTCTTATAGACAAATTAATGGATTAATAGATATTATAATTCATAAGAAGATAAATATTCTATACATTCTGAAAACTAAATAGGTTGTAGAGAAGGCTAAGGATATTAATAGTTTAGGATTTAAATTATGATATTTTGATAGGGGTTGTATTAGAAATGGTGTATGTGTGATTATAGATAAGAGTTTGAAGGATATTGCTATAAAATTTAATAAAATTGGAGATAGAATTATAGCTTTAAAGATTGTTGTTGGTGTTAAGATTATTAATATTATAAGTGTTTATGCTTCTCATGTAGGTTTGCATGTGTTTAAAATTTAAATTTTAGAATGACTTAGAAGAAGTAATTCAAAAGATACCTCTTGAAGGAAAAGTTTCTATTGAAAGAGATTTAAATGGACATGTTAGTAGAGAGGTAGATGATCTTTAAATCATTTAGGGTGGCCATGAGTTTGGAGCGACTAATAAAGGTAGTAAGGCTATATTAGATTTTATTATAACTTGTAATTTTATAATTGCTAATATTTTTTTAAGAGAAGAAATGAACATTTCATCACTTATAAAAATGATATAGTAAAACTTAGATTGATTATTATCTTATAAGAAAAATTGATCATTTAGATTACAAAGATTGTAAAGTTATTCCAAGTGAAAGTTTATGTATTTAATCTCTTATTTGTTTTGGACTTTAAGTTGTAAAATAGAATATAAAAAATAAAGTAAAATAATATTCAAAGATTATATGGAGGCATTTAAAAATATTAACAAAAATATTTTTGATATTACAATTCTAGATCTTATGATTATGGTTGTGTATAAGAAATCTAATGTTATGTTGAAAAAAGTAGCTAATGATATTAAGAATATTGCAAAAGATGTGTTTGGAGTATCAAATGGAACTCTTAATAGTAAAATTAGTTGGAAAAAAAGTGTACATAAAGATAAAATTTTTAAATTTATCGGCATTGTAGTAAAATCAACACTGTCGTTGGCAGGTTCCAAGTCCTGGATAAGAAAAGTGGAGGGTTGCGTTAAGTAGTCGAAAGCCAGTGTAAAACTTATCGAATAATAATGACATGAATCCTTTTAGAAGTTGTTTTTTGTTGATGATATTCTTGGATTATGGAGGTCAACCTTAGAGTCTAAAGGTTTTCGCTTGAGTAGATCTAAAACGGAATATATGGAGTGTAATCTTAGTAGTAGTAGACCTAGTGAGGGGATTGTGACTTTGTGCGATCAAGTCATTAATAAGAGTATACGTTTTAGATATCTTGGATCTATTGTTCAGAGTGATGGTGAAAATAAATGGGGATATTATCTGTAGAATCCAAGCTAGATGGTTGTTGTAAAGAAATGCTTTGGGCTTGTTGTGTTATAGATAGAAAAGTTCCCCTCAACATAAGGGAAAAATCTATAAGATGGTCGTGAGACCTACAATGCTTTATGGTTCAAAATGTTGGCCATTAAATGAGAAGCATAATATTAAGTTAAACGTTGCATAGATGAGGATGTTTAGGTGAATGAATGGCTTTACTCTTAGAGACACGATAAAAAATGAACATATACGTGGAAGGGTTGGAGTAGCTTTAGTGGTAGATAAGATTTTAGAGAAAGTTGCCTTAGATGGTTTGGTCACATAAAATGATGACCTTCTGATGATCTAGTTAGGAGAGTAGATTTATTAGATCTGATTTATGCTAGGAAAGGTAGAGGTAAACCTAAAATTTCTTGGTTAGAAAAATATTAGAAATGATATTTCTTTATTAGATTTAAATAAGAATTTAACTTTTAATAGGATAAAATAGAGGAAAAAGATTCATGTAGCCGACATGACGTAGTTGGATAGAGGTTTGTGGTTGTTGTTGTGGAGTAATAAAACAAGATGTGTGCATAAAAAAAAATAGACTTGGATTTGAGAATGCATTATTCCTTGACCATGTCTATCAACTAAAAATGATATTCTATAGTCTAAAGCAAGCACCTAGGGTTTTAGTATTATATGCTTAGCACATTCGTTTTAAACAAGTCTATTGTTACGAGGACTATATATACCACTCTATTTATCTAGAGAATTGAGACAAATGTTATAATAGCTGAAATCTATGTAGATGATATCTTATTTTAATCAACAAATGATTAATTATGGGTAGAATGTTTTTTATACCATGAAGAATGCATTTGAATTGGTTAGAAAGTATTAGAAATAACCTTTCTTTATTAGTTTTAAATGAGAATTTAGCTCTTAATAGGACACAATAGGAAAAAAAGATTCATGTAGCCGACCCCACAGTGGGATAAAGGGTTCATGTTGTTGTTGTTGTTGTTGACTAATGCATTTGAAATGAATATGATGAGTGAACTAACATATGCCTTAGGGTTCAATGTGAAATAAAGGAGAAATGGTACAATTGATCAACTTTATCTGAGACAATGACTTTTGGAATACCGTATAATCTGACAATTTCCTTCACATACAGCCATGCCAGTTTGTCTACTAAATTAATTTGTTTTATAGGCAAAGAGCAAGCTAATTTTTTCATTCTATAAATAATCACCCAAATAATTTCATGTCCTTCTTTGGATTTGGGAAATTCCATTAAAAAAAATTCATTACAATCTCTTCCCACTTCCACTCAGAGATAGGCAGTGATTGCAGTAATCCATTAGGTCGCTGATGTTCAGCTTTTACAATTTGACATGTTTTATACTTAGTTACATATTCAGTAACGTCTCTTGTCTTACCCAGTCACTAGAATATTAATTTCAAGTCTTTATACATCTTGATACTACATGGATGAATTTTGTAGCTAGAATAATGAGCTTCTTGCAAAATTTCTTTTCTTAAATCTAGATTATTGGGTACCCACAGTTGGAATTTGTGCCTAATGATTCCATTAACATCAAAAAAAGGATTTGGTCTATTCCCTGACTGGACCTTCTCCATTAATCTTGAAGATTCAGTACTAAGCCTTTGAGCTTCTTTGATACAACCTATTAAAGTGGACTTTACTATCATCTGATGCAAGAATTCCACATTTTTAAAATCTCTAAACTCCAATTGCTGATTTTCCATTTCCTTGATCAATTGAATCTCTTAGTAATCATCCAATTCATCATTCCTGCAGATTTGCGACTCAAGGCATCAGTGACAATATTTGCTTTTCCTAAACAATACTGAATATCCAAATCATAATCTTTGATGAGTTCCAACCATCTTCTCTATCTCAGATTGAGTTTTTTCTATAAAAATATATATTTTATTTATTGATGATCATTAATAATTTCACATCTTATCTTATATAAATAATGCCTCCAAATCTTCAAAGCAAATGCCATGAGTAGGATAATTTCTTTCCTGTGGCTTCAACTGTTTAGATGTATATGTAATCACCTTTCTATTCTACATTAAAACACATCCCAAGTCCTTCAAAGAAGCATCAATATAAATTTGAAATCCTTCTGTTCCTGTGTGAAGCGTCAATATTGGTAATCTCTGAAAGTTCTGCTCACGTTCAGCAGTCCACGAATATACCAGAATCTTAACTTATTTTTTCTCAATGTCTCCAAAACTATTCTTAAATGTTCAGCATGATACTTATATATCCTCGAGTATACCAGAATGTCATCAATGAAAATAATCACAAACTTATCTATGTAGTCTTTGAAAAACTGATTCATCATATCCATAAAGATAGTAGGAGCATTTATTAACTCAAACGATATGACTCTAAACTTAAAATGACCATACCTTTTCCTTAAAACCGTCTTACTGACATCTGCTTCTTTAACTCTCACTTGATGATATCTTGATTTTAAATCAATTTTAAAAAATATCGTGGCGCCTGTTAACTGATCAAATAAGTCATTTATTCGAGGTAATGAAAATTTGTTCTTTATAGTCACTTTATTCAGCTCTCTATAATCAATACACGTTCTTATGAATCTATCTTCCATCTTAACAAAACTATATGTGCACTCGAAGGTGAATGGCTAGCTCGAATAAATTCTTATCCATCAATTCCTGTAATTACATTTTTAATTCTTGCAATTCCTTTGGGGCTATCCTATAAGGAGATTTGTAAATTGCTGATGTTCCTAGTTGTAGTTCTATGCCAAATTCAACTTCTCTTTCAGGTGATAATCTAGGTAAATCTTCAATAAATACATCTAAAAATTCAGGGACTATTGGAACAATCTATAATGTCTGAACATTTTTATTTAAAACCTCCATTTTAGCTAAGAAGACTAACTTACCCCTCCTTAAATATTTATCCAACTTCATTGCACTCGCTAGAGAGGATGTTGCATTCTTCTCACAAGGAAAATATAAGGTCTTCTCATTTGGTAAATTAAATTGTATTCTTGTTTTTAATATTCAATTATACCAACATATTTAACTAACCAATCAATTTCCAAAATAATGTCAAAAGTTTTGATAGGCACTTTAATCAATTATGTTGAAAATTTATGACCTTGAATATTTAAATTCATAAGACATATCCTATTGGCAGGCAAACTATCTCCCTTTGACATCATAACACACAAAATAAGTGTAAAACATGTAGTCTCAATAGTTAAATCAAAACAAAATTCTTCAAAATAAATGAATGGGGTGCACCAAAATAAAAAAGAACTCTGTCAAACTTATTAGAAATCAAAAGTATACTTGTAACAACCTCCTCTTCTAAATCTTTGGCCTCTTTGGGTGTAATGGAAAACACTACCTTTTACTGGTTGATTGCCTTTAACATCTGATGCTTCTCATTTTAACTTAACTAGTGATTTTCCTTGTACAACTGGCTTTTCTTAAAGTTGAGATTTTCCTGACTGATTGCCTTTTAGATATTTCCTCTGTTTTGCTTGTTCCTGATATTCTTTATTTCATTGTGGCCTAACATTGGTTCTTCTCTCTTGAGGGCAATGCACCTTGCGATGACCCAACTCATCACATCTGAAACATCTTTCTGATCCCACCAAACACTGACCAGAATGCTGCTTCTCAAACTGCTCACTTAAAGGTTTTTTCAAGCTGACTTTGTTTTGTTTATTATCAAATGCTGACTTCTTATTTATGAGTCTATCTTCATTTTCAAATATCTTTCTTTTGCCTTTGTTGTTGATCCCAAGTATGTTTAGAGAAATTTAGCTCATTTTCAATCCTCCTTGCTCTCTTTACTAAGACTGAGAATTCACTGATATCAAAAGGTGCCAATGCCAGTCGCAATTGATCTCTAACGCCTCTCAAAAATCTATGATACTTCTCCTCCTTAGTGCTGATATAATGATGTATAACGGGACAAAGAAGTGAACTCAGCTTCATATTGCATAACTGTCTTGAAACCCTGAATCAGATTAAAGAATTTGTCTTGTAGAGATAGTCTAGCTGAAGGAGGAATGAACCAATCTCTAAAAACTTTTACAAAATCATCCCCTTGTCTACTAGTAATAGGCATTTGACTAAATTTTTCTCTATGTTGAGCTTGCCACCTTTTTCTCTTCCTCTCCTTCTAAGAAAAATGTGGCTAAGGGTACTTTTCTATTTTTAGGATAGATCATGCCATATAGAATCTTTCAATTCTTCAACAACCAGTCTTCAACTATTGTTGGATCACTTGGACCCTTAAATGCTTGTATTTTAAAAGTTTGAAACAACTTTAAATGTCGATCAACTTCACTATCACTTTCAGATCTGGGTTCATTGTTAGTAGAAGATTTCTCCATAAATGTCATTTTATCTACCACTTGTGAGATTTATTATACAATATCTTGTAGTTCTTTCGGCTTATTTCCCCCATTAATTCTTGTTTCTTTATAGGATGACTGACTAGTCATTCTTTTTGGCACCTCCTCAGACATAATTATCTGTATACATATAAATAATGCATATAATATCTATTCTCATGGAAATAAATATGATCATCCTAAAGCATTAAATAGGCTTAGTTTGCAAGTATGCCTGTTCTTAGAATAATTGCATGCATAGTTCTATTTAACCTTGATTCCACCTATAGCTCTGTATACATCAGATTCATTATATCTCGTCATACTTCATTGTCTAAATTCAATTATGCTTCCATTTGGTTTTTATTTATGCTCTGATACTAATTTCTATCACATCCCAATTTGACCCCTCTTACGGTCAACCTAGAGTTTAACAGAGTAAGAAAATCTAAACAGGCCCCCTTCTTACTGACATCCATTTATAATTACGTCTATCATAGTCAAATGAGTAAAAAAAATCTATATAGGCTCTCGTAATATATCATGTTTTACTTAATAGGAAGCATGTAATTTACCTCAATTAAACTTCACATATATATAATCAAAATGAATACAAAGCTTTACCAAAATATTTTAAATTTACCTATATACCCCAAAAGTTTTTGTACAATCTCCACATGTATCTTTATATACACCCAAAATGTATGTACACCAAAAAAGATAGTTACCCCCTTAATGCCCTATGAGCTTCTTCCTCTTTTTTATAGTACAACCACTACTAATGAGCTAAGACTCAATGTAATACACAAGTAATATATAAGAAATTATAATAATATTGTTATCAATTAATTTAAAATATATTAGAATTTCATATTAATTATATGAAATACAAATATTATTTTCTATCTTGTCATTTGTGCAACATCCTTTAAAAAAGTCATATAATAGCTATAAGCTTGTGCACCATTTCAGCTTTTCAATTTAAGGTTGAGTCTAGATTTTCAACTTTTAAAATTGAAGCTGCTCTCTTATTTAAGATTGGGTTCAAATTCTTAACTCCTAGAATTGAGAGTGTAGACTTGTCTCATCAGGTCATTCGTTTTTACTTGTACAGTCCTATTGCCTATACATGACTTATTTTACTTTTTCAATAACAATCATTTTTAGCCCTCATAGCATATGCTATTATAGACATTACTCCATGAATAAATATATTCATATATGTTCATATATATATATTCATACATAAATATACAAGAGCAAACTGAAATAAATGTGATCATAAGCATAATAAATATGAAATGCAATTATATAGAACATTTACTAATTAGTATAGCATCATTTGGGTATCTCACCTCGCTAGGAATTTATTCTGCTAGACTTTGTCTTACTTTCCTCTTTTATAAAATCTCAATTACACTCTTCCTCATTGCATAAAATCCTTTTCTCTCTTTCTAATCTCCCTCTTTTCCTTTTTTCTTCTTTTTCTACTAAATTCAACACACTCTGCATTCAGAAATTCCTTTTTCAGCAGTAATATATACTAATTTCAGCTACAATAGCAATAGTTTTCGCTATTCTCTTTACTATTTCTGCACACAATAATACAAAAAAAAATTACTATTTTCTTTAGCTTTTTACAATACTAACTTCTTTCCTACCTCATTACCTCGTAAATCAGTCACACACAGCAGGCTAATAACAACCATGGCAGTCCACCTATTTTTCCTTCACTGTTTTCTGAATTCAACAACATTAAAGAATTTTAGCCAGCACATACACAATTCTTCAGAAATTCCCATAAAACAAACACACTATACTTCAGAAATTCCTATACTATATGTCAGAAAACCTAAATTTAAGCACATAATTTTCTTACCTTATTTTTTAGCATCAGCAAACAGCAGATTTAGAACCCCTTTCTATTTGCCTCCCCATCCTCTGGCGCACCCGACAGCAGAGAGTGGTTTCAAAGGCAAAAGAACCGCATGGATGGGAGGGGGAAAATGTCTTTTGTGAAAGGAGGCAATTCCACTAAATGTTATAATACTATATTCCTAATTCCACTACTTCTTTCCCAAAACATACCCAACCGCATGATCTGATCAGCCCTCTGCATTCTTTGCTTATTGGATATGCTACAGTAACCGAAATAGAAAAATGGATTATTTGTTGTAGCAATTAAATCCTATATTGAAGTAAATGCTAATTAAGTACTAGTCTAGCTAATACTTTTAATTAACTGTTTAAAAAAAATTAATTATATTTAAATGTTAATGTTCCGTTTAAATAAATACAAATAAATATAGCATGAGGATCGAAATTAAAATTAAAAGCTTATGAAAATAAATTGACAATTTTCATATATATGATAAAATAAGAAATTATTTTATTGAGAAATATTCATGCTTACTTTTAATAGGACACAATAGAGAAAAATGATTCATGTAGCCGACCCCACGTAGTGGGATAAAGGCTTGATGTTGTTGTTGTTGTTGTTGTATTCATGCTTACTTTTAACAAAATTGTGTATTATAAGCTTTTCCTGCGGTATGACGACACATAGATGGATACATAAAGTTGTCCCCACCATGCTAGAGAAAAGTGTATATAGAGCCTACCCGCCTCGCCGCAAGCTTCGCATCAGATTTCCTCCCATCGCGCTAGAGAAAAGCTTGTATAAGTAGTTTTTCGGTGCGCCGTGAGGACTGAAAATGAGTTTTTGGAGGTTTTGAGTTTGAGGGATCATTATACCTTAGCGAGGTGGCGACGTCAACAGCAAGGCATCAACGGCGAAAAATGTACACATGAGCAACGGCGATTAATTGAGGTTGTTGTGGATGGAGTTTGGGTTGAGCGGATTGAGGAGTTGGAGTGATGGGATCCAGCTGCAGGGGAGGTCTCAGGTAGATGAGGCGAACGATAGGGTTAAGATGGATCAGATGGAGGCTGAAATCAGCACAGCTGCGGGTGGAAGATGTGTTCGGTTTGACTGATGTTGCATGGCCGGTCAAGCTTGGGGTCGAATGGCTTTATGGATGGCTCGAGTAAAACATGTCAGAATAGGTATGGATGTGAGGAGGGGCGAAGAGAGTAGGGATTAGAGTAGGAGTCTTGCGAAATGAGGAAACGTGCAGGGAAGGTAAGCCTCGGGCCGATTGAGTGTATGTGATCGTAGGGAGCTGGTTCAGTCGAGAATGTTTTGGCATCTGATCAGAACAGATAGGGTTGATCGAGTGATTGGAGCTGCGCTTGCGGCAGTGTGGTCGAGTAGAAACGTCCGGCCGTAAGAGGGATCGAGAAAAAAGTTCGCTTTCGGGTAGATTGGCTGCAGGTGACGAGTGAGGAAGAATCAGACGATCAGGCTGTGATAGATGTTGGAGTTTTCGTCGAGGAGTGGGGATCTCTGACAGTTGGAGACAAGCAAGGAGTGTTGGTGAGATCATGCATCTGAAACTGGAGCTTTCACGACTGAGACTAGAGAGGGCTAGGGGTCTTCTCGTGAGAGGAAGTTGGGAATAGATTGGAGATGGGATATGGAAGAATGGAGTTTGGCTGGCTGTGAGTGGGTAAGTGACGGGCTAAGATGCAGATAGCGGGATGTCTATTTTCGAAGTGTCGAACTGTAGGGGATGGGACTGTAGCAGACGGCAATACAAATTTCAGTGGGATTTGTGGAGGTTTTAGGCAGGATACAAGGTATGTAGGTCAACAGAGTTTACACCATGTTGGGGTTAAGACTCACCTTAAAGAATTTTTATTGCGTTAGGTTACCTGACGTAGAGATACATCAGGTAGCCTATAATATATCGCCACGTGCTCTTACTCTTTACCGCGGGGCCCGACGACCCAACCCGGAACGAATATGCGTGGTATTGCTAGGTACTACTCGGTATTTGCTCGGTATTGCTCGGTATATTTGCTCGGTACTTGCTCGGTATGCTCGGTATTTGCTCGGTATTTGCTGGGAGGAATGAAGCTCTCGGTCCCAGCATTGATCCCGTCCAGGTGGAGGAGAACAGCAGCTGCCATTCGGGTGAGGCCTCCCCGCGTGCTAGCAGCTCCGGCATGGAGGACGAAGAGCTTGCGGCTTCCGACCAGGAGGCTAGGTCGGGCAATGCTATGGATGAGTCGGGTGATGCTTCCGGCTCGTGGCCGTTCGACTTTTCTCCATCGACGACTTTCCCTTTCCACCGGATCGCAAGCAACGAAGTTTGATCGGAGGCAAAAACGAGCAAGTACCGAGCAATACCAAGGATTACTGAGCAAGTACGGAGCAAATACCGAGCAATACCGAGCATTACCGAGCACGAAACCGAGCATTACCGAGCAAGTATCGAGCAAATACCGAGCAAATAACGAGTAGTACCTAGCAATACCGAGCAATACGCGAACATAGTAATTCCGGATTCGTTCCGGGTTGGGTCGTCGGGCCACGCGGTAAAGAGGAGGAGCACGTGGCGATATATTATAGGCTACCTGATGTATCTCTACGTCAGGTAACCTGAGGCAATAAAAATCCCATCTTAAGGCGCACCTCTGTGCATTTTATAAGAGGCATAAGCCTAAAAAATTAGAACATAAATTCTATAAAAATTTTAGTTTATAAATGTATTTTTTGTTATTTGTCTACAAATAGAACTATGAATCAGAATCACATGCAGCTCCTCAACTTTCAATTGCAATCTGCACTCATACCTGATGCAATTTGCTCTTGCAGCTGAAACTAAGGATGTGTGAGGAGAGGAAGGAACTTACTCTAATGATGATTCTAATGAAGGCCCATTAAGTGATGAAAGTGGAGAGAATTTTTGAATTAATAAATTATAGTTTTAGGGATTTAACTACTTATTTATGTTGAATTTAGAGTGGGAGTGACTTAATATTATGATCTTACTTTTATGTTAACATATTACCTATCATTTTATATTTTTTATTAATTTAATGTCTTTCTTTTGATGCTTATACCTCAAAATGCCTTGACGTTTCAACCTCATCTCACGGATTAAAAAAATGCTTCAATATGGTTGCATAATTTTGAACCTTATTTGAAGGAACTATTGAATCTACAACTAAAAGGAGTTACTGAATCTAAAACTAAAAGTAGTCTTAGTAACATTTGATTATGTGTGCTCTATTATTGACAAGAGATTAACTTCAGCATATTGCACGTTTTTAGGAGATAATCTCATGAGTTGGAGAGGTAAAAACAAAATGTGGTAGCAAGATCTTTCACTTAGTTTGAGTTTAGATCTATGACATTGGGAATCCACGAGTGCTATTGCTAAAGATTAGCCTAAAAGATTTAAAGGTTTATTGAAAAGGTCTTATGAGGCTCTATTGTGATAACAACTTAGCCATCAATATTACACATAATCTCATGCATTATGATCAAACAAAGCATATTAATGATAGATATTTTATAAAAGAGAATCTTGGAAGTAGTCTAAAATGCAACCCCATTAGTAATCGTAGGTGAATTGCTTGTGGATATGATCATCAAAGAATTATTTGGGTCATATTTGAAAAATTGTCAAGAAAGCTTGAAATGAATGATTTCTATTCATTCATTTGAGGGGGAATATAAACGGCATGCTGAATTTTTCCCTCTTACTTGATGCTGCTATTTTATGGATTTGTGTTTGTGGGATTCCTGCTACCACCTCAGCAACCCATGCAACTATTGTAATTCTATGTAGTTATTTCTATTCCCTGATCTTGCATTTTTTCTTTCGAATCTCTTGTATGATTATTGAAATTTAATACATATTTTAATGAATAAAGTTAAACAAAGTATTTTCTAATTTTTGTTATTTTTTAGTTATTTTTACATTTTTGCATTCTTTTATTATTATTTGAATAGTTTTCCATGCTTCAGGTCTTGCATGCATGGTCTATCCAGGAGCAGTGCATACTCGATTTGAACATTCTTTGGGAGTTTATTGGCTGGCTGGACAGTCTCTGCAGTATCTTCAAACCTACCATGTACGTAACTTTTCCAGATCATTTTGGTTAATTTCTTAAATGCAAACAATTATTATTATTATTATTAGTGTTTTATGCAGGGTGCGGAGCTTGATATTGATCATTTTGATGTGCAGACAGTGAAACTTGCAGGTAAATTGTAGCATCAAGACTTTCCATGAATTTGATAAATCAACTACGGTTATCATTGTTACTTGTTGCCTTAACATATGTTCAATATCTCGATGCTTTTTAAGATAACAATAGTTAAGCTGTTGTTGAAAACTGCTATCAATACATTTCGTGTTACATCATTCTATTTCTTTTCTGTGTTTGTAGGCCTTCTACATGATATAGGCCATGGGCCTTTCAGCCATATGTTTGAGCATAAATTTCTCCCCCGTGTCATTACAGGGTCAAATTGGTATTCTTTTCTACTTAGTATTTCATTCAGAAGTACAAAAAAATAGCTTACGATTATGTGGTTTTTCCTTGTGTAGATGACTAACCATCTTGCTCTCATGCCTGCTCATGTTTCGTTTCAGAATTTATGGTATTAATTCTCCAATTTATCTGTTGAATTCTCAAAAGTCCCATCCTTTTAATTTGATATATGAGTCAGCTCCAGAATTGTTTTTTGTTGGTTAAGTCTAGTCCTAACAATCTTTCTCCATGCTCTTAGAAAGCATGATACTTCATTTCTAGGAACATAAAGGCTTGCATTAATAGTAATAGCTCCTAATCTGCCAAGTAGTACATGTCATCCACTATCACCATTTGAAAGTATATAAATTTTATTTGCTGTACTTTTCTTTAATTTATGGATATTTCCTGTTTAGGTCTCACGAGCAGATGTCAGGGAAGTTGGTGGATTACATTGTTGATCAGCATCACATTGACATTGATTCTGAATGCCTTAAACAAGTAAAAGTAAGAGATGTTATGCCAAATATTTTTCATGTGAATGCATAACTTAGAACCCTTTTGCCTTTGCTCCATCAATTTCTTAGGACAACCCCTAGAATTAAATTTTTGTAAGTTTTTCAGTACCTGTGACAACGCTCGCTAGATATGTTTTCGATCAAGCTCTTGGTAATTGTCTGTTTGTTGGCTCGATAAGGCACATTTGTTAAGCTAATGAACATCTGGAAAGAAAAGCTCGTTAATAGCTTGATAAGTCTCATTTGTTTAAAGCTTGATAAGTATAAAATGGATCGAACATGAACTAAACACAAACTAAACATGACATCTATCTTTATAAACAAACCTACAAATAAAAAAGCTTGAATTGAGCTCGAACCAAACTTGAAGAAGCTGATAATACATGAGCTCAAATATGAATAAACAGCTACTCGACTCGATTCGTCTACAGATCTAAACATGACTAAAATGTTAAATACCTTTTGTATTAGGTACTAGCCTAATACTCTCTCTTATTCTTCCAACCAAGAACCTTTGGAAAAGATTGGAACATGAATGGCGCCGGATTATTAGATGTGTTCATAGGAAATATTGAATCAGTCATCCTTATCTCAACTATTTTTTCATCTATATGAATCCCCATTTTCTATTTATGAATCCTCGTCTGTGTTTCTATATGAGGTGTTAAATTTATTCAACGCAAAGCTTTTTCAACAGCATCTATTCATGTTATTTTAAAACTATCAATTTTGTCCTTTCATTGTATGTCTAAATAACCCAATTTTTTTTTTAACTACCTTATCTTCAATTACTTTTATTATTTTCTATAGTTGCAGCACTAACATCCCTCTAATCTAATCATTCCTTTATTTGTTTCCCTAGATTCTACATACATTCATTTTAACACTTACATTTACAAAATGTATAACTTAGTTATCAACAACTGCTTTATTGCGCAACACTCGTATTCTTACAATATTTTTAGCCTAACTATATTTCTATGAACTTTTTATTTTAGACCTCTGTGGTATGTTTATTTTATACTTGTCTATATTCTATTTCTTTTTAATAATATATCTAAAATACTCAAATCTATTTTATACTCTAAAAATATTGATTGATGATTATTCAGACATCCCCTAAAATTGTGTTTTTTTCAATCAATCTTTGTTATACTAATTCTACTCAATCTTTTGAACATTACTCAATTGTTCTAACTTCATAATTATTTTGATAAATGTTTCATTAATTATGGTCATATCATATGCGGACACATCTCGTGTTAAGTGAGGTAGCTGATCTTCTGAACAATTTGTCGTTTATCACCTAATAATTTGCTTCCTTGATTTTGAGCTATCACTGGTCGTCAATTTTTCAGTTGGTTTCTCTTGTCTTTAGATATTCAATGAATAGGTTGATCGAACTCGTTGGATGACTGACCTCTATTTGCATGAATTCCTTTCTTCTCTGATAGGCCTTAAGATCTTCATTGATGGTTTCCTGTCTTGATTTCCCTACTTGGAGAAAAGGTTGTCGAGTTGGTTTTGCTCTTTAGGGATCTGAGTGATCTTGAAGTACTCTAGCTTGCTGATTTTTTCCTTCATCTTGAAGAGGCACTTCTGGAGTAATTAATCCTTGATTTCTTACTTGCCATTAATTTAGTTCACCATCAATTGAGAGTTTGAGTATATAACAAATTGAGCTACCTTAAGCCCTACAATAAGTTGCAAGCCAATGAATAGTGTTTCATACTCGACTACATTGTTGGTGACTTAGAATTCAATGATGGTTGCTTGGGTGATGATGATTCCTATTGTGCTATTTAGAACCATGCCCACGTCAACTCCTTACTTGTCTCATGCGCCATCCATGTCAGTGTCCAATAATTCTGCAAAGTCTCTTGCTCTGACTTTTTTGCTTGGACTGCTAGAGTATACTAAGAAGTCGGCGAGTGCCTGGGCCTTAATGGCCATCCTTGGCATATAGGTGATATGGAACTATCTTAGTTCCACCGATCTCTTGAGTAACCTTGTCAAGTGATTGGGCTTTGCGAGGGCAATTTTATGTGGGTGGCCAGTCACAACATGGATGGGATGGGCCTGGAAGTATTGTCACAGTCTCTTTGTCAAGACCACTAGTGCCAATGTGAGTTTCTCCATGATTGAGCTCCTTTATTTTGTGCCTCTAAGTGTTATGCCTATGTAATACATTGGCCACTACTTCCCTTCTCTAATATGCACAGAGTTCATGGCATCCTCGCCCACTCCTAGGTACAATAACAAGTTCTCGCTTTGTCACGAACTTTGGAGGAGGGGGTGGTGAGGAGAGAATAAGCTTTGACTATTGCAAGTTGACCTCGTAGTCCTTACCCTAAGTGAATTATTTTGTGCTTCAAAGGATTTTGAAGAAAGGTAAGCATCTCTCACCTAGTCGAGAGATGAAATGATTTAGCTTGACTACTCTTCTATGAATCATTACATGTCCTTCACTCACTTAGGCGATTCCATCTCCAAGAATGCTTTTACATTATCTTGTTCTCCTTAATCGCTTCAAGTATAAAGGAGGAAGCCAGGAAAATTTCCTGATCCTGCACGAAAAATATACCTTAGTGGGTTCAATCACATGTTATACTTTTTGAGGGTGTCAGATATATCGTTGAGATCCTCAATATGCTAGTCGAACAACTTGCTTCTCACTAGGAGGTCGTTGACATACACCTCCATATTCCTTCCCTTATGTCTTTGAAGATCATATCCTTTATGTGCTGATAGGTTGCTGCACAATTTTTAAGCTAAAGGGCATCACGTTGTAGTAGTATATGATCTAGTGATGAACGTTATTTTCTTGCAGTCGTTCGAGTACATTTTAATTTTGTGATAGCCTGAGAAGGCATCAAGAACTCATGATTCAGTATCCCACTGTTGGTTTGACCAGGGCATCTAGCATCTATTCTAGGTAATGGGTTGCTATATCTTTTTGGCACACCGAGTTCAAATTGCTGAAATCCACACACACCCTCCATTTGGAAATCGCCTTTTGTGCCATCAAAACATTGGAAATTCAGTTTGGGTTTTGGACCTTTCTTTGAAAATAGGCTTCGACTAGCTTTTGAACTTCTCGTATGGGCTCGCCGACTATAGTAGCCATCTTCCTTATCTTCGTCTTGATGTTTTTGGAATCCATTCTTTGATTCAACCTTTGGCAAGCGACTTCCTTATCCATCCCTGACATTTTTGTTGTTGTCTATGCAGAAACATCTAGGTCATCTCGTAGTGACTGCATTAACTCGCCTCTGTGCTGCTTGCAGATGGAAGCACTTATTCTAAGAGTCCTAACAGACTCGACTTCGACTTTTTATATTTCCTCTAATGCTTTTACGGTCTCTAACTCTAGACGTTGCTCCACGTCTAGTTGCAAAACTTCTTTTGGGGAAGTCGCCACCTTCCCTATTGTTCCCAGATGGTATTGCAAGATTGGGTTATGTTGCCTCTCAAAACATTCTCTTTCTTCAACAGGGAACTTGATAGCGATGTGATAAGCGGACACCTCATATCTACATACGCTTAGAATGACCTCCAAAAAATCGCATTGTACGTCGTTGATGCATTAACTATGATGAAGTTTGTCATCGCTATGTATTTATAGTTGCCCTCGTCTTACGTGACTGGAAGGACGAACACTCTTCATCTCCTTGCGCTCATTATAGAAATCGTACTAGGTGTGAGTTGGGAAGCAAGCATGTTCATTTTATCAAAATAAATTTAAGATTATCTTCACAAAACACTCTATATCTATCATGATGTGTTGACCTCCACACATATGTCAGATCAACACAAGCAAAAGTGGTGAATTTGGCGACTTAAGTGACGGTTGGTGAAAGTGACACGTCACTTAAATGGTAAAACAAATTTTGATTGCCAAACAAACTCTGACGTTCGATCAAAACGTCGAATTCACTTATGGGAGAACCCCTTGCAGTTTAATCTATCAAAAACAGTCAAAATCGGCGATCGACACCCGAAAATGACATGTAACTTTGCCCAAACAACATCCAACCAAAAAATGGACTTCGTCGTTGTGCTTGGAACATCGATAATACTCAGAAATGACTAATTTTACCAAAATAAATTCGAGCAGGAAAATCATTGTGAATCCCAAGGCAATGACCCAAAAATTGAGGCATTTTGATCCTATTTCTACATGCTATCATTCTAAAATAATAATAATAATAATAATAATAATAATAATAATAATAATAATAATAATGCTATTATTATTAATAATTAAATTAAAATAAAAAATTATGTATACGCTCTTGAAATCCTGTGTAAATCCTTGTATATTTGGTTACCTATCCTCGTTTCCTGCCGAAAATCATGCTCAAATCTCGCAGTCTTGCAAAAGGTGCCGAATTCAGTCGCCTGTTTCCCGTTCGCATGATTTCGTCTCCGTTTCACGCTTCCAATCTCGTTATTAAAAATGAAAGGGAATTGTGGGCTCCGAAAATTCGGCCTCGGCCTCCACTCGCTTTTCTTATTCGGCGAGGGAGTTTTAATGAACTAAGTTCCGAGGTAAATTTTGGAAGGCATATGGGTTTGTAGATAAGACACTACCCAGAGATTTCGCTCTCATTTTGCGAGAACTTTATGATCTTAGTTCTGGTTTCCTATAGGTGCAAGCCCCTATAGTTAATTACCCCTCCCGATCACGAGAGAGAACTTTCGATTAAGGCTAGTCGTTGATCAGATACGTATAGAAATACGTGTATCTAATATATAGTAGCAGCAGCATGGGTTTGGGTATTTGAGAATTTGGAAAGTTTGATATTTAAAATAGAAATTGCACCATCTTGTACTTAAAGCGGATGGTGGGGGAATGGATGATAGACCCGATCAAGATCCCATGGTTCCGTCGTCCCGGGCCATCGTGGTCCCTAGTCTACTTAGTCAGAGGAGGTAGTCGACCCAACCTGACAGAAGGATCCTTGTCGGCAGCCATGGGTTGCTTCGTCCAAGGGGACCTTGGAGACCGGGGTTGAATGTTTGTCTAAGGGGACAAATTTGAATCCACCTTAGCTAACAGAGGGCTTTGTGCCCTATCGATCATATCCTATTGATTCATATCTCAAGGATTTGATGCCAATAAGGAGCGTATTGGCTCTGGCCATAACCGGTATATCGTGGTGCCATTTGGCGGCAAAACCACTCGGTTCAGAGGGCCCCGGGTCATCGTAACCGTTTATCCTGCGGTGCCATTTGGCGGCGAACCGCCGGTTAGAGGACACGTACCACGTCCTTATTGACAGGAAATTGGTTGAGAATGGATCCTAGTGATATTTTCGACTAGGCATTTCGCTCTTTGTGAGCAAAAGTAGATTTTAATTTGTCCACCCTAGCAAACTGTTGCGGAGGGTGGATGGATTTTGTTTTAAGTGTATTGATGGATTGATTTCATTTTTAAATATATGGAATTTGAGCTTTTTGTGGAGCTTTGGATTTTGGAGATTTTTGGATTTTTGTGGATATTTGAATGGAGCTTTGGAATATTTGGGATTTTTAGAATTTTGGGTGGAGCTTTGGAATATTTGAAATAAAACTTTGGATATTTGGGAGATATTTGAAAATTTTTGGGGAACCCCTCCGGCTGAGATCTGCATTCAACACGGCCATCATCGGAGTGTTTTGGGGTCATTTCTTTTTATGGATTGAACCTTGTCAACTCTGTCGGGCTGTCGATAGAGGATCGGGTTTCGTAGGCTTTATGCCCTTATTAGTGAATTCATATTGTTGTAGGCCTTGAAGGCCTAATATGAATATTTTAAAGCAAATATACTGGTCACCACAACTTATATATTTGCTTAATGGTTCGAACCCTGTCGACTTCTATTGACCCGTATAGAAGGATCGGTTTCGAACCTGAATTCACTTGTCAAACCGCGCAGCATCCCTAGACGTCACGTGTGTACCAATAACACGCTCGCCGGGGCCATGCGGGTTGAGAATATATTTCCCCCTTTAGTATACCTATGTGTATACAATTTATAGTGCACGTGCAGGGGGTATTTTTGGAATATTTATAGACGCCTTCTGTCTGTTTGTACGAATGTTGCAGATCTGGTGGCGTTGCGTTTTGATGTTGACTCCCTCTTTCTTATTCACCGGGGAGAGATCTTTCTGGATTCGGGAGTCAAAGGCTGCTGATTTGGGGAGAACTCCCTTCAGGATCTTTGGTGTAGTAGACCGTCATTTTTTATATTTGTAGACATCAAAACTGTTTTCTTCTCAAGTATATAACTAAGAAGAGACTTTGGAACACCAGGAAGTTTGGTTCTAATTTGTTCAACATTTCCCTCCTTTCTGTCAGTGGGTGTCCTTTTCGTACATCGGGCTGCCTTTGTACCCGGCGTGCTTGTAGATTTTGACCATCGCTATCGTAGATGGTATCAATACTTGTGTCCACAGTGGCTCGCTGTGCTTACGAGACTCTCACGGTTGTTATCCACAAGTTGTTTGTAGCCATTTACAGGGGACTGTTGTACTCACTACGACCTTCTGAAGGTATTTGTAGGAGACCCATTGTTGCCAACATCATGCCCACCTATCACCAATCTCAGGTGGGTATTGTTGATTGTACTTATTTGTAGAGGTGGGTTTTCGATTGCTGGTCTCCAGTATTGGCATCTCAATCAACAGGCATTTGTAGGAATTGTCGTAGGAGTTCATTGCATTCATCTTTCGTGTGCATCGAGATTTCATCTCCTACTTGCAGCTTGTTGTTAGCTTGAACGACTTTGCGCTTAGATCTTGATTTGTTCATTCATCCAAAGCCCAGTTCTATGTATTCCATTGAACCCAAGTCCAAGGTTCAACTCATGCTTGAGTCTTATGTGTTGTTCTCGAAAGTTCAAGTTCTTTATTGCTCATATCAAATTTGGATCAAACTTGAGTTCAATTTAAGTTCCCTACTCTCCACATCTTGTTCCAGTTTGAGTTCAAGTAGTGAGCTTGAGATATCTTATTCAATTCATGTTGGAGTTCATTTGAGTTTGAGTTTTATGTTCGGGTCCCCTGATGTTGCACAGTTCAAGTTCCAAGAACAATTTCAAATGCTTGTTCAAAGTCTTCTGGAACCTTTTAAGTTTTATTATATGTTCGTATTGACTTGATTTTGATTTCAGTTTGATCTTGTTTCATTTGATTTTGACCCTTAGAAATCATTTAGAACTTGTTCAAATTTAGGTCCACCAGACCTCTGTTCTTCGTACAAGTCCTCTGCTCATTTAGTTCCATTTCTGTGTATTATTGTCCGAGTACAGGTCTTCTGTTGTTCTTCGTATTGCTGCTCAAATGATGTCTCCAAATAGTTTGTCTTATGCATTTCAGTGAAAATTTCGGCAGCACCCCGGCATATCCCCCGTTTGGGGGAAAATTGGGGAGCTGGGCCTTCCCACCACGCTATTAGAGCGTGTATGGTAAGTGTCCGTAGACACCGCGGCCGTACAAAATTTCATCCCACCACGCTACAAGAGCGTGTAAGGGGCCTTCAGCAGTACCCGTACCAGAACAGCAGTGACGCACCAGAACAGCAGTAACTCCCCACCACGCTACAAGAGCGTGTATAGGGCTCTCCCACCTCGTCGTATGCTTCGCACCGGGCTCCCTCCTACCGTGCTACAAGAGCGCGTATAGGTGGTTCTCCGGTCCGCTGCAAACGTCGAGAACGGGATTGGAGTTAGAAATTATACCTTACGTAGCAGTCGTTGGCGGTGTCGATGTCGAGGTCGAGGACCGTCCCCACCACGCTACAAGAGCGTGTATAGGGCTTACCCGCCTCGTCGTATGCTTCGCACCGGGCTCCCTCCTACCGTGCTACAACATCGTGTATAGGTGGTTCCCCGGTTCGCTGCAAACGTCGAGGACGGGATTTAAGTTAGAAATGTATACCTTGAAGTCCCGGCGGGCTGGCAGTGTCGGCTCGAGGATCGAGGCAAGAGGGGCAAGCATGCTTCTCTATTTTTTTTCTCTTTCTTTCTTTTTTTTTATAATTAATATTAATTAATTATAAATTAATTAATAAATTATTTTTAATTAATTATTTTAATTAATCATAATTAATTAAACTAATTAATTAAAATTTATAAAATTTAATTAAAATTATTAGTTATAATTAATTCATAATTAATTATAACTAATTAATTTTAGTTAATTTTAATAAATTGTAATTAATTAAAATTAATTAATAATAATTAATCTTATTATAATTAATTAAAATTAACTCTAATAAAAATTAATTATAATTAATTAAATTAATCATAATAATTTAATTAGAATTAATTAGAATTAATTATAATAATTATAATTAATTAAAAATAATAAATTTAATTAATTATATTTAATTAATTTAATTATAAAATAACAATAATAATAATAAATAAAAATTTCTCTCCCTCCCCAATCTCTCGGTTCGGCGGATTTATGGGATTTGGCCGGAGTAGCGTGCAGAAGGGAGAGAGTTACCTTCACTACCAGCGGGTTCCCGTTGTTGTTCCGATCAAAATGTTGAACTTCCGGTCCAACAGAGAAGGAAAGTCGTTGGAGGAAGCGAGGTCGAACAGCTCTGAAGGAGCCGAGAAGAAGCGAAAGGGATGGAGTTAACTTCACAGAGAGCTGCTCCCGTTGTCGCCTCCGATAAAAAATGCCGAACTTCCGATCCGTTAGGAAAGGAATGTCATCACAGGAGCGAAGTCGACAGCCACGATCAGAGCCGAAGAAGCACGCGAAATGGAGAGAGTTATCTTCACGGTGAGCGGCTCCCGTCCGTTGCTTCCGATCAAAATGTCGTGCTTTCCGTTCCGACAGCCAGCGAACTCCCGTTCGTTACTTCCGATCAAATGGTCGTGACTTCCGATTCGGCAGGGAGAAAAGTCGGAGGAGCGAAGTCGTCTAGCCACGAAAGATCGGAAGAAGCGACGGAAAGGGAGAAAGTTACCGTCCCAGCAAGCGAGCTCCTCTGCTTGCTTCCGATTAAATGTCGAAACTTCCGATCCTACACAAAGGGAAAGTCGTAGAAGGAGCGAGGTTGGGCAGCCGCGAGAGATCGAGGGAGAGAATGAGAGAGTTAGAGCGAGGAATGAGAGAAAGAGGCCTTCGGCCTCTTTTCCTCGGCTCTTTAACGACACGAGGTCGTGCGTCGTGGGAAAAATGTCGTAGACGTGTCCGCGACGTGCTGAATTCGGCGCCGGACAGAGGGCATGTGAGGTATTTTTTGTATTTTTTTTTTGTTTTAATCAGCACAGGTCAACAAATGCCCCCCAACAAATGTGGTACGTGTCTAGAGCGGACCACGTTTGTTGTATGCTGATTGACCCTGTGGTTCTCTAGATTTTTTTTTTAAATGCCACACTAGGGTTTTTATTTAGTGGATCTCCAAAATTTGTTTGGATGTCACATTGGAATTTTCGTTTAGTGGATCTCCAAAAGTTTTTGGATGTCACACTAACTTTCTTTCTCCACTGCTCTTTAGATGTATCCATATATGGTCGATATCATGTTGAAATTTTAAATATTTATTTGGGGATCTCGGCACGCAGCGCGATGTCGACCCAAATGTGGTCGACATCGCGCTGCGTGCCGAGATCCCCAAATAAATATTTAAAATGCCCCCAGTCTTTAGGGACATTTGTAGATGTCATCAAGATTCTCCTTTCACGGCTTTGGCTTGAGCCCTGAGGTTTTGATCATTCTGTCCAGTGCTTTGTGCTGCGGACTTGGTGAAGGGTTATCTGATTTGTCTTTGATGACTTGTCAGAAGATTTGTACGGCTTCTGCCCTTTGTTTCTAGCTTTAGCGGGCTTGATGAACGGGTAGATGCCGGTGACCTAAACCCTTAGGTTTGTACTAGGTCGGTGGCAAGAAGTCATCGGTCCAGAGCTTTGTGCATAGAGGACTTGTTGATGACGGAATTCCCTTAGTTCGGCCTAAGGCTTTTCATGAACTTTGGGATAGTTTTCTTCGGTCATTTGCTTTGTTCTTCGACGGACTTGTTGAAGAAAAATTCCTTCGATCCTCGCTTTGTGCTTTACGGATTTGTTGAAGGATTTGCAGGTTCTGGATTCAGTCGATAATACCGAATGTAGGTAGTATCTTAATTCTTAACCACTTGAGAAGACTTTAATCTGAGTCACTTGAGTTCATCAGATCGGGAGAGCTGAGATTTGACAGCTCTTCGTCCTCTGGTTGCTGAGATGGGGGTTCCTCTACTGCGGTCTTTCTTATGACTTGTTGAGTAGATGGAGCTGCTAGCGATCCGGCCATATTTTGGCTTGTTGGATTCGACCTTTTACACCCATTCAGGCTTCAGACTTGAGCTATGGGAATTGCGCTCCCCTAATGCTGATTTTGCTGAAGTTGACAGATTTGGAGTCATCCTTCGTGGTTTCATATTTTGGAGCCTACGAACATTCAGTAGTTGCTCGAGACTCATCTTCTTCTTGGAACTTTGATTCTCCAGTCATTTTGGAGAACTTTGTAGACTACGATCACTTGAACTGGTCGAGTCAAATTTGCCTTCGTTCTTCCTTCAGTCCCTATTAACGGGTTGACGAAGTGGGGGTTCCGCTACTACGGCCTTTTTTATGGCTTGTTGAGTAAACGGAGCTGCCAGCGATCCGACCATATTTGGGCTTGTTGGATCCGACCTTTTACACCCATTCGAATCTTAAGCTTCAGGCTGTTGAAAGACTTCAAGCTTTTCCGGCTCAATTTGTAGTAGTGTGTAGTTGCAAAAGTCTCTTTATTAACTTTTTGAGTCTTGGTTTGTTGGAGAAGATGTTATCTCGTTCTTTAAGAGATCACCTGCATGTACTTTGAAAAAGAAGCATATGTATTCTTTAACACAAAACAATGTTTGAATTGATAAATATTTAAAATGCCCCCTGTCTTGCAGGGTCATTTTAGAGCAGAATAGAATTGGAATCTTGAAATTTTAAATATTTATTCGGGGATCTCGGCAAGCAGCACGATGTCGACCCGAATAAATATTTAAAATGCCCCCAGTCTAACAGGGGAATTTTGAAATGTGTTCTCATGACATAAGAGAACTTCAAAATATGAAATGTATATGCTAACAATAATGTATGAAAACATAACACATTAAGCACAACATTTCATGCGTAATATTTCTTCAGGTAACGACCATTGATCGGCGGCATGGGCCTCTGACCATTCAGATCGATGAGTTGATAAGCTCCTCCTTGAAATACCTTTTCGATGACGAAAGGTCCTTCCCAGTTGGATACAAATTTGCCACCAATTTTTCTGTGCGGGATGATTGGCCTTCTCTGCACCAGGACCAATTCTCCTTCTTGAAATGATCGAGGACGCACCATTCGATCAAAGGATTTTGTTATTCTTGCTCGATAGATCTCCAGGTTCTGCTGAGCTTGTAACCTGATTTCATCGAGTGCATCGAGCTCCTCCATTGTTAGACGAGCATTTTGTTCTTGAGTCAGCTCATTCTGGACAGCAACTCAAAGAGATGGAAGTTCAACTTCTAGTGGCAGTACGGCCTCAACTCCAAATACTAAAGAGTAAGGAGTGGCTTTGGTTGGCGTTTTGTAAGTTGTACGATACACCCATAGCGCTTCTGCCATCTTCGTATACTACTCTCTTTTGTTCTTGGAGAGAATCTTTTTTAGCAATTTCACCAACGTTTTGTTGAAGGCTTCAGCTAAGCCATTTGCTCTTGGATAATATATAGAGGAATACCGCCAATCGATTTTATGCCGATCAACAAACTTGTAGATTTTTGTACTTTTAAATGCAGTTCCATTGTCTGAGATTATGCGACGTGGCACTCCAAATCTGTAGACAATATTATGGGTAAAGAAATTGATTACATGCTCAGATGTAACTTCTTTGAATGGAACTGCTTCTGCCCACTTAGAAAAATAGTCTGTCGCTGCCAAAATAAAGCGATGTCCTGCTGATGACGGCGGATCTATCGGCCCGATAACATCAGTACCCCAACATTCAAATGGCCAGGACGCTATTGTAGGGTGCAGCGGATTAGGCGGTTGATGTATAACATCACCGTGAATCTGGCACTCATGACACCTCTTAGCATGATTGATACAATCTCTGACCATGGTCGGCCAATAGTAGCCCATTCTTTTGATTTTGACTGTCATTTTGGGATCTGATTGGTGTGCTCCACAAAGTCCTTCGTGAACTTCTGCTATCACCTTATCAGCTTCTCGAGTCCCTAAGCATCTTAGCCACATTTGATCGAAAGCACACCGATACAATGTGTTATTGACGAATGCATATCGTAGCGCTCTCTTCCTGATTTGAGCAGCTAGTGATTTGTCTGTTGGCAATTTACTTTCTTTAAAGTAATCAATGAAAGGCAGTCTCCAGTCATCTTCTTCCTCGACATCTAGACAATGCCACCATGATTCTGAAGCTTGACTGGCCTTGTGCCTTTTCTTAGGAACTTGCTGTTCTTCAAACTGATCTTCAACATCAACTGGTTGGGGAGGTTGAGGATCAACCGGAGTTGTATCCTGCTGACTTGAATCGGGTATTCCCTCTGCCTGCGGGAATTGTAATAATGCTGGCTCTAAGATCCGCCGATTGTGCACCATAATTATTATAGGCCATTCGTCGTCCATATTCGCCATTTCTTTAGCCAATTTAGCAAGAGAATCAGCTTTGCCATTTTGGCCTCGGGGAACTTGAGTTAATTTAACAACTGGAATTTGCTTCATAAGGTCAAGAACTCGCCGATGATAACAGGCCAACTCGAACTTGGTGATTTTGTAAACTCCCAGCACTTGATTTACAACAAGTTGAGAATCACCGAAGATTTTGAGATTTTGAATTCGGACATCGATTGCAATCTCCAATCCTGCTATTAGGGCTTCATATTCAGCCTCATTATTGGTCCGAGGTTCAGTCAAACTGAACGAAAATCTCATTATGCCTCCCTCGGGTGCTACGAAAATGATTCCAATTCCGGCTTGAGCCTTTTCGAGATTTGGAGGCCGAGCACGCTTGATTGACGATGCTCCGTCAAAGTACATTTCTCATACTCGTAGCATCTCATCTTCTTCAACGTTCATGATCTGCTCGTCAGGTAGATCATCGTTGAGCGGTGAATCTGCAGAGATAGGATGTGTTGCAAGAAAGTCTGCTAAATCCTGCCCTTTCACTGCCTTTTGAGGGACATATGTGATATCAAACTGCAGGAGTATCACTGCCCACCTTGCCAAACGACATGTCAACGCTGGTCTTGTAATCAAGAACTTCAACGGATCGATCTTTGATATCAAGGTGATTTTGTGAGACAACATATAATGGCGGAGCTTCTGAACTGCGAAGATCAGGGCCAAGCAATGCTTTTCGATTGGAGAGTAGCGGATTTCTGCTCCTATCAACCTCCGACTGATGTAGTAGAGTGCATTCTCCTTGCCTTCTTCATTATGCTGGGCTAATAGTGCTCCGAGGGACTCTTCTAGTGCTGCCGTATACAGTATAAGAGGATTCTCCAGGATTGGCGCCGCGAGAATAGGAGGATTCAACAGATATCTTTTGATGCTGTCAAATGCTTCTTGGCACTCTGCGTCCCATTTGAAACGGACATCTTTCTTCATTAGCTTTGAAAATGGCTGACACCTACCCGATAGATTTGATATAAATCTCTGAATGAAAGCCAGTTGTCCTTGTAAGGAGCGGAGTTGTCGAAGGTTCTTTGGAGGTGGCATCTCCACGATCGCCTTGATCTTGTTGGGGTCGACTTCGATGCCTCAATGTCGAACAACGTACCCTAGGAATTTCCCTGAGGATACCCCAAATGCACATTTGAGAGGGTTCATCTTCAGATCATATTTTCTGATTCTTTCGAACACGATCCTCAAGTCATGAAGGTGGTCTTTTCGGCCTATGTTTTTAATGACCAAGTCATCTACATAGCATTCGACCTTCTGATGAATCAAATCATCAAATATACGAGTCATCGCCCGCTGGTAGGTGGCACCAGCGTTCTTCAGGCCGAAGGGCATGACTGTGTAGCAGAATATGCCTATAGGCGTTTTGAATGATGTATGTCTTTCATCTTCATGCGCCATTTTAATCTGATTGTAGCCTGACGATCCGTCCATGAAGGAGAACATATCGTAGTTGGAAGTGTTGTCAACTAAAAGTTCTGATACTGGGAGCGGAAAGTCATCTTTCGGGCATGCCTTATTGAGATCCCTGAAGTCGATGCAGATACGAATCTGGCCATTCTTCTTCTTTACAAGGACAATATTGGCAATCCAGTCGGCATATTTTTCTTCTCCAATGAGGCCTGCTTCTATGAGCTTCTTCGTTTCTGCAATCACCTGCTCTTCAATCTCCAATCTCATTCTCCTTGCAGCTTGTTTGACGGGTGCTGCATCAGACTTGATGGTTAATCTGTGAACTGCCACATCAGGGTATAAGCCAGGCATCTCAACATATGTCCAAGCAAAACAGTTCCTGAATTCACATAGGAGCTCTTTTATTTCTTCTATTTGATCTTCTGGTAGAAGAGTGCTAATGAAGGTTGGGCGAGGATCTTCCTCAGTTCCCAAGTTGACTTCTTTGAGCTCATCCATCGTAGCAGCTTGTCCACCATCTTCCAGTTCTTCTGGTGCAGGCTCAGCTTCTACGGGTTGATCATCATAATCATCAGCTTCGCATATTTCATCATAATCATCATCAGATTTGATTTCTCCGCATGTGATTGCTTGACAAGTCTCTTTCTGGAGGAATTTTTGTTTGATGAACCTGATGCCTTTATATGCATCTATATCCTTTCGTTGTAATGGACGCGGACTTCTCCCATACCAGAGGCCCAAGCTTGTATGGAGCTGTCGTTTGGTAGTAGGAATATTGATTTGCTTTCGTAGCATTCTTTGAATATTTTTGGTATTGAATTTGGGTAGCCTCGTAGGAAATAATTCCTCGGAGTCGAGGAGCATGCAATCCCAGTCATGATTCTCTTCTTCATGAACTCCCGTAGAATATAGCACATTCTTTGGCACAGTCCCTTTTTTACGGGGAGGCAGATAAAGAGTGGAGAGTTCTTCAATTTTATGAACCTCGCGCGAAATAATTTCCTTGAAATATTGCAAGGGAACACGTGTGACTACGAGTACGCTGTCTGAAATTAACAGACTGTCTATTCTTCTAGAGAACACTCTGCACTGAGTTCATGTAGATTGAGTCGTAGTCATAATCATCATTTGAAAATTCAATCTGCCTACTCCATTCATCCGTGGACTGGCATACTTTTCTAGATTTGGCAGGAGTAACATCATCTTCATCCGTGTCACTCCCAAGATGAGGTACATATTTCTTTTATTTAGGAATGATTGATGCTTTAGGAAGAGTTGGCGTCACTTTCTTTCTTCCTACACGCTTCTTCTCATCTTCTTGCTTGGGTTTCTTTGCAGCCTTAGAATTTGATGCTCTAGCCTCAAGAGAACTTGATGACTTTTGCTTCTTTGGCATGAAGTACTTGGCATCTTCATAAATTGTTACTTCATGTACTGCAAAGGGCTGAATATCACCAGAAATTCTGAATTCTTCTCCTTCTTTGAGATACTTCATGCACTGGTGTAATGTTGAAGGGACAACGCCGTATTCATGCAGCCAGGGTCGACCCAATAACGCCTTGAACGAAGTGTCCGCATCAATTACATGGAATTTAGCTTCTGTATGGACTTCCCCAAATACAAGAGGAAGCATAAACGAACCAAGAGTTTTCTGCCCTTTCTCGTTGAAGCCGTGCACCATCAGTTTGTCTTGCCCAAGATGTTCTACATCGAGGCAGAGGGATCTCAGTGCCTTAAGGCTCATAAGATTTACGGAAGATCCGGGATCAATCAAAATTCGACTGATCATCATACCGTCGCTCTCTGCCGTAACATACAGAGGGCGATTGTGATATGCCGTTCCAAGCATCATATCATCCTCAGCAAAGGTGATGAGGGGCTCATTTCGAGCTTGCAAGACTTCCGTCAAGTTGCGCTCAGCAAAATATGCTTCATATTTTTCGGTGTTCTTGAGTGCTTGAATCAAAGTCTCTCGAAGGTCTTTAGACATCAAGAGAGCATCATATATGCTGAGTTGTGCTGGGATCTTCCTCAAGTGGGATAAGATATTGTAATCTATCCCCTTAGATGAAGTCTCTTTCTTCTTGGAGTCTTTAAGGATAATATCTTCATTGACAATTATCTCTTTTCCTTTATCTTTGTTAGGAATCCCCTTCTTTGGTGGAGGCGGCAGTACCTTGCCACTCCTCAACTGCACCTGGGCCACCTCATCTGATTCAGACTTGTTTGATGAAGCATTCTCTTTAGAGTCAGCCATTGTTGTGTCTGGGGATTCACCTGTAGACTCGAAATTATCTCCCAACTTCACTTGTTTCATTTGCGATGCTACGCTTGGGTCTGAATCTTCATCATCTGGAAAACATAGATCTTCTGAACTGAATTCCATTGATGATACCATTAGACAGAATTCAGGGGCCGCTTCTTTAGCGTATTTCTCCCTTTCTTCTATTTTTAATATTGTTGAGATGACTCGGCATATCTCCGTAGGAAGAGATTCATCCTCAGCTTCTTCTTCCTTTTCATCTATTTTAAGCTCTTTCATAAAATCACCGAGCTTAATAGGCCTCCTGACAGTTTGGTAATATTCACCCAAACTATCAATAGCCTTTTGAGTTGCAGTCTTCTTCGCCATAGACTTCTTCAACTTGGCTTTCTTCTTAGAAGACTTTGGCTTTGCTTTGCCAGATTTTGACGAGCTAGCTTGGCCAGGTTGCTGTTTAGAGGTGGATGCTTGTGACACAGGCAACCATTTTAGATTCAGCATTGGCTCAGTAGGGGACTTCCACTTGACACCAGGAACTCCTTGTAGCTGTTTCAACATTTTAGTTGTCTTCTTGGAGACCACAGTCTCTCATTGTTCACCTTGAATAGGTTCTTTCATTTTTTCTTTAAGCGGGAGTACGGAAGAGGACGTGACTACCCGGGTGGATTCTTTTCTGGGACGAACCAACACATTATCTGATAATGTCAGTTCTCCCCTCTTGTACATCTTTTCTAACCAATCTTTGAAGACATAACAATCTTCAATTGGATGGCTAACTAACCGATGATATGGGCAGTAGTTTGGGTCACCACTATGTTTGGACTCTTCAGGTCTTTTGCATTCTGGCAACTTCAGACCATTCTTGAGTGCTTGTCGGAACAATTTGGCAACACTTTCCCTCTTGAACGAATATTATTTATTCATTTTCTCCTTGAGGGAGGGGAACGTTCTATCACTAGTTCCTGCAGTCTGCCTCTGGCGCTCTCCTCCACTAGGAAAGGCTCGAGGTTTGTCGTTTCCTCCAAGTACCAGTTTTGGCTGAGGATTTGAATTGTAAGACTGCTTTGGCTTTTCTTCGTATTGCATAGGCTGTTTTCCTTTATCCACATTATACACTGCCCGTTTACCTTTACCAGGTCTGGGAGGGAATGCAGAGTAGACATCATTTCTCCTAGCATCAGGCGCCTTAGCCTTTTTAGGTTTGTCAGGGAGGCTTTCTGACTTTGACAGGTTCAACTTTTCAAACTTAGCCACCCTATCCAACAGATCTTGGAAGGTAGTAATAGAAGCCATGCATAAGAAAGGTTGCATTTTATCATCAATGTTTCTCATCAATAGTTGGACTGCATGTTCTTCTTCCAGCTGCTGTTCGCACTTCATACTGAGATTGCGCCAGCGTGTTATGTACCTCGTTACTGATTCATCTTTCCTCCTTTTATCAAGGGCAAGATCAGCAATGGTAGTCTTCTCTGTTGCACTGGCAAATCTTTTCACGAACAGGGCCTCCAGCTCCGCAAAGGTCTTCAGTGAATCATTCGGTAGTTCGGTATACCATTCGAAAGCAGTTCCACTCAAGCTACTCACGAATTGCCTGAATAACAGAGCATCATTGCCTCCTGTATTTCCACAGGTTGCTTTAAACTGCGCCAGGTGTTGTCTTGGATTTTTATTTCCATCGAAGATATTGAACTTCGGTACAGAATATCCCTTTGGATATGGCACCTGATCGTACTCTGCTGGGTACGGCCGACCTTTTCCTACCAACTTCTCTGCCTGTTCAGCCGCTATAATGGCCTTAATCTTTTCGCTAATTAAGCCATCAAGCTGTGCTGCAGTTACAGGTTCAGAGGCATTCGCCACATTTTGTGGAGTACGCTGGCGGGTTGGATCATTAGTTTCTTTGCCACCTTCAAGTATACCTTTCACTCCTGAGGCTTGAGGCGCTTGAGGGTTTTGAGAATTAGCAGCTTGGTTGACGGGTTGAGCCAGTGCAGGGCCCACAGAAGTGGTCTTCTGCATCATTTTCATCATAGTCGTCATCTGAGTCATCATCTTAGTCATTTTATCATTTAATTGAGAGATTTCTCTATCTTTCTTCGGCATTTGTCGCCTCATTTGATTTCTCATTTCAGTGAGTGTGATATCTTCGCTAGAGAAGGGGTTTTCTCCGACCTCTTCTTCTTCTTCATCGCCTTCTTCTGAGGAGCGAGCACTTTGGCTGGCAATGGATCTAGCCCTGTGGCGACGTCGATAAACACGTACACGGGGCTGTGATTGTTGGTCATCTTCATCACCATCATCATCTTCAACATCAATGCGGCTGACCATACGAACCACCTCGATCTCCATAGTATCATCATCGTCATATTCTTCTTCTTCTTGTATCTGAATTTCTGAGCGACGGCGCCACTGAATCTCAGGTTCTTGACTTGGAATGACTATTTCTTCAACCCGTGGACTACGATCGAAGTGAACTTCCTCTTTGGTTGAAGTAGGAGAATGACAGGATCTCCTGGAAGACTCTCCAGGATGTCGACTATCATTATAATTGTCGTCATTATGGGCCTTCTTTTGGACCCATTTCTGACGAGTTCTGTTGGCAGGTGCGGATCTCCGGTAGACTGTTCCGGATGTCACGCTTGACCTATCTCTTTCTTCAAAGACCTTTTCATTTCGAGGCTTCGGCCTCCAAACTTGCTTGCCCTTCCACCGGGACCTTTCGGCGGCGGATCCCCGAACATATGGTTCAGGTGTCACGCCCCGATGCTCACCGCGCGGAGCTTGTTGTCGATAATCCCTTCTTTCAACTATCACAGTAGATGATAGTCTATCTCTAGGAGGGGTTCTTCGGGCCTCAACAATCAGTGGCCTATGGAATTTCTTTTTCATTAAGCCCTTCTCCTTAACTGTCTTCAGTACACGGTGTACCCGGGCAGACAGACGTTCGGGCTCTCTTATCTTCTGAGGGGCTGGAACTTCAGGTTGACGTTCCCAGAAGGATTGCTTGAACTCCCCAGAAGAGCTGTTTCTTTTTACCCACTTCAGGTTAGAAAACTTATTTTGAGTGGGAATATTAATTTCTGGTTCTTGTGCTGGCAGATTGGAGGGATGGACTGGTACAGATAATTACTGAGCTCGCAGCTCTGCATTTCTCTTCCTCCTTTGCCTTCTAGTAAGCCTTCCTCCAGATGAAGAAGCTTCATTATCATACCTCCCAGGTGCAACAGTCTCTCGGGGCAGGACGGTGGTGTTTGCAGTCACCACAGAGATCTTTCTTCCAGTGACAACCCTCTTTGCAGTAAGGGCCTCAGGCTGGGATAGTCTTTCAAATACAGAGGTCCTTCCTTGGGCAGCACCTCTGACAGTAGTCCTTTCAGAGTGGGACCTTCCAGAAGGTTCTTCAGAGTTTACGCCGTACACAGGAATGGCTGCAGCCCTTGCAGAAGCTGCTGAGAATTCGAGCCCACCAAAGTGGATGGTGGCTCCAGTATTTCCAGTTTCAATCACAGCGTTTGCCAGCTGGATCCTAGCTCCTCGTCCCAGTTGGACGGTCATTGGGGTGTCCTGCATTTTCATTCTGCACAAATGAAAGGTAGGGGTTAGTGATCACATTAATACATCATCACCCCACATTTTCATAAAACAGGAATAACGCAGGACGAATAATAGCATGAAAATTAGCATGGAATTGAAAACCCTGCTAAACGAATTTCCATTGATCTTATTTAAAAGATTCATTTTCAGAAAACTTAAAATTTAATATGCTTGCTACTATAGCCTTTGAATGACTAGCCAGAGATGGAAAGAGAAACCATTCCCCAGTGGAGTCGCCAGAAATCTGTGGGCTCCGAAAATTCGGCCTCGGCCTCCACTCGCTTTTCTTATTCGGCGAGGGAGTTTTAACGAACTAAGTTCCGAGGTAAATTTTGGAAGGCAGATGGGTTTGTAGATAAGACACTACCCAGAGATTTCGCCCTCATTTTGCGAGGACTTTATGATCTGAGTTCTGGTTTCCTATAGGCTCAAGCCCCTATAGTTAATTACCCCTCCCGATCACGAGAGAGAACTTTCGATTAAGGCTAGTCATTGATCAGATACGTATAGAAATACGTGTATCTAATATATAGTAGCAGCAGCATGGGTTTTGGTATTTGAGAATTTGAAGAGTTTGATATTTAAAATAGAAATTGCACCATCTTGTACTTAAAGCGGATGGTGGGGGAATGGATGATAGACCCGATCAAGATCCCATGGTTTCGTCGTCCCGGGCCATCGTGGTCCCTAGTCTACTTAGTCAGAGGAGGTAGTTGACCCAACCTGACAGAAGGATCCTTGTCGGCAGCCATGGGTTGCTTCGTCCAAGGGGACCTTGTAGACCGGGGTTGAATGTTTGTCTAAGGGGACAAATTTGAATCCACCTTAGCTAACAGAGGGCTTTGTGCCCTATCGATCATATCCTATTGATTCATATCTCAAGGATTTGATGCCAATAAGGAGCGTATTGGCTCTGGCCATAACCGGTATATCGTGGTGCCATTTGGCGGCAAAACCACTCGGTTCAGAGAGCCCCGGGTCGTCGTAACCGTTTATCATACGGTGCCATTTGGCGGCGAACCACCGGTTAGAGGACATGTACCACGTCCTTATTGACAGGAGATTGGTTGAGAATGGATCATAGTGATATTTTCGACTAGGCATTTCGCTCTTTGTGAGCAAAAGTAGATTTTAATTTGTCCATCCTGGCAAACTGTTGCGGAGGGTGGATGGATTTTGTTTTAAGTGTATTGATGGATTGATTTCATTTTTAAATATATGGAATTTGGGCTTTTTGTGGAGCTTTGGATTTTGGGGATTTTTGGATTTTGGTGGATATTTGAATGGAGCTTTGGAATATTTGGGATTTTTGGAATTTTGAGTGGAGCTTTGGAATATTTGAAATAAAACTTTGGATATTTGGGAGATATTTGAAAATTTGGTTGAGATCTACATTCAACACGGCCATCATCGGAGTGTTTTGGGGTCATTTCTTTTTATGAATTGAACCTTGTCAACTCTGTCGGGCTGTCGATAGAGGATCGGGTTTCGTAGGCTTTATGCCCTAATTAGTGAATTCATATTGTTGTAGGCCTTGAAGGCCTAATATGAATATTTTAAAGCAAATATACTGGTCACCACAACTTTATATTTGCTTAATGGTTCGAACCCTGTCGACTTCTATTGACCCGTATAGAAGGATCGGTTTCGAACTTGAATTCACTTGTCAACCCGCGCAACATCCCTAGACGTCACGTGTGTACCAATAACACGCTCGCCGGGGCCCATGCGGGTTGAGAATATATTTCCCCCTTTAGTGTACCTATGTGTATACAATTTATAGTGCAGGGGGTATTTTTGGAATATTTATAGACGCCTTCTGTCTGCTTGTACGAATGTTGCAGATCCGGTGGCGTTGCGTTTTGATGTTGACTCCCTCTTTCTCATTCACAGGGGAGAGATCTTTCTGGATTCGGGAGTCAAAGGCTGCTGATTTGGGGAGAACTCCCTTCAGGATCTTTGGTGTAGTAGACCGTCATTTTTTATATTTGTAGACATCAAAACTGTTTTCTTCTCAAGTATATAACTAAGAAGAGACTTTGGAACACCAGGAAGTTTGGTTCTAATTTGTTCAACATTTCCCTCCTTTCTGTCAGTGGGTGTCCTTTTCGTACATCGGGCTGCCTTTGTACCCGGCGTGCTTGTAGATTTTGACCATCGCTATCGTAGATGGTATCAATACTTGTGTCCACAGTGGCTCGCTATGCTTACGAGACTCTCACGGTTGTTATCCACAAGTTGTTTGTAGCCATTTACAGGGGACTGTTGTACTCACTACGACCTTCTGAAGGTATTTGTAGGAGACCCATTGTTGCCAACATCATGCCCACCTATCACCAATCTCAGGTGGGTATTGTTGATTGTACTTATTTGTAGAGGTGGGTTTTCGATTGCTGGTCTCCAGTATTGCCATCTCAATCAACAAGCATTTGTAGGAATTGTCGTAGGAGTTCGTTGCATTCATCTTTCGTGTGCATCGAGATTTCATCTCCTACTTGCAGCTTGTTGTTAGCTTGAACGACTGTGCGCTTAGATCTTGATTTGTTCACTCATCCAAAGCCCAGTTCTATGTATTCCATTGAACCCAAGTCCAAGGTTCAACTCATGCTTGAGTCTTATGTGTTGTTCTCGAAAGTTCAAGTTCTTTATTGCTCATATCAAATTTGGATCCAACTTGAGTTCAATTTAAGTTCCCTACTCTCCACATCTTGTTCCAGTTTGAGTTCAAGTAGTGAGCTTGAGATATCTTATTCAATTCATGTTGGAGTTCATTTGAGTTTGAGTTTTATGTTCGGGTCCCCTGATGTTGCACAGTTCAAGTTCCAAGAACAATTTCAAATGCTTGTTCAAAGTCTTCTGGAACCTTTTAAGTTTTATTATATGTTCGTATTGACTTGATTTTGATTTCAGTTTGATCTTGTTTCATTTGATTTTGACCCTTAGAAATCATTTAGAACTTGTTCAAATTTAGGTCCACCAGTCCTCTGTTCTTCGTATAAGTCCTCTGCTCATTTAGTTCCATTTCTGTGTATTATTGTCCGAGTACAGGTCTTCTGTTGTTCTTCGTATTGCTGCTCAAATGATGTCTCCAAATAGTTTGTCTTATGCATTTCAGTGAAAATTTCGGCAGCACCCCGGCATATCCCCCGTTTGGGGGAAAATTGGGGAGCTGGGCCTTCCCACCACGCTACTAGAGCGTGTATGGTAGGTGTCTGTAGACACCGCGGCCGTACAAAATTTCATCCCACCATGCTACAAGAGCGTGTATGGGGCCTTCAGCAGTACCCGTACCAGAACAGCAGTGACGTACCAGAACAGCAGTGACTCCCCACCACGCTACAAGAGCGTGTATAGGGCTCTCCCGCCTCGTCGTATGCTTCGCACCGGGCTCCTTCCTACCGTGCTACAAGAGCGCGTATAGGTGGTTCTCCGGTCCGCTGCAAACGTCGAGAACGAGATTGGAGTTAGAAATTATACCTTACGTAGCAGTTGTCGGCGGTGTCGATGTCGAGGTCGAGGACCGTCCCCACCACGCTACAAGAGCGTGTATAGGGCTTACCCGCCTCGTCGTATGCTTCGCACCGGGCTCCCTCCTACCGTGCTACAACAGCGCGTATAGGTGGTTCCCCGGTCCGCTGCAAACGTCGAGGACGGGATTTAAGTTAGAAATGTATACCTTGAAGTCCCGACGGGCTGGCAGTGTCGGCTCGAGGATCGAGGCAAGAGGGGCAAGCATGCTTCTCTATTTTTTTTTCTCTTTCTTTTTTTTTATATAATTAATATTAATTAATTATAAATTAATTAATTATTTATTTTTAATTAATTATTTTAATTAATCATAATTAATTAAACTAATTAATTAAAATTTATAAAATTTAATTAAAATTATTAGTTATAATTAATTCATGATTAATTATAACTAATTAATTTTAGTTAATTTTAATAAATTGTAATTAATTAAAATTAATTAATAATAATTAATCTTATTATAATTAATTAAAATTAACTCTAATAAAAATTAATTATAATTAATTAAAATTAATTATAATAATTTAATTAGAATTAATTATAATAATTATAATTAATTAAAAATAATAAATTTAATTAATTAAATTTAATTAATTTAATTATAAAATAACAATAATAATAATAAATAAAAATTTCTCTCCCTCCCCAATCTCTCGGTTCGGCGGATTTATGGGATTTGGCCGGAGTAGCGTGCAGAAGGGAGAGAGTTACCTTCACTACCAGCGGGTTCCCGTTGTTGTTCCGATCAAAATGTTGAACTTCCGATCCAACAGAGAAGGAAAGTCGTTGGAGGAAGCGAGGTCGAACAGCCCTGAAGGAGCCGAGAAGAAGCGAAAGGGATGGAGTTAACTTCACAGCGAGCTGCTCCCGTTGTCGCGTCCGATCAAAAATGCCGAACTTCCGATCCGTTAGGAAAGGAATGTCGTCACAGGAGCGAAGTCGACAGCCACGATCAGAGCCGAAGAAGCATGCGAAATGGAGAGAGTTATCTTCACGGTGAGCGGCTCCCGTCCGTTGCTTCCGATCAAAATGTCGTGCTTTCCGTTCCGACAGCCAGCGAACTCCCGTTCGTTACTTCCGATCAAATGGTCGTGACTTCCGATTCGGCTGGGAGAAAAGTCGGAAGAGCGAAGTCGTCCAGCCACGAAAGATCGGAAGAAGCGACGGAAAGGGAGAAAGTTACCGTCCCAGCAAGCGAGCTCCTCTGCTTGCTTCCGATTAAATGTCGAAACTTCCGATCCTACACAAAGGGAAAGTCGTAGAAGGAGCGAGGTTGGGCAGCCGCGAGAGATCGAGGGAGAGAATGAGAGAGTTAGAGCGAGGAATGAGAGAAAGGCCTCTTTCCCTTGGCTCTTTAACGACACGAGGTCGTGCGTCGTGGGAAAAATGTCGCGGACGTGTCCGCGACGTGTTGAATTCGGCGCCGGACAGAGGGCATGTGAGGTATTTATTTATTTATTTTTTTTTTTTTTTTTTTTAATCAGCACAGGTCAACAGGAATGAAGCCTTTGTTTGTTCTTCCCCTCGCATGCGAGAGCTCTCTTACTCTTCTACTACTTCATGAACTATCCTTCGACCCATGCCTTCGATCCCGATCTCCTCATGCTCGAATTCCAGGATCGCATCTTTTCCCTGTTAGAATGAGTAGACGACCTTTGAACCCCTCAGCACATCTGCTCCTATCTCACATGAATAGACGCAACTTTCTGTGACAATCTCCAGTCAATTCTAACTCCCTCATCCGATATTTTCACTCAGCTTGTTCGAACCCGGCATCCAGGCCTCTGATTTAGCCTTCTGACCTTCCCTGTTCGAAGACAAACTCAGCTGAACCAATAGAGCCAACCGAATGCTCTAACTAGCTGTAGCTACTTCACTTGATATCCTCACACACCGAACTAGAGACAGCCTCTGACACCTACATTCGATCCACACAACCCGTTGACCGCAACTTCTAACCCCATCTGTTCGGCCTTTGACGTTCACACACAGGTGTTGATCCTGCAACAGCGCAACTCCCTCATGCCATGCTTGACTAGCCTGCCTCTTCCTCTCTTCCCTATCCCGACCCAAATTGTCTGCTCCTCATCACAGCCAATCCGACCCCTTAACTGTGCTGAGCTCCCTCATAGCACCAAGTTGCAATTCCCACCCTGCCGAGCAGCTATTAACCTCCATGTCCTCTCTACGTGAACTCCATAGCACCTAAAGCCTCACTCAAACAACAAACTCTACATTCAAACAACCCATTACCAGCAACCATCCCAACAGCCCACTACCTTTTCTCCACTACAAACTTCATAATCCCACACCTCACCCAACTCCAATCAACCTTACAACAATTTATCTTCCTTATTATCATCAATTGTTAGTATTAACTATTACTACTAATTAATATTATCAGTTACTATTGTTAATAATATTGTTAGTATTATTAATATTAATATTATTACTATTGTTATTATTTTAAAAAAGAGAAGAAAGAGGAGAAAGAGTTAAAAAAAAGGAAAAAATGGGGAAAGAAAAGGAAATTTTGCACACTTTTTCCATCGTCGTTGCTCCGACACCGCTGTTGCTCCTATCGTGCAAGGTATAATACATGCCCTACATGGGGAAGACGTGGTGAGAAGTCCCAGCTCCCATAAAATCCCCTGTACGGGAAAGATGCCGGGAGGTTGCCAAATTTTTTCGCAAATAGAGGACCTGACTTGAACAAAATACATAGGACTTGAATAAAACACAGGGAATTGAACTTGGGATTACAGGAAACTATTCTCGCAATTAAACCCATAGGGAATTGAATTTGCACAACAGGGAACCAGACCTAAATATTTAAATTGAAATAATAACTTATGCAAATTAAATACATACAAACATGCAAGAGCTTGTGGTAGACAAAGAACTCCAAATATGAGTTGCTCGTAAGCAAAGGGATCATATGAAAAATATAACGGCATGCTTACAATCAATAACATAAAATTTTCAATGAATATCAAGAAGTTATCATATCGAATAAAATGCAAACATCAACAAACAAGCATAAAACGAGTGGCAAAATAATATGTTAAACCCGCTTGCAAGAAATAGTGATCAACATATAACTAGGGGCACTGATAAATTGAAGCAGTAAATTTGCGGCGTCAAGTTATAAGATTAGAAAGTTCACTTCACTTGTAAATGCAAGTGGAGGGCTCCTGATGCATCGTACATTGTGTTTGCTAGCTGAATTACACTCCTCTAGGTTGAATACTGAAGAAAATAACAACGTGTAGAGGATTAAATGAGCTAAACCATGCTATTTATGCATGACAGATGAATCTCAACACGCTACTAAATGATGCCACATGATCTGCAACATTCATATAAACGGATAGTAGGCATTGGTAGATTTCAAACTGAAACCTTGTGTACTTGTCAATGCTAGTCATTTGCACAAGCCGACTATAGTTGAATGTTGCAGAAATATCCCCTCATTCATCAAAATGCATAATGATACATCAAGATGCATAATATAAAGAAAGCACACTATATAATATGCAAAATGCATTATGCAAGCACATCATCCAACGTGCAAAATGCACTATGCAGTAGTAATGGGCTATACTGACATGTAAACACATCATGCATTGCATGTGAGCACTGAATCATCATGCTAATGCATTATGCAAGCAAACAGTCAATGCATGTATACATCATGCATGCATAGCATGCAAAGAGGCTACATTCTATGTTCGCACATTAAACCACTATGCTGCATACTAGCACATCATGCTACATGCAAAATGTCGTTGTACATGCATACATATAAATATATAAGTGCATACACGAGCATAGAAATATATAGATGAATGTATAAGTGTGTATGCAAGCATGCAAATATGACATGGAAAATGTATGCAATTAAATACTTGCATGGGCTCTGACGAGTATGATGTATGCACACACGTGTTGTCTAGGGAAGCTTCGCAGGTCAATAAATGAACCTATGCTCGAGTTCTGTCCTTTTATGTGAATAGATAGGAGTCGAGACGGCTCGAACCGTCAAACAAATATACTGTCATAATGCTAATTGGCATATTTATTTTATACGTTCATATTAGATTTTCAAATACTATTATAAGAAAAATTCACTAATAAAGATATAGAGCCAATGACGAACCTGATCCTCTATTGGCAAATAGACAGAGTCGACAAGGTTTGTCCCACAAAATGAAATTACCTATAAATACCCCAATGATTTTCTTGTTAACAGACAATCTCAACCAGAGGGGACCCAAAACATTCAATGCCTCTAAATTCCCATAAAATACATTCAATTGACTTTAACATATTCATGAATTGATACATCCTCAAAAAATTATCTTGATCGGGCACGAATCTTGAGGAAAAATCAAGTTGGAAACTTCCAAAATTAAAAATGGGACCATCCGAACTCCAATTTCAGCAAACTTATAGTCGAACTAAACATCTCAAGAATACAAACCCTACGACACCAAAATCGACTCAATCCGAGTCCAAATGGGTCCAAATCAAGGGCCCGAAGCGCTGTTGGAAGGTTCGAACAATAATTTGGGTTACCAAACGATTTCCAAATGTGACATTCGTATTGTCGAACCGAGTTGCTTGACGAGACGAATTCAACGAGCCCAAGATCACAGATTTCTGACATCATTAAGACCTTCAAATGTCTAGCGAACGGTCCACGATCAAGGGATTTAACATCGGCCGTCCATCCAAACCACTCCCTATTTATGGGCCATGTCACTCTAGGAAATCTATAAATAGACTCCTCCTTCCTCTTGAAAAAAAACCCTAAACCTAATATTGAAAGTGAGTGATTGGAGAACGCTCTTGCCTCCTTGCCTCCTCGACCACTGCCTGGAGTCTCACCGGATCACCACTTGAGGCCCTGACCTCGGCTGGACTACCACCCACCACCTGACGCCCGGAGTTCCTTCGGACCACCACCAGACACTCGGAGTTCTGCTAAACCACCACCTAACACCCAGTGTTTTGCCAGACCATGACCTGACAACCGGTGTTCTACTAGACCACGACCTGAAGCCTGAATTTCCAAGTAATGTTAGACTTCCGACGGATCACCAAGTGATGTCAGACTTTCATCCCCATTTGTCTCTATATTTCAACCATACAGTTGGCATTTGTAATCTGATCGCCCTCAAGGATGAGTCAGCCTACTGTAATATACTCGAATTTAAGTGGAATCATTTTCAACTGGGCTAGGCCCCGTGGTTTTTCCCCTTTTCAGGATTTTTCACATAAAAAATCTCGTGTTCTTTCTGTGTAAGTTGGATATCTGTACAATGCTAAGATGTGTTTATAACTTTATCGCCGCGTATATTCTAGCCTGCAACATGAATGATATTAATGTTTAAAATTGAAATAAAATGTCAAAATAATGAAAAGAAAAATTAAAATAAAATTCACTGACAAGTTTGAAAAGCACTTCAGCTCGTAAAGAGCAAATGTTTGGTCGTGAATATCAATAGGATTCATTTTCAATCCGTCTTTTGTTATTGTGGATGTGATACGTGTCCTCTAATCATTGATTTCGCCGTCAAATGACACCACAGGTAAACGGTTCTGATCAGGACCCTCTAACTGGGTGACTTTGTTGTCAAATGACACCATTGAAATGTGGTCATTGTCAAAGCATGTGTGTTTCCCAACAATATTAAATAGTTGAGTAATGAATCAATAGGATATAATCGATAGGGCACAAAGCCCTCTATTAGCTAAGGTGATTTCAAATTTGTCCCTTTAAGCAAATATCTATTCATAGGTCTACAAGGTACCCTTGGACTAAGCAATCAATGGTTGCCAACAAGAATCTTTCTATTAGGTTGGGTCTACTACCTCCTCTGACTAAGTAGAACAGAGACTATAATGTCTCGAGACGACGGAATCATGCGATCTTGTTTGAGTCTATCATCATTGCCCCCACCATTTGCGTTAAGTATAAGATGGTGAATTTCTAATTTTAGATGTTAAATTTTAATTCCTAAACTTGATGCTACTATACGCTAGATACTATGTATTATTTTGATGAGTAGCCTTAATCAAAAATTCTTTCTTTCCATTGGGAGGGATAATTAAATATAAGGGCTTATGCCTATAGGAAAGCAAAACTCAAATCATTAAGTCCTCCCAAAATGAGGGCGAAATCTTTGGGCAATGTCATATTCAAAATTCAATGTCTTTTAAAAATTTAACTCAGAATATACTCATTAAAACTCTCCTCGACGAATCAAAAAAAGAAAGGGGCCGCAGAGAGGCCGGGTCGCTAATTTTTAGGCCCACATCATGTTATTGATTTGATAGTTTGTGACCAGAACTATGTTCATCGTGGTGTCATTGTGTGGGTTCCTTCTTGCATGATTGATGCCTTCAGTGAAGGTGCTTGGGGTGATGTCTACTATGGGAACTTGTGAAGTACATCTTGAGTTTACTTCTCCAACTATTGTTCTTTTCGCCCTTGCGGGCTACTCCACTTTTTCGTCAAGCATGATAGCGAGTACAGCCCCCACAATGTGCTCAAAGTGAGTTGGAACTGGCTTGTTCTCACTGCTTTTAGTTGTTGCCTTTCCTAGGCACTATCTTGAGTTAGTGAGTACAAACTCTTTCAACTTTCTTGTCTTGCCTCCATAAGGCTTTGCAAATGATGACGCTCTTTTGTATTGTGGTTCTGATCCTTGTAAAACACACAATATCTAGAGGTATCCTTGGTGTGCAACATCACTATCATTAGCATTGGGCGCCAAAAAAACTCTTTGTTTTGAACAGCATCAATGTGCTTGGCCATGGACACTCTCAGGGAAGTGTAGGTGTGGTAAGTCGACAAACGATGAGCAACTTCTTTGTGGAAGCCATGTAGCACGAATTGGCTCCTCCACCCTTGGTGTTAGTTGCCTTGCAATCCTCTGTGGCCTTGTTTGTAGGGGTGCCCTTTGGTGCTCAAGAAGATGTCTGTCTCGGGACAAATTCAGTCTCTTGTCTCTTGGTTGGATTCATTCCCTTCACCTCCTAGTTATTTCTCACTCTTAATGGTGAATTCGTGATGCTGAGTAGCTATGGAAGACTTAGCCGCTCTGTTGTACTTGGCATTCACATGACTATTGGCCAGTTCCAATAGTTTGACATGTGTTCTTAATGCTTCAAGCCAAGGGCATACCTGAATGAACACTATCTTAGTCTTTGGGTTAGTGCAGATTGGGAGACTGCATGCTTGAGATATTTTACATTCAACATCTTTGTTTGGAACCTCATGATCAAGTTTCTCAGCAAGGCTCTTGCCTCATCTTTGGTAGAACTTGCAAACTTTTTTGCGGGTTTTGGGTGCTAGCAAGCTGGGTTACTAACATTCTCTTGAATTTAGAAAAAAGTGGTGATCATCTAAGTATTGATCCCTTGACGGTTGTGAAGAACAAGCAGCACTTGAGGGTGTTGTCAATATCAAGTCGGGAGGTTATGGACTTAAAGTTTGTTATGTGGTTAGTGGGGTCAATCTTTCATCTATAAGACTCCAGGCTTGGCACCCAAAATCTTGGAGGTAGCCTGACCTCTGTGATTTCCCTAGATAAGGCATTGATGAGATCTGACTCAGTTCTTATGACTCGTCTTGCATGTTTGTTATAATCTTCATCGTTCGTCATATTGCTAGCAAGATTAGGGATGCTTGTCGACGATATTGCTTGGCTGTTGGGTTTTCTACAATGACTGCCAAATAAGAAGAATCCTTGGGAGTACTTTTCTTATAGGCTTGCCCTTGGAATCAACCCACAGCATCTTGGATTGTCTTCTTGATTTGATCCTCATTTTTAGTGAGGTCCTGGTGAGTTGCGTAATTGGCTTGATCTATGTTCAGGGATGGCTCCTATTGATAACTTGTTGAGGAGGGAGTGTTTTTTTGTCATTGGCATCAATCCATGCGCAACGCACCTTAGAGGATGTTGGATTTGATTTTATTCATAGATGACACCCAACCTTACTTGCAGGTGGATTGGACAAGCAGATGAGTAGGAACCTGGGTGAGAATGGAGAGTAAAAAAATGGAATTGGAGAGTGAAAGTGATGAGGACATCGATCCAAGGTTCAAACAGGTGTATCGCCGGAAGCATCGCAGATCGACGGCCATGATTCAGAGCTTATATTTTAGTTATTATGCATTTTATTTTATGTATTCCTTTTGTACCCTTATGTTGAGTTGAGTCATGTTGGGGCCCTGAGGGCAATTTAGTCTTTATTTCTTCTTGTATGCTTGAGACCTATATATATGGGTCTTTTCTCTTGTAATAGCTAATGAATATTTGAATGAAAATTGAGTTTTTGTTTCTTCTTACTCTTCTTGCATGAGAGCTAGAGAGAGGTGAGAGAGAAAGCCCAAGGTGAGGGCCAAAAGCAACACCCACCAGTCATAGGAAGAGTCCGTGGCTCGTGGTTTATCCCCGTCATCCCGATCCTCGTCATTTTCTCCAAAACCCGCCGGCCCAAACTCCCCCAACCCGCCGGCCACCACTTCCTTCCCCAATTGCCGCCGGTTAAACTTCCTCCTCCCCAACCTCCTCTTTTCTCATCTTCTACAACGGTTAATTTCGAAATTTGAAATTTGAATTTCGAAAACTTTCCAAATTTGGAACTCTTCCAAATTAGGAAAGTTTTAAATCCGGTTCATAATCAAAATTCAAAATTCAAAGGATTTCAATTTAATCCTTCCTAAATGTCATGAGCCGATTTGGAAACCAAACCCTTGCTCTCCACACAAGATCTTCCCCCCCATGAAGCCGCCGGCCACCTTGGATGGGCCCGCCTTCATGCCACCAATTAATGCATTGATTACCCAATTAATTTGAAATCAATTTCAAATTGAATCCCCTCCAAAAAATTTAAATCTGAGTCAAATTTCAGGTTTTAAAATTTGAAATCCCCTTCCTCCCCTATTGAACCCGCCGGCCTCCCCCTTTGATGGGCAACATTAATTGCTCATTACTCTCTCTTAATGGCATTTGAAATTTGAAATTAAGTCCAAATAATTCCCTCCTAATTTACTAAAATCTGAAACTAATTTCAGATTTGAGTAAATCTATTGCTACTCTCATCTAACCTAGAACCCCTCTCTCAAAACACCCGCCCCCCCTCTCTCTCTCCTTGGCCGAACACCTATTCTTTTTGGAGATCCCGCCGTCTACCCCTCTCGTGGTTAGGTTTTCTATCTTCTCCTTCGTATTCACCTCCATCGTCCTTCTCCTCCACCACAAGAAAATCTCTTCCCAACCCTAGTTGCCGCCGCCCCTTGGAAGCCCGCCGCCGGCCACTCCCACGGCCCCGGCGGGCCACCTTGCCGGCGACCTTCCCCACCCGTCCAATCCCTCCTTCCGCAAGTTTCAAATTTGAAATTTGAATTTCAAAATTCAAATTCTTTCATAATTGGGATTTCCAATTTAGGAAAGTTTTCATGACGAATTCCAATTTCAATTTAATTTAAATTGGAGTCTTTAATTATATTGCCACGTCATCAATCCAAATTGGAAGCTTCATCCCACTAATCTCCCTCTCCCCCTCTCACCTTGCCGCCGGCCCCATGTGGGTTTTCTCCCCCATTTGATTGCTTATTTAATGCTCCAATTAATTCATTAATGACTCATTAATTTGAAATCAAATTTCAAATTAATTTCCCTCCCTTTTCACTTAAAATCCTGAAATTAATTTCAGGTTTTGAGTTTTAAAACCCCTCCCTCCTCTAATGAAACCGCCGGCCCCATATATGGCTCCCATCCATTAAATCCTCATTCAATGCATTAATTTCTCTTATTTGAATTTTAAAATTCAAATCAATCCCCTTCTAATTAATCAAATATGAGATTAAAATTTCAGATTTGGTTAAACCCCTTAACATTCCACTAAACCTAGCTTCTCCCAAACCCAAGCTCCCTCCTCCCTTGCACCCGCCGGCCTCACCCTCTCCCCTTGGAGATCCCGCCACCTCCCCTCCTCCCTTTGGTGTTCTCTCAACAACACCAAGCATGCATGGCGGATCCGGAGATCGATAGTGGATTGGTGTTTGATATCTACGGTGACATCCATATCACTCGATCTCCTTTCTTTGACGTCGGGTTCGGATCCGACGACACGGTTGAAGACTACTTAAATCGCATTCTTCCCACGCTCATCGACGTCATCGACGAGCAATTCGAAGACTATTCGTGGACCGTCCTTGGCTATCCATTCGTGCCTCCTCCACCACCGACAACCTTTCCGTGGCTCAGGACCATCGGTGTCGCGGCCCTCCTCATGGCATCGTTAAGTGTGTTGAAGATCATCTCCCGCTAAGCCTAGTATAGTTGAGTGATTAATCCCCAAGGTGAAAACTCTCATTATTAATTTGCGGATTGTTGAATAATAGCTTTTGGTATTGCTACTATCTTTGGTTACCTATGAGTTTTGGTTAATCTACTTGTACTCCTTCGCCTAAGCAAGTCAAAGACTAAGGTTTTTTAATGAATTTACTTGTTATCTCAATAAGCTCTTAATTGTAATTCCATTGTCAATCACTTTTAATTTTCTTAAGAAGCTCCTTCGCATGTGGTTTCACATCAGAAAGTGAATCTTGAAAGTGCTAAGAAAATTAGAGCTTTAGAAATTACAAAGTTTCCACCATCAAAAGAAGGGAAAAGTTTTCCTCATATGTTCCTCATGACACCTTATTTATAGGGTCATAGGGGGTATAAGAAAGGCTACACAAAGAAAAAAATCAAAAATGCATAACACCACACAGTCCTTGTATACAACATTACACAATGCTCTAGACACGTTTCGCTCCCTGATTGAGTTAGAGACAACTGGGGTTGAGGATCTATCTTTGGGAAAGTGATGGTCACTTGGCGAATTCATAAGAGGATGTGCTCCATGGAATCAAGCGAAGTCTATGAGTTGGTGCAGAGCAGGGTGAACACAATGTCATGATGGTGATTGGAAGTTACTAGGTATCTAGGATTAGCCTCGAGTCGTATAAGAGAACAGAAGAGTGAGTTGAGGTAGCTCAGGGATTTAATTGTGGTAAGTGCTGATAGGGTTAGTTAAGAATCCCAGGTAAGCACTTTCTTGTAGCTGAGCTTGGATGGAGGCATGGTTGCTCTAAGAGAGTGCAATCGATCGATAGTTGAATTACGGCACCTGTCAAATGCTGAATTGCTGACTTGATGATGAACCTCCAAGTTGACACATGCGAGGTGAGTTTCCTTGAGAGCTAGGTGTGTGACGCCTGATGATCTGGTTGGGCGAGTCCTCCATTGGGCTCCAGGAAAGTGTCAGCGACTTTTAGACTACTTAGATGAGTTCCTCCTATGGGTACCCTTGAAGGGCGAGTTCCTCTATCATGACCTACTGGGTACCTGCTAAATAACTATAAATGCATATGTGAGTATAAAATTTTAATATACATTTAACGAACATCTTTTCTATGCTGCACCAAATCAATTTCATTCTACTTATGTGCCTTCTCAAGATCAATTAAAATCATGGTTTCTCTATATATTTCTATTCTTAACAAATTAACATTTTCATAATGGATATTCTTGGCATTAATTCATATTGCTTCTCCGGAATGGATGTAATTTTTTCATGCCTATGCTTCATTGCTATTTCCTTTCATTTTCACAAATTTGATTCTTTTAAAATGTAATCTTGAATATCTTTTCTTTTAAAATATTGGCATAATTTTTTTTTTTTTAATTCATTTGATATCCTTTTCATCTTCGAAAATTTGTTGGAAAGAAAATTATGAACCAGTTTATTGCAATATTTCAAATAACTCTCCAATTTTGAAAAAAGGTATCTCTTATATAAATTATCCTTTCACTAAACCTACTCACCTCAACAATTTTATTTTCACCTCTTTATCTACTATTATCTTAACCATGTTTATATTATTTTATTTTTTAACTTTTTTCCGTTATCTTAACCTTGTTTTTATTGTTAACCTTTCCAACATACAATAATTTATAATATTTGCGAATGAATTTTAAATCCTGTCTTTTCCATTTAATTCCCTACAAACAAACAATAATTATGATTCTTTTAATCTTAATTTCCACAAATTCTTTTGTCTTCTGTTCAATGGTCTTAAAATTATATGCATGAAATCTAATTTTACTTAATCCTAGGCAATTCTGGCTCACCTTTCACCACAACCGAGATCCGTTCTGAGTCATGTGCCAACCCTTTCTTTTTTTTCTTTTTTTTTCTCTACTACAAAAAGGTTAAATTGTGGTGAAACGCTTACATGTGATGTCCTGGCAAACTCTTATTTACTTCTCACTATAGTTGTTTTGGTCATTACATGCTGCTTCTGAAAAAATTTGTAGCACTAACAACATTTAAATTTTGATTCATCACTTTGTTTTTATTCCTCTTTTTAGGAAATGATAATTGCCAGTTCCAATGTGTCAGTGGCAAATGTAAGTACATTGGCAGCTTCGCATGCTCTTTGATTTTATATACTATTTCTGAAATCAAGCATCTTCCTACAAACTAAATTATAATTTTTTTATTAATCTGTTTTCTTGAAAACGTGATGGCGTGCAGAGCATGAAAGAAAAACGGTTTCTCTATGACATCGTCGCTAATGGACGCAATGGAATTGATGTTGACAAGTATATGATGGTTATGACTTATGAGTTAATTTCCTTAGATGTCCTTCCATTCAATTCAACTGGATTTTATGCTGTGAGCACTTTTAATTGATATGCAGGTTTGATTATATTGCTCGTGATTGTCGGGCATGTGGACTTGGGTGCAATTTTCAATTCAGGAGGTATATTTTGACTATTAATGAATTCACGATAATCCCAAGAGTTTAGGCCTTTGTGAATTGGGTGTATTAGTAGTGTATGCTTTGTGCCTTTGTCACATAACATTCTTAAAATTTTCTAACAGAATTTGGATGAGACAACCTGTCAAACCATGATTGTTACGTGAATTGTTTACGTTCTTGATTTGGTATATATAAATAATTTTTTTCTTATGATACACTTGAAATTGCAAACATAATATAGACATCATGAGGAGAATATAAGCATCATTCAAGGGTTTCTTCCAATATATGTAGTTTGAGTTTTAATTTTTTTTCTTTCGTAATTGTCTTTCCACATAAATTATCTCAAATCATAATGGCATTTTTCCACATTAAGCAACCTCTTTATTTATTCTTATAGACCCACAGCATTCTTTGTATGATGTCTGAATTGGTCAAATTTGTAGAGTATTTGATTTTGATATAATGGTTATCAACTATACCAAATTAGTTAAGCTGGTTTTCTGATGCAATCATAATTTATGTATTTTCATTATCGAATATTGAACATTAATTTTTAATTTAGTTTTTGTATTTTTTTAGCTATCCAATAATGGGAAAGCATCCAATGATCATGGTAGGTTGTGCTTGGGCTTTGGTAGACCTTTGGTTTGCTAGCTTGATGGGTCCTTTGGGTTGCTACTGGTTCTCGGGTTGGCTTATGGTTCTCGGTTTGAGCTTATGAAGATATTGGGATGTGATGGTTTATTGGAGTTGAGCTTTTCTCTCTAAGTTGTTAGCTCATTAATGTTGAGCTGAAGTTTAGTTCATTTATTGGGGGAATTTATTGAACTACCTAGCTCATTATTCTAAAAATGTATGCTCTTAAGTCTTGGATTCATTTTGGAGTGGACTTGTCTCTTTTCCTCCCCTTTTCTTCTCATTTCCCTAAGTTGGGTGATTTCCCGTGCTCTATCCCTTGGGTTTCCGTGGCTGGCTGTTGGTTTCCTGTGCTGGGTGGTTTTCCCGTGCCTTTGCCCCTTTGGTTCTTGCGGCCGGCTCCTCGGTTCCGTGCTGGGCTACTCGGTTCTGCTATTTTCTGCTTGATTCTGTGAATCTCCTTCTTTGTTTTGCAGTGTCGTTTGGGAATTGATGTTGTGGATGTTGGCCTTTCATTTCCTAAAATCTAATTGGCTTATTTTTGAGGTTTATGGCTGTTTGGTTCCCCACTCTTGCCTATATATAGAAGATAATTTTGAGGGGAAAGGTTGTTGAATTTGATTGAGCATTGTCTCTTAAAAAACCTGAAGGTTTTCTTCTTCCTGGAAAAGCTTGAGAGCTTTGTCCATATCTTCTTCTCCTCTACTTCGTCTGGGCTTCTTACCTCTTTCTTCTCTACACAAGTTCCACTCCATTTGTATCCTTCTTCTTGAGCTTTGGAGGTGTTTGTTGGCTGATTTGGGAGCATTTGCTGGAGGAGTTTGGTTGGACGTTTGGACTATCTTGCTGTGGTAGACCATCGGTTTGCTAGCCCTAAGCACATACTTTACTTAACCTACAATTCGATGCATGTGAGGAAACCGTTCTGTCGGTTGTTCTGATGATAGCGTCTTTTTATATTTCTTTTGTTTCTTTTGATTTCTTTTCTCGTTTTATCTATCGGTTTTTGATTTTATAGATGATTGCTACTATTTGAATCGATTTTTGTTATAGTTTTGCCCATTGTTCTCCTTTTGTGGTTTTTCTAGCATGTGCTTGCATCATTTTCTGAGAATTTCAACTTTACTAAGCAATTCAAAAGCAAAAGTTCTTGCTTTTAACTGAAGTACAATTTGTCAATAAAAGGTTTATTGAAAAATAAAGAATGCTCATTGAATCAGTATTATCATTTGTTCCAAATATTTAAAGTTCTCTTTGTAAATTCTCATCCATTCACTTATGTTAATTTACTATAAGAGATGCTAAATTTATTTTGCAGTCTTTTTGCACAGCACCTATTATCTTTGTTCCACCTATCTTCCTTCCAAATCCCAGCACAATAACTATATCTAACTTCTTATTTTACATCTTCCAATCTCCATTGTACATGTTGACGCTACTTAAACATTATTTTCTGACAATCTTTTCTTCAATATGAGCTATTCTCACAATACCTATTTAATAATTATTTATGATTCTATCTTCTTAGTTTTACCTACAATTTTAAAATTATTAATTCTACCACACTCAATTATACTAACAATGATTTCTCTTTTGCTTAGATCTTTTTTTTTTTTTTTCTAGCTTGTCTGATTATTAATTTGAGATATGTACCTTTATGTTTCTATGACATTCTCTCATTCCATAGTACTCCTAAGTTCATCATTCTAACTGTTAAGTTGAGGAGTCTAATTTTTTCCCTATAACAAAACCTTTATGCTGACTTGTGCTTCAACCTTAATGTTAAGGTCGCTGTGGGGGTTGGAGACTCTCTCAGGGCTTTGGAGGTGGAGCTCTCAAAAGATATCCAATATTATGAGTTATTTTATAAAAGGTGTGTTGAGGATTCTATTGCACTTTTTGGCTTCCCTAGTATTCCTTTTATAAGGGGCACCACATTTAGTTAAGATTTGGGGGAATAGGGCTTTAAAAAACTCCACACTTGGAACTTATAGTAAAATCTGCAGTAGTGACCCTTGGATGTAGCCATCATTTGAACGAAACCTATAGAAATTTCTTGGTGCGTTTTGGTGGTGTGTTTTGTTGGAGCCGTGCAATTTAACTCAAATTTTGTTGAAACCTAAAAAGTATTGTAGGGCTTCTATTTGGAGACTGCAAATGCATGGCGCTTAACATGAATCATGATTGCTAGAGTACTTTTTTTTATAAAATAACTATTTTTTTGCAACTACGGTAATTCTCTCCTTCGTTTATTGTAGGTTATTGCAAAGCATGCGCATTATGGATGATGAAATATGCTATCCTACTAAAGAATGTTAGTACTTTCACAGATAGAAAACAGCTTAATTTCAGCATACTTGCCTGACCTGATATACTTGTGAAACAGATCTCACAGTCCACAAATTGTTTTCAACTCGCGCTGACCTTCATCGTACTGTATACACCCACGCTAAAGTTATGGTATTATGAGCACTTTTTTTTCTATATTATATATATATATATATATATATATATATATATATATATATATATATATATATTTATTTATTTATTTATTTATTTATTTTTTGTTATTTTTATAGTATTTCTTTTGATGATTGTTGAAGCTCCGTTTGATATAGGCCCATTTTTATGCTGTCTATCAAAAACATTTTACATTAAAGCCTAGTTTTTATTGTTGTTTGATACTTTCTTCTTTAGTTTTGTATGCTCATGTCATCCCTTTCTCCTAACAAGAATTGTTCAATTTACACTTCTAATAATGCCTTGACATTGATATTGTTATTTTTTTCTATTAAAACATTCCTTCCTTTTTGGGTTTAAAAAACATAGAATTCATTTAAATTATCAACTAATTTCATCGCTACATACAACTCTTTTTGTATTGTAATGGGACCTAGCCTTATACATTAGGTATGCCTAGTTATTGTTTTGTAAACATTTAACAACTTAACTTTTTTTTAATTGATAATCTATGATAGTTTAGGAAATTGTTAGTTTAGGATTTAAACTTTGGTATTCGGATCGGAGTCGTACTAGAAATGGTGTAGGTGTTATTATAGATAAGAGTTTAAAGGATAATGTTATAAAAATTAATAGGATTGGAGATAGAATTATAGCTTTAAAGATTGTTGTTGATGATAAGATTGTTAATATTATAAGTGCTTATGCTCCTCAAGTAGGTTTGGATATGAGTTCTAAATTAAATTTTTGGAATGACTTAGAAGAATTAATACAAAAGATACCTCTTGAAGAAAGAGTTTTTATTGGAGGAGATTTAAATGGACATGTTGGTAGAGAGGTAGATGATTTTAAAAGCATTCATGGTGGCCATGGATTTGGAACGACGAATGAAGGTGGCAAGACCATATTGAATTTTTGTTTAGCTTATGATTTTTCAATTGCTAATATCTTATTTAAGAAAAGAAATGAGCATCTCATCACTTATAAAAATGGATATAGTACAACACAGATTGACTATTTTCTTATTAGAAAACTAAATCGTTTAGATTGCAAAGATTGTAAAGTTATTTCGAGTGAAAATTTATGTACCCAACATCGATTATTAGTTTTAGACTTTAAGATAAAGGGGCATAAAATAAAAAATAAAGTAAAACGATTTTCTAGGATTAGATGGGGGCATTTAAAGAATATTAACAAAAAATATTTTTGGAAATAAGATTTTAGATCTTAAGATTTTGTCTGTGCATGAGGATGCTAATATTATGTTGGAAAAAATGGTTAGTAATATTAAGAATATTGCAAAAAATATCCTTGGAGTATCAAAGGGAAAAGCTCCTAATAGTAAAAGTAGTTGGTGGTGGAATCCAAATGTGCAAGAAAAGATTAAAAATAAGAAGATTTGTTATAAAAATTGGTTTAATTTTAAAAATTCTGATTATTGAGAAATATATAAAGTGGCTCGTAAGGATGCTAAGAAAGCAATATGCGATGCAAAGATACTAGCTTTTAGTGATTTATATAATAGATTAGATACTAAAGAGGGAGAAAGATATATGTATAAGTTAGCCAAACAAAGAGATAGGAGTAGTAAGGATTTAGTTCAAGTGAAGTGTATTAAAGATGAAGATCAAAAAATACTTTTCTTAGAAGATGATATTCAACAAAAATGGATGAGATATTTTGCTAAACTTTTTAATGAAGATTGTGAAAATAAGATTGACTATAATGACCTTAGCACCCTAAATGAAAATAAAGATTTCTGTTTTTATCGGCGTATTAGTAAAAATGAAGTTAGAGAGTCTTTAAAGAAAATGAATGGTGGAAAAGCTGTTGGACCTGATGATATTCCAATAGAGGTGTGGAAATGCTTAGGAGATGAAGGAATTTCATGGCTTACTAAACTTTTTAATACTATTTTGAAGACTAAAAGGATGTCAGATGAGTGGAGAATGAGCGTGTTAATTCCTATTTTTAAGAATAAAGGTGATGCACAAGATTGTGCGAATTATAGAGGTATTAAGTTAATGTGTCATACTTTAAAACTTTGGGAGCGAGTTATGGAGCATAGGTTGCGGCACGATACTAATGTTTCTCAAAATCAATTTGGATTCATGCCGGGTAGGTCGACTATGGAAGCCATACATTTATTAAGAGGTTTGATGGAGAAATATAGAGAAAATAAGGAGGATCTACATATGATATTTATTGATTTAGAAAAAGCATATGATAAAGTTTCAAGAGAAGTGCTATGGAGAGTTCTTGAAAAGAAAGGAGTCAATAATGCTTATATTCAAATCATTAAAGATATGTATGCAGGAGCTATTACTTGTGTTCAAACACAGGGTGGATTGATCAAGTATTTCCCTATTTCGGTTGGGTTACATCAAGGATCAGCCTTAAGCCCATATCTTTTTGCTTTAGTCATGGATGTTCTCACTAGACATTTGCAAGAGGATGTACCTTGGTGTATGCTTTTTGCTGATGATATTCTTCTTGTTGATAAGACTAGAGAGGGAGTTGAAGGTAAACTTGAATTATGGAGCTCAACCTTAGAGTCTAAAGGTTTTCGCTTGAGTATATCTAAAACGGAATATATGGAGTGTAATTTTAGTAGTAATAGACCTAGTGAGGGGATTGTGACTTTGGGCGATCAAGTCATTAATAAGAGTACACGTTTTAGATATCTTGGATCTATTGTTCAGAGTGATGATGAAATAGATGGGGATATTATCAGCAGAATTAAAGTTGGATGGTTGAAGTGGAGGAATGCATCAGGCTTGTTATGTGATAGAAATGTACCCCTCAAACTTTAGGGAAAATTCTATAAGATGGTAGTGAGGCCTGCAATGCTTTATGGTGCCGAATGTTGGCCATTAAAAGAGAAGCATAATACTAAGTTAAGTGTGGCAGAGATGAGGATGCTCTGGTGGATGAGTGGCTTTACCCTTAGAGATAGGATACGAAATGAGCATATACGTGAAAAGGTTGGAGTAGCTCCAGTAGAAGATAAGATTAGAGAGAGTCGCCTTAGATGGTTTGGTCACATAAAACGGCGACCTTCCGATGACCCGGTTAGGAGAGTAGAGGTATTAGATTTGACTTATGTTAAGAAAGGTAGGTGTAGACCTAAAAAGACTTGGTTAGAAAATATTATGAATGACCTTTCTTTATTAGATTTAAACAAGAATTTGACTTTTAATAGGACACAATGGAGAAAAATGATTCATGTAGCCGACCCCACGTAGTGGGATAAAGGCTTGATGTTGTTGTTGTTGTTGTTGTTGATAATTTATGATGCACAGACAAGAACACAACGATGCAGCACGAACACTGAAAACGTCAATTATTGAAAATAAATGACACGGATATGGCTTGGGCACAACATTATAGTTTTAATAGCTTAAAATAGTGCATAAAAAATAAATAATTATAACATTTGCTTGCTAGTTGCTATGGTGAGGACGGTGAGAAGACGGTTGAAGGAGATACCGTGCTTTGGGTGATAATGGTGTCACTTGCGTGAGAATAAGGACTGGAAAAAAGGGTTATTCTGCCTTGGGGTTTTGAATTCTTAGAAAATCAAAGTGGGAGGATCCTTGTAGTCGGAAGAACAAGATGAGGCGAGATGCAAAGGGCTCTTAGATGAATCGAGCTACGAAGAAGTCAACTCGGATGCAAGCTATAAGGGAGGAAAGATTGTTTTATTTGAATGCGCAACGTGGGTGAGGCTAGTTACGACCTTTGATTGAATTCAATGCAGACCAGAGTTTGAAAGCAGTTGCTGAAGGGCGTTGGAATTAGGCCTTAAAATGGAGTTATTAATAACTCCATTTAATAAAGCAGAACTTCCAAACAGCTAATCTTAAATTAACTTTATTGTTTTAAACCAGAGAAAGAACTAATAACATGGTCCGAAACGAGCCTTGATAAGTTCAAAAGGATAAGATAAATCAATGTTGACAGTAGAGTGAAAGTTATAATATCATGTTACATGTTTTACTTTGTTTCAATTATTGATAAACAATGCATACAGAAGTAACCACTATAATTATGGAAGTAGCTAAATTTGCACTACTACCTCCAATATGCACCTTGATGAAAGAAAAGTTAATGAGACAAGTCTAAGATCTCACAACAAATTAAAGCTGTAACAAATATGTATGATAAAAGATAAAAGAAACACATCCAAACATTTCCAATTGGTAGAAGACTCTTAAGGTTTGAATTTCAAAAAAAAAAAATGGTCTTACATGTTCACTTAGCCCTGATACTTCTGAAGTGCAACCTTCCACGGAAACATAAAAGCACTATTGTGGTTCAATATATTCCATATAATAGCAAATCCACTACCAACAATCACCAAAGGAGCCCTTAATTTCTCAATAATTTATAATAATTGAGAAAATAACGAATTCTAAAAGGATGGGTGCTTCAGTTTGATTAGAATTTTTTGCAGAATCCATCATTAAAATTATAAGTCGAAGATGCGCTTTAGATTGAATGAAATCCTTGAAGGTTTACTCTAGGTTTATACAAGTTCAAAATTGGGTCGATTGAAATGCTTAGATGGTATAAAAGAAATGATAATGATCATAGATCTTTTGCCACAATTTCAAAAAATAAGTAATAAGTGAATGCTAGGTTAAGATGTGTAAGGAGGTTCTCCTAAATGGGGGAGCAATTTGAAATCTAAAATGGAAGATTCACCTATATGAAATTAGACCCTAAAGCGACATGCGACCTCTAATTTATGACAAGGACGATGTTTGTCGGATGCATCATGGAGGTGCCGTTGCGAGGAGAGTATTGGTACTGATGACAAGAATGAGTATTGTGTATTGAGTTGAGGAAGGACTAAGGAGATGTAAGGAGCTAATAATATTAGGTATGAAGTTAGGGTATTTTCGTTATTATTGGGTCTCAAAACAATGGGAATCTAAGGAACATGAAGACCTTTGTTGGTTCTGAGCAGCAGACGTGAAACATAAAATTTTTTGTAACTCCGTTTTCATGCAATACCCAAACAAACGTTCAGTTTATTTTCATAAAGTAAAGTTGTAAATAAGCCAATCCAAGTGGACCCTTAGTTTATTTTGTTCCTAATCTGGATGGTTAGAACCAATCCTTAAGCATGAGAGGCCTATGTCTTTATAGCATTAGCAAACCTTTGGTCAAACCTCTAGACTATTGTTTTATTTATAGATTGTTAATCTTTAAAATTTTTTTTGAAAGTTTTATAAATGTATAGAGTTGTGAATGTCTAAAACGAAGTTGTTTATTATAAAATAAATCCGAAGGAATGAATCTTCTATTTGAAGATAATGTTTTGTGGAATTATGAAAATAGCCAGGGAATAGAAAGAAATTTTCGTTCAAATATGTAAAAGCATTGAAAAAGGATGCGTAGGATCTGGGAACACACAATATCCTGTGCTGTGATGTCTTCAAAAGAGGCCAAGCTTGTTCTTGGGAACAGCATATTCATTGCATTTGCAAACCTTTGGTCAAACCTCTAGATTATTGTTCTATTTGTAACCTTTAATAATTTTTGAAGATTAATGGTATATATGATGTATTGCTGGTTTCCAGTTCGCTTATTGAAAAATTTACTTCATCTTAATTTATACTTATTGCAAGGTTGGGTTAGTAATTTATGTTGTAGAAGGCCATCTAGTGCTGATTTTGATATGATGCTATACAATTTTATTGCTCGTCTCCATCACTCCTTTCCTTCTTGTCAATTTTCTATTGCATGATCTGTTTTATGAGATTACTGTACATTATTGTGCAGGCAATTGAACTTATGGTTGTTGATGCACTAGTAAAAGCAAATGATCATCTTGAGATTTCATCTTACATTACTGACCCGGCTGAATATTGGAAGGTTCTTTGATTGGTGTTTATTATTCAAACTATCTAATCATATGCATAACATGCCAAATTTATGCTATACTATTTTGGCAGCTTGGTGATAATATTCTTAAAATTATTGAGACATCACCTGATCCAGAACTGAAGGAGTCTAGAGAACTTATCCTCCGAATTAGGAGGAGGGATTTATACCAGGTAGTGGTCTGTCTTTAGACTTTGATTCCCACAACCAAGTTTTCATTTTTAATCAGATGGCGCATTATGGGATAGATCTATAATTTGAAATATTTCAATTTGCATTTGCATGTAATGGCAGTTTTGCAATGAATATGCTGTTCCCAAGAACAAGCTCGACCTCTTTGAGGACATCACGGCACAAGATATTGTGTGCTCCCAGGTCCTAGTCGTCGTTTTTGAATGCTTTTACATATTTGAAAGAAATTTTCTTTCTATTCCCACGCTATTTTCTTAATTCTTCTGTTCACAAATTTCTAGAAAACTAGTGGACTGCAATTGAGGGAAGAGGATGTTGCTGTTAGCAATGTTAAAATTGATCTAACTTGTGGAAGAAATAACCCTCTAGACAGGTATCCATGCTTTGTATTGCTACAGTTATTTCTTTATTTCTGGAAATTACTAGGTGAAGACGCTAATATCTTCTTCTTTTGTTTCCTTTTTGATCGTTTTTATCCAGAATCAGTTTCTTTAAGGTAATACGCATCCATTTTTTTCTTTAGTAGTTAGCCTTTATCATTCTTTTTCACTGTTCACTTTCGTAGAAAAGAACTAATCCGCTGTTCCTAATTATCTACAATTCTCGACATAGATAAGTTCTTGATGTTTTAGAGAAGGAACAAGCTTTTTTCTTATGATCTGAAATTTCGTAATTAGATTACACCTTAAACTTGGAACTCTCGACGATCATGTTCTGATTAACAACTTTTGTCTTTGTCTTTGATTCTTATCTTGTAATTGGCATTCTTTGCATTCTGAGAGCGGAGGATTCTCTATGTACTTTCGATGTGTTTGTAAATGTAATGCTATCGGCCCAGCTTAAACCCCCCTCATCAACGGGTTTTGAGGGGGAAAAACTCTAATTTATAATCTAAATAGCAATGCTTGCTTTCATTTAGTTCTAGATCATGCATCTTGTAGATTTGATTTAATTAGTGCCCACATAGCCCAGCTTGCTGCATCATTTGCATTTCATTAATGCATCTTATAGATTTGATATCGTTCAGCCTCTTATCTGGTGGAATCTTCAAAATTTCCTTGAACTCTTCAACGAAATCATAAAAAATTTCTTATTTCTATATATCACTTAAATTATGTATTTCCGTTCTCAGGATTATGAGAGCAAAGAAAAATTTTATATCTCTGATGACCGCATCAGCCACCTTCTTCCTGCATCTTATCAAGACAGAATTGTCAGGGTCTACGCTAAAAAACCTGAGCTGGTTGGTATTCTCAGTCCAGTTACGTTCATTTATTTACATCTTTGTTTACCTCAAGGCATGAAACTATTTTATATTATTGCAGGTAGAGGCAGTATCTGAAGCATTTGAGAACTTTCAGTTGAGAATGTATGGAATTAAAGCACAGGTGCATGAAACTCCTGAGAAGAAGAAGCGGAGGAGGTAGTTATTCCTGCAATCCCTTGGCTATACCTTATCAAAACTTTTACACTATGTATTCTTATCAATTTGTTTGTGGAAGTGAATATTTTCTGAAACATAACATTCCCTATACCTAAAGAGTAATTGATGTGTTTTTTTTTTCCAAAAAGATGTTAAGGTAAAATATGTAAAGGTTTGGAGATTTTATATGAAGAGATAAAATAAGATTTCTAGAGTTGAAGATCCATTACTAGTTAAAATTCATTGAAAATGCTATATATATATATATATATATATATATATATATATATATATATATATATATATATATATTTAAATTTTAACTGGAGAATTTATATTGTGATGCCTTGATGTCTTTGAGGTCTAATTCTCCCCAAAAAACTAACATTTCTATAATTAATTATATTTCAGGAATATTTAAAAATAATCAGTGTGAAAAGTTACGTTGTGTTCTAGTTTCAATCAAGATGTTAAAAAAGTTGACCCCAAAAAATATTCAAGAGGACAATGGACCTAAAGGGATTTCAGGGTGTAAGCACTAAATAAAATAAAAAGATATGATCTTATCAAATTTCATGGTACCATTAACATGGGTTATTAGATTGTAAATCTAATTAGTTTGGTAGATAGAAGACTCAATATGATAATTTTTTGTCAACTATCAGGATTATGTCGTCTAAAAAAATCTCAAGACGTAGGGCTAAAGATGATAAAATAACTTTTCAAACTTTATCTAGTATATAGATGCATATTCAAACTATTCTTATATATATGGAATTTTTAAACTTTATCCAGTATATAATACTCTTATAATATAAAGAGATGCAATGAAAAAAGATGGCATAGTAAATTTGATGGTACAGTAAAACTACTCAAATAACCTTAGAATTTATTTGAATTAAAATTGCCACAAAATTTTCTACACATACTAGATTGCCATTTAAGTGACTCTAAAAAAATCCTGTCATTATATAAAATGTACATAAGGCAAGTATTTTTCAGGAGACATGAATGATCCAATATAGTTTATTCTTAACATGAAGCCGTTTAGCTAGCATGCAGGGGAAATTGTTCGTGCCATGAATGATGCATCTGCTAGACTTGACTGATCACAAATTGCCTTTTGTGATGATGTGTATGCAACATTGTTTGTTGATTCTATTTTCATATAAACACAAATGTTACAAGTTTATTTTAAAAGTGGTAGGTCTTGAGTGAGATCATGTAATAATTCCTAAGAAAATTTTTTAGGATTAATTTTAGAACTCATCAACATTTTGATTAGCTGTTTATAAAAAATTCCTCAGAATTTAATTATTTCATGATTCCAGGTAATCAAATATCATTGATAAAAGAAAAAGCAAGCAACTACAAACACATACCTATATAAATATAATACAAGTGACAAGATTGAGGAAAAACTTGTGTGTGGTTGGGTCATGGTCGTAACTGATAAGCACTCATACATAAGCAAGCCTCCTTGTTTGTACTGTGTTAATCCCAACCACTACTTTTTAACAAACTTAATCTTCACCCTTCACTTGTAACAAATTCTGCTATGCACAAAATACACTCATTACTAAATGGTATATTTATACCTCACTGTTTACGAATATAAGTGGGCTGGTTTATTATTTTTCCACTGTAGTGCTCTCTGCTTTTCTTCATTTTCTTATATGTTTTATCGATGTAGGAAATCAAGCCACTCAAGCTTCATGAAGTCTTCATGGTATTAGAGACCGAAGCTTAACAGCACCCTCACGCCTCCATGGACAACTTGGCCTTCTCCTCCTCTACCACTCACCTCCGCATGCCATCTCAAAACCATATGGAATCCACCGCCGAAGAGCACATGATACCTTCCTCCATGAAGTTTTTGACGGCTAACATCAAAAACATTTCATACTTCACTTCAAACTGACAACTACCCCATTTGGAGGTTGCAAATCATCAAGCTCTTCACCGGCTCCATACCATGCCCTCCCAAGCATCTCCTCTCCCCCTCCGGTGAACTCACACCAAATCCTGCCTTCCATACTTGGTATATGCTTGACCAAGGCCTTTCTGTAGCCCTCTACTCTACAATTTCTTCCTCCATTCTACCTCACATTCTCACCCTCACCAATTGCCAAGAAATCTGGACTACCCTTGAAAAACGCCTCCAACTAACCAACCATTCCCGAGTTATCCAACTCAAGAACGAATTACACAATGCCTCCATGAAAGATCTTACCATGACTCAATACCTCGCCCACTTTAAATCCCTTGTTGACAACATTACCGCTGCCAGTTCCACCATCGACTCTAAAGACATTCTCCTCTGCACACTCAATGGCTTGCCTCCCTCCTACCAAGCTTTCAAAATGGCAATTCGAGCATCCCTTTCTCCAATGAGCCTTGATGATCTCTATTCTCTCCTATGCAGCGAGGAGATAAATCAAACCACTAAACAGGCGAAATACTCTCTCCAGCTCTCTCTCGCTACCGGCTTAGTTGCTTCCCGTGGTCTCTACAACCGATAATCCCGCGTCTCCCGTCCCTCAACACCTACCCTTGGAGGTGAGTGGTCAACACCTCAACCTGTTTGACAAATCTGCCATAAAGTTGGTCACACTGCCAGCAAATGTTGGCATCGCAGCGACCAGCTATTCCAACTGACCCCTCGTCCAACACATATTGCTATTGTCTCCCAACTGCAAGCTAGCTTCCATTTTTCTACCAACCAGTGGATACTGGACTCCGGAGTGTCCTCTCACATTACCAACGATCTCAACCTTCTTCAACAATCTGCTGCATATGACGACAGCGGATCAGTACTAGTCGGCGATGGCTCAACCTTACGGATCACTTACAGCGGACATGGAATCCTCCCCACCCCTCACCCCTCCCGTAAGATCTCCTTAAATAATATTCTCTATGTTCCCCCCTCATCACACAACCTCTTCTCCATTCATAAACTAACAAAAGATAACCACTATTATATTTTTTTTTTTTTGACTCATATGGATTTATTCTCAAGGATCGCTCTACCCATCAAACCCTCTTTGAAGGTCATAGCGTCAATGGTCTCTATCCTTACCAACTACCTCTCTGCCACACGTCACTCTTGCATCTCAAGCTAATACATCCACGCTTTGGCACGCTCGCCTCGGACATCCACATCTAGCAAAGTTATATTTCTTACTCAAGCAACTTCAATTACCTATTTCATCTACTTTAGTTAATTTTGTTTCTTGTAATGTGGCCAAGATCCATAAACTTCCCTATCCAAAATGTAGTTCTTCTAATTATAATGCATTAGAACTTATCCATACCGATGTTTGGGGTCCTTACCCTATTGCTTTCTTTTCCGGTTTCAAATATTATGTCATTTTTGTGGATGATCGCACTCACTATTCATGGTTATTCCCTATGCATTGTAAATATAAAATTTTCAACATTTTCAAACAATTTCTTAAAATGATTGAAAACTTCTTTCACACAAAAATTAAAATACTTTGCTCTGACGACAGCGGAGAGTATACCTCCATTCCCTTCCAAACGTATCTTTCCTCCAATGGCATAATTCATCAATACAGTTGCCCCAACACCCCAAAACAAAATGGAATCGTCGAATGCAAACATTGTCATCTCCTAGAAACCACTCGAACATTACTTCATGCTTCCCATATCCCCTTCGCCTTTTGGCTCGAGGCCCTCACAATAGCCCTCTTCCTAATTAACTGACTACCATTAAAATCCACCAATAATACCTCCCCCTTCCAACACCTTTACTATGCAATCCCCACATACAACCATCTAAAAACATTTAGCTGCCTATGCTTCCCCTGGCTCCAACCCAACACACCTCACTAGCTTGCTCCTCGCTCCATAGAATGCATATTCCTCAGCTACTCATCCACCTACAATGGCTATCACTGCTACAACCTCTCCACCCATAAAATCATCATCTCTCACCATGTCACATTTAATAAAATAACCTTTCCCTATAAACAACTCACTCCTCCCATACTCCCCACTAATTCCTCACCCTCAAACCCCCTCCTCCTAACTCTAATTCTCACCACATCTCCTTCTAAACCAATCCAGCAACCTGACCACACTTCCCCACTACACACCCACCAGCCACCTATCCCCACCAAAAATACCAGCCCTTACCCAAAAACTCTACCACAACCTTCACCTATTATTTTAAGTCCACCAACTACCTCCAGCAGCTCCAAACCCATCCTCCCACATCCGCCTACTACCCAATCAATTCATCCTATGACCATCCGTTCCCAAGATGGAATTTTAAAACCCAAACTAATTTTCTTTCTAACTTCAACACCCTCTCCTCCATCTACACCCAACTCCTACTCCCAATCCTCAAAGTATCCCACTTTGCGCCAAGCTATGTCCGAGGAATTCCTTGCCCTTCAACGGCAAGGTACTTGGTCCCTAGTACCCCCACCCCTAATCATACTACTCTCGATTGTCGCTAGACCTACAAAATAAAAACCAAGCCCGATGGCATCATTGAGCGCTATGAGGCTTGCATAGTTGCTCAAGGCTTTAAATAATAATTTGGGATTGACTTCTCTGAGACTTTCAGTCCTGTCGCAAAAATTCCCATTGTCCGCCTTCTCCTCATCATCACCCTCCACTATATGTGGCCCTTCTATCAACTCAACGTCTCAAATGCCTTTTTGCATGGTGTTCTTCATGACACCATTTATATGTCCCAACCTCAAGGATTCATTGACACCACTCACCCAATATATGTCCGCAAACTCCACAAAACCCTCTACTACCTCACACAAGCTCCCCGTTTTTGGTTTCAAACCTTCTACTCCCATCTCACAACTCTCGGCTTCACCTTTAGCAATGCCGACCCCTCTCTACTCAAATACAACAAAAACAATATTCAAGTCTATCTTCTCCTGTATGTCAACGACATTCTCATTACCTCAAATAACACCATGTTTCTCCAAACCATTCTCTCAAATCTTAAAACAAAGTTCTCTCTCAAACCACCTACTCCCATCTCTATTTTTCTTGGTATTCAAGTTCATACCACTCCAACTGGCTACCTTTCTTCATCAACAAGAATATGCTAACAACCTCCTCCTCAAATCAAGTTTTGCTGATTGTAAGCCCGCTCTTACTCCCATGTCCACTAAATCTGCCATTAAACCCGACGACAGCCTTCCCTACGCCAATCCCACTCTTTTTTGGCAACTTGTAGGTTCTCTCAATTATCTCACAATCACTAGACTAGATATTGCCTTTACCACCAACATTCTTTGCCAATCCATGCACAACCCCCTTAACAAGGATTTCCAATAGTTTAAGCGCCTCTTGCGCTACATTAAAGGCTCCAAGTCTTGGGCTACCAATCTGCAAAGGAACGTTACAACTTCATACCTATGCCAACTCTGATTCGGCCTCCGACCCCAATTATCGTAGATTTATTACCATATATTGCTCCTTTATAGGGGATACTCTTCTCTCCTGGCATGTCAAGAAGTAACCCACCATTGCAAAATCTTCTACCGAAGTTGAATATCGAGCACTAGTATCTGCATCTACTAACATTATCTGGCTAAGACGCCTCCTATCTGACTTCAGCATTCTTGTTGCCTCTCTAACCAAGCTACATTGCGGCAACGTATCTGCCTTAACCTTAGCCAACAATCCAGTTTTTCCTGCCCGGACCAAACACATTGAGAACAACTACCACTTCATCTGGGATCACATTCGCTCCAATAAGGTTATCATTCACCATATCAGCTCAACAAATCAACCTGCTGACATCCTCATAAAACCTTTAACTCCAACAAGGTTTCTCATTCTTCGCTCCATATAAACTCTCCTCCTTATGGACAATTAATTTGTGGGGCGGTGATAAGCACTCCTAGATAACCAAGCCTCCTTATTTGTACAGTGTTAATCCCAACCACTACTTTTTAACAAACTTCTTAATCTCCACCCTTCACTTGTAACAAATTCTGCTATGTACATAATACACTCATTACTAAAGGGTGTATTTATACCTCACTATTTATGAATACAAGTGGGCTGGTTTATTATTTTTCCAATGTAGTGCTCTCTACTTTTCTTCATTTTCTTCTCTGTTTTACCGATGCAGGAGATCAAGTCACTCAAGCTTCATGAACAAGATGTCTTTAGGAACTAACCATTCTTTTGAGGGTAGATAAACTCATTGTATATATATATATATATATATATATATATATCCAATTATCACAGATTTATTACCATATATTGCTCCTTTATAAAGGATACTCTTCTCTTCTACCATGTCAAGAAGTAACCCACCATTGCAAAATCTTCTACCGAAGTTGAATATCGAGCACTAGTATCCGCATCTACTGACATTATCTGGCTAAGACGCCTCCTATCTGACTTCAGCATCCCTGTTACCTCTCCAACCAAGCTACATTGCGGCAACATATCTGCCTTAACCTTAGCCAACAATCCAGTTTTTCCTGCCCGGACCAAACACATTGAGAACGACTACCACTTCATCTGGGATCACATTCACTCCAATAAGGTTATCATTCACCATATCAGCTCAACAAATCAACCTGCTGATGTCCTCATAAAACCTTTAACTCCAACAAGGATTCTCATTCTTCGCTCCATATTAACTCTCCTCCCTTTGGAGCATTAATTTGTGGGGCGGTGATAAGCACTCATAGATAGGCAAGCCTCCTTATTTGTACTGTGTTAATTCCAACCACCACTTTTTAACAAACTTCTTAATCTCCACCCTTCACTTGTAACAAATTCTGCTATGTACATAATACACTCATTACTAAAGGGTGTATTTATTCCTCACTGTTTATGAATACAAGTGGGCTGGTTTATTATTTTTCCAATGTAGTGCTCTCTGCTTTTCTTCATTTTCTTCTCTGTTTTACCGATGCAGGAGATCAAGTCACTCAAGCTTCATGAACAAGATGTCTTTGGGAACTAGCCATTCTTTTGAGGGTAGATAAACTCATATATATATATATATATATATATATATATATATATATATATATATATATATATATATATATATATATATATATCCTCAGAGGGGCCTACACGTTAATAATAAAAACGATTAGAAAGTCCTTAAGGGAGACTAAACGCTCACTATGCTCCAACGAGCTACAAAAAAGAAAAAAGAAAAGACCTGTGAGCAAAAAGTCTCCACTAAGCAAAATTACAAAAGAACCTAGGAACAATCTACATATGCTATAGGGAAGCATCCAAAAATGAAAGCTGTAGATGGAGAAATGAAGCTCGAGCTTTATACAAAAAGGGGTGATCACAGCTTTAAACCAAATCACCTGCAAAACAAAAATGATGCTAAGGAGAAGAGTATAACACCAAATAATATAGGAAATAGAATTTCAAAAAGTTAAATTAGAGAGGGAAAAAAGAGGAGCAAATCCACTTAAACAGAAATTATCAAAGCACCACTAAAAGTCATACCATGGATATAGATTATAAGAGCTCGGGATTAAAATAATATAATTAGGTTCATCAAGAATATCCACATGCCACTCGATCCAACCCTTAGGAGCATAAACCATCTAGTTCTCTAAATGAACCGAGCATAAGAAGGAAGCATAATTAACAGAAATCCAATATATAAAAGGAACCATCCATCCCAAAAGCACAGCAGCACCATATTAGACCACCAAAGGTTAAGCAACACAACTTTAAGCTATGAAGAGCAAAGGCCAAGCCCTCCACAGAATTACCATAAGGACATCCAAAGGCATTCCAGCACCTAAACTGAGGAATCAGCTCCCCCAACTTCCCAGATAAGAGATAGTCAAAATAAACTAGAACCCCAGCCAAATGGACAGAACCACTCCCAGCCAACCAAAGAAGCAACCTGAGGGAGGGAGAGCACCAAAGGGAAATGCTCTCAGCAAAAATAGCATTGCAATCATTGCTCATATCCATAACCAAACAGATAGCAGAAGCAATGAACAAATTCGATTGAATCAGCTAAACATAATCGAAGAGAATCCCATAAAAAGCAATTAAGAAGGTGAGATCCAAAAGCTGAGCACAACAGAACACAAATAACCAAAAGCACGCAAAGGACCAGCACCAAGAGTCCCAGACCACAAGAAACTAGCAAGGAGAACCCCATAACATAAAGAAAAATTCAGACAGATACAGAAAAACAACATTTGAAGTTAACGATCCCCCAGCAGGGGAAAGAAAAATGACCAAGGAGAATAAAAGCAGTAGTAACAGAAGGCCAAATAAATATTTGAACGAGCTCCTCACCACAGAAATTCCAACCAACATAAGGCAAATTCCAAGAATAATAGAAACATAGCACAACATCCCCGTCAAACAACATGATAAAGCAATAAACCTAGACATAAAATAGGGACCAGCTAACAGAACACCAAATGAAAAAACAAAAACCAAAGCCCAACCAAGAGAAGTTAAGATCTAACATAGGGACAACCACAAGCATCAAGATTAAGTAAACCACGAAGGTGGGCAAGGCTAGTGTCTCAAATAAAATCAGCAAAACAAGACCGACTACAACTTCACATCGCCAACCAAGAGGCACAAGCATTACCATCCTTACTGATATAGTGAAAAGAATCGTTAAGGGACAACAGCGGATTTTTAATTTCTATAACCATATAGAAGAGGTTTGGGGAACAACACATCTCATCTTCAGCTTGAAAGAGGTGAAAATCCAAGTCAGGATTTACCTCAATATGCAAATTAGAAGCGTTAAGTGAGATGCACAATTTGATACCATACAAAATGGCCTTAAAACATCATTATAATAGTTACCCTGAATAGGACCAGCAAAAGCAACAATGAGGCTACCATTACTATCTCTAATCACACCACCACAACCACCAAAAAAATAAGTACTAGTGCCATCCACATTAAGCTTAAGGAAATTAATGGGAGGTTTATGCCAGTAGATAACATGAGACATGGCAGGAACACCCTCCAACTTCAAACCTAAAGAATTACCAACAAAGTAACAATTTTTAAAGTTCTTAACATAAATCAAATTAACAGCCAGCAGAGCTAACACCTTATGCTTCACTTTTTTAATAACATTCTGATGGTTCATTTTCACATTATTGAAAACGAAATGATTCCTTTCCAGCCACAGAAACCACAAAATTAGAGAAGGAATAAGGTTATGTATGTGACCTTTGGAGTTAGTAAACCATAACTTAAGCATGGATTTAAGAGACAAATTAGAGTTAAAATAGTTCAGTTGAAACAAATCGTCGAAATAGACCCAAGTTCTAACAACAACAAGCCCAGATAAAAAAACATGGTGCATACTCTCCTTATGAAAACAACATTGGCATCTAGAGGCCAAGATATAACCTTTCTAATAAGATTATCATCCGTAGGAATAAATCTATGCAGAACTCTCCAAACAAAAAAAGAAATAGTAGAAGGAATGCTTTTATGCCAGATATTATGGAAGATGCTATCTTTATTTCTTTTATATCTGAAGGTATGCAAAGCACTCTTTAATTAAAAACTACTATCTTTGGAAAGATCACACAACAAAATATCTCTAGAAGCAGTATTGATAGGTAAGTTTAAAATACTATGGAGGATACATTCAGGGACCTCATTAGCAAGCTTATTATAGTCCCATGAATTATTATTAAAAAAAGTTATTGACCTTAATAGAAGAAGTAGAAGAAGAGTTCAACATAGAGTCAATAGAATTTTTACCTAACCAACGATCCTGCCAAAATAAAATATTACCATCTCCAAGGCCCCAAGAGATGAAGGGCTCAACCTTCCATTTAATCCTGCAATGCCTTTTCCAAACTCTAGAGTCACCTTATTTAGAAAACAATTAGTAGGATGTTTGCCACAACAATACTTAAAACCAATAAAATTAGCCCAAAGGCTAACATTAGCACGTAAATTAAACCAAAGTTTAAAACAAAAAGCTTTAGCAAAGTCCTTAAAGTTCTTACACCAAATACCACCTTCAGCCACAACACCATAGCATTTCTCCCAAGCAGCCCAATGAATTTTTAGCACTAGAAGAAGTGCCTCTCTAGAAAAATTATTAATAATCTTATGAAATCTGTCACAAACAGTTTGAGTAGGAAAAATATAATGAAAACTATAAACCAGAAAAGCAAAAATAACTCTTTTAATAAGTACAATCAGACCACCAAAGCTAAGGAAATTAGATTCCCAAGATAATAGTCTATTTTGAACAGAAGCAATGAGATCATCAAACAAAAAGGATTTCCCTCTACCAGTGAAAAGAGGCACTCCAAGATATTTAATAGGCAATTGAGCATGAGAAAAGCCATTGAGATTACTAATAGATAAAATACAATCATTAGAAATTCTCTTAGAGGCAATGAAACAACATTTGTTTTTGTTAAAGGGAAAACCACTAACCTTCTCAAAATAATAATAAAAAATTCGTAAGCTTCCGAATTTTGTTAATAGTCCCATTAGCAAACACTATAAAATCATCCACAAAACATAAATGTGATAGAGGGACATCTCCCAAAGTTTTAAAGTAAAAATGAGGATTGGCATTGAATAAATTAGTAAGACCTCTAGAAAGAAACTCAGTAGCTATAATAAAGAGAGTAGGGGAAATGGGGTCACCTTGCCTTAAACCATGAGAAGCTTTGAAGAAACCATTGTTATAACCATTAACAATAATAGTAAAATGAACATTTTCAATACAGTTCTTGTTAAGGTTGATAAAAACAGAGTTAAAACCAAAAAATTCTAAAAATAAGTTAAATGAAGTTCCAATCAATATTATCATATGCCTTGACAATATCCAGCTTCAAAATTAAATTACCACCTCTTACCTTAACATCCAAGTATTAACAGAATTCTGAGCCAACAAGATATTATCTCAATGGACCTACCTTTTACAAACCCCATCTGATTTGGAGAAATAATTTGGGTAAAATAGTAGTCAGACGATTCACAATAATTTTAAAAATCAACTTATTGAAGAAAGTGTAGAGACTGATAGATCTAAAATCATTCCAATTAGTAATAATTTTATTTTTTGGAATAAGCATAATAGAAGTAGAAATAAAAAACTTAGGGATAGGAGTACCAGCAAAAAAATCTAAAATAGTGTGGAAAATATCATTACCAATAATATGTCAGCATTTTTGAAAAAATTGAGTGGTAAAATCGTTAGGTCCAGCCACAGACTCCTTATTCATTCTTTAACAAGGTCTCTTTAACCTCCTCAGAAGAAGGAGGTCTAGAAAGAAATATTCTCTTCAATAGAAATAAGGGAAGGAATGAAAGAATGATCAATAATTTGATCTGAATTAAAAACTTTGTTGAACCTGGCTTGAAAATGATTCACAGCTAAATTAGCAATCTCCTCAGAATTCTCAGTAAAAGATCCATCTTTCCTTTGGATTTTATTGATACTATTTTTGGCTCTTTTTCTCTTAACCAAAGCATGGAAATACTTAGTGTTGTTATCACCTTTAAGCAATTGCTTAGAAGCAAATTTTGGCCTCCAATAAATCTCATCCTGAGCTTATAAATTAAATAGATCCTCTTTAGAATTCTTTAAGAGAGAAAGATTAGTGTTAGAAGGATCATTTTTACAAGCTAATTCAAGAGAGTTAACTAGTTGCTCAGCTTGCAGAATATTAGAAAAAAATATTTTTAAACACATGATGGTTCCACCAATTTTATAACCTATTTTAACCTTTTCAACATAAACCAAAGTCTCTTCATACCAAAAATAGAATTATTAGGATGAAGAGGAGCATGCCAATTAAGCTGAACAACATCCAAGAAAGAATCATGATTTAACCACATGTTTTGGAATCTAAATTGAGAAGAAACATTACCATGTTTACACTTAATGCTGATAAGTAAAGGGGAATGATCTACAAAGTTCTACTCAAATGCTGCACATTAGTAGAGAAAAGAGAATTAAGGCAATGGTTATTAAAAAGAACACGATCTAATCTTTGTCATAAATGACCCCTATTCCAAGTGAAGTTATTACCAACATACCCAATATCAGTAAGATTGCAAGAAGTAATCATATTATTAAAATCCTTCATAGAACAAAAAGGAGGGGAACCTCCAATCCGTTCAAAAGGGTTAGAGATAGTATTAAAATCACCACCAACAAGCCAAGTCAAATTACATATATTATGAAAATTCAAAAGTTGATCCCAAAGCATTTTTCTAGAATAAAGAGACGACGCAGCGTAAACAAAAGAAGCACAACAGTTAAAGTTAAGAACCTCTACCTTATAGTGCAAAAATTGAATAAAGTCACCAATGACATCAATTTTAATCGAGTCTTTCCAGAAAACCCAAATCTTGTTTGCAACATTGGAAATAGCATGGTTAAAGTCCAAAAACTGAGAAGTGCTAATTAGTCTATCATAAGAGATAAGAGGCTCAAGCAAAATAAGAATAGAAAGGTTATGAACACGACACATGTTTTTGACATGAATTCTAGAAGAAGGACAACCAATGTCCCTCACATTCTAAATAATAGTACTAAACATAATAAACCAAATTATTTCATTATGATGAATTGAGTAATACTTACAAGCTTCTCAACTTATTTTATATTTTTTTGATAATATTGCATTACTATTTTCAAATATACTTTTTGAACTTTATCTATCTCGTTCACATCATATCTCTAAATCAAAAGTCAAGGTCTAGCATGAGCTAGAAAGCCTTCACGTAACTCTACATGTTCTTTCCACTTATAATATCGATCCTTTGAATAAACCTTCCAAATTTTTTTTAAAAAAAAAACTATAAATTTAACGTAAATAATTGGGAATCCCTAACCGTATATCTATAAATTTTACATTAATCTAAATTGAGTTGAATATATATATATATATATATATATATATATATATATATATATATATATATATATAAGTTATGAGCTATTTTTGCACCAAATCCATGCTTTCTGATAGTTATCTTATAGATCTAAGAGTGCAAATCCACAAACTTCTAGTCATTTGCAATTTAATTAATCTTGAAGATAGTGCATTGTGAAGATGGTGGTGTGACTTGCAATGCTTTATCGTGCCGAATGTTGGCCATTAAAAGAGAAGCATGATACTAAGTTAAGTGTTGCATAGATGAGGATGCTCAGATGGATGAATGGCTTTACCCTAAGATGGGATACAAATTGAGCTTATGCGTGAAAAGGTTGGAGTATCGCCAGTGGAAGATAAGATTAGAGAGAGTCGCCTTAGATGGTTTGGTCACATAAAATGGCGGTTTTCCAATGACCCAATTAGGAAATTAGAGGTATTAGATTTGACTTATATTAAGAAAGGTAGAGGTAAACCTAAAAAGACTTGGTTAGAAAATATTAAAAATGATATTTGTTTATAAGATTTAAATGAGAATTTTACTTTTAATAAGACACAATGGAGAAAAACGATTCATGTAGCTGACCCCACGTAGTGAGAAAAAGGTTTGATGTGTATGTTGTATAGTGCATTGTGAAAGAACTTATATTGCCTTCAAGGGCTTTGTATTATCAGCAAATGTGAAATATTATTTTTTTACCCTAATGCACATAATAATATGCCAATAAATGCCCAAAAACAAAATACGAAAGTACAGTACTTCATATCATAACCACACCCTTCCCCTGACTAATAACATCTAATTTTGTGCTTATCATAATACAAGTGAAATAAAATTAATATATTCATAAGATGGGTTAGCCCATAAGATGGGGCCTATACCACCAAAACTAGTTTTATTTTGTGAATCTAGTTAAATTAAATGATGTCATTTAACTTATTATATTTTGAAAAGTAATTGGAAATATTTTTTTTAAATTGTTTTAAAAAGATTGAAATAGATATAGGTATTTATGACTTCTCTTATTGGAATGTAGATTTCAAATATAATTGATTTTTTAAAAGGTTGATTTCATATATGATATAAGTGTTATTTTATTTGGAAAAGGATCAAGGTGGGTGACATGTTTTTGTTTACTTGGATCTCTAACTAATCATATGAAATATGTTATCATAGATCAATTCTCATCGTCGTCAAGTGAACTATCACTGATGATACTCAACTTGTCATAGCCAAATTTTAATCTTTTATAAATGTATGCAAGTCAACATGAAATTTAGATTACCAAGCTCAATAATCATTTAATCAAACGTAAGTTCTTCAATGTTGCCCAAAAGCTTGAGAAAGATGTTTTAAGTATTTAGAGATGATTTACATTCTTACAGTGAAAGAGTAAAAAATCATCACATAGCAACCATAGGCACGAATCGATCAAAATGCAGTGTATATCCACAAACATTACTCATTAAATAACATGTACAATAATCATAAGTGCAAGAAGTAAATCAATAAATATAAAAGACCATTCCTGACCTAAGACTAGAGTTGGTTTCCCTAACAGTTCGTCTGAGTGTGTGCTAGATTGTATGGTTTGGATGCTTCTTATTTGGTTTTAAGGTTATATTTTATATTATTTAAATTTATAGTCAAAGAGGTTTTTTCTTTTCAAACAATAGCATTAATGAATTTTGAATTTAATTTTATATATTATTATTCAATATTTCAATTTTTTATTAATTTTACTTTTTATTTCAAAGAACATATTAATCAATCATCTTGGAGTGCAATAGGTCATTAATTAATATATCCTAAGCCCCAGAAAAAAATATAAATGATATATCTCAAGAGGGAATAGAGCAATTACAATAGGCTATAGCTTTGTATACTTTTTATTAGCATTTTAATATTATTATTTATGCTTAAACTTCAAAAAAAAATATATCAATTTTATTTATCATTTAATATTGATTCTTTAATCAAATTATGAATGTTTTATCACTAGTTTTTTAATAGTTTCTTAAATTCATTTCACTTTAAACATGTATTTGACCAATGGTTGACTTTAACTTTATAAACTAAATTTTTATTAACTTTATATTTATGATGATTTTTATTTAATTTAAAATTAATGGAAATTGAATTTATATTTTTATGAATTAGTTTTGAATTTTCAAATTTTAGTGTGTTATAAGAGTTTTTATATACAAGAGAACCTTGGGCTCAATGATTAAGGCACCAAATGAATTCCAAATTTCATAAAACTTGGTCAATGAGTCATTACTGCCCTAATGATCAATCTCTGAATGTTTGGAGTCATTTAGAATTATTTAGCATTTAGGTGATTTATGAAATTTTAAAATTTTTAAGGGGTTCACCTAGTTTGTCATAGGCTTCAAAGAAGGAATTTTAACTAATTTTTATTTTAATTGATTTTTATATTTATTTAGAGTATATACAATTGAAAATATATTTTTCTTATTTATAATTAATTATTTATGAATTTCTAAAGTTGGTTTGGTTTAGTGAAGGTCATTGTTATGTGTAAATTACGTATTGTTTATTATGGTTGAATTTTAGTAAAAATATATTATTTTAGTTATTTTTGTATAAGAAAAGCTCAAAAAGGTAAAGGGACAGTAAGAGCCACGATGTAGATTGAAATGTCACAATTGCGCCCCGTTCAACTCCACCAAAGAACCAACTTTTGGACATTGCAGGACTAACTATTTGCGGCTTCACAGGTAGGATTGTAGTGTTATGGGTGTTGTTTCATTAGAAAATTAGCTTGGCAGTACTAAGGTCTCAAGAAAATGAATGTTTTCAATGGCTTAGTTCCATTTTTTTTCCACTCAGGTGTCGCAGAGCTTCTATTTGTTGCAAATCTGATTTTATGGATTAGAATTTTGATGATAACAAACATTCTTGCTTCTTCTACGACTGCCTTGCCTACTAACAATTCAGGTACACACGATTGATTGCAACTCAAGTTAGCTCAAGATTGTATAGATTAGGTCTAAGTCTATTGTATATTCAATAATTTATACTAATCATCCTGGATGATATGTACAAATTTCTTCTGATCGTCCCAAGTTCAATTTGGCTGATTGAGCTAAATTGCACTGATCGTATAGGACGATCTCTAGATCAACCTGGACGATAATGTCAATTTATTGAATTTAAGAGCTATTCCAAAGCTCTTCTATATAAGCTCTCTTATATCACCCATTAGGGTATCTTTTGCAGCTATCTTAACCTAAGAGAGTCTAGAGGAGAGGGAGAGAGAGGGAGAGAGAGAGAGGATCTTGTGAGGGTGAGTTTATGAGGGTTTTCACTAAGGTTGCTCCAAGCAATGATCCAATTTATCTTCTCCAATCATTGTCCCTTATCCTTAAAGGTTCAAGGGAGGTCTACTTGAGTATTCGATCAAGGTTCTCTCTGCCTGCTTCAGGAGGAAGCAAAAGGAGTTGTGTTCTCTGCCTCACCGGTGTCAATGGAAAGGAGTTTTTATAAAGATTTCTTCACCTTACTATGGGAGCAAAAGGAGAGTCACTACGTTTAATACAATACCCGGAGGGTGCCTCCAGGGAGTGGACATAGGTCGAGTTGACCGAACCACTATAAATTTCTACGTCCTTTACTATTACTTTTTTTGCATTTAATTTTTGAACTTTAAATTTCTTCGTGGTGAATTTTGGTTTGATTTAAGTTTGTTTTATTTGTGAAAGAATTTTTAAAATACTAATTCACCCCCCCCCCCCCCCCCCCCCCCCCCCCCCTTTGGTTAGCCTTGGGCTAGTTCATAAGGGCTTAACATCCCTAATGAACTTTTAAGCAGTATTAGAGCGGGATTCATAAAAATGAGTTTTTTAAAACTTTTGAATTTTGATCCATGGCTAACTCCAGTAATCATAATACTGTGGAAGGGTATTCTATTACCCGACCACCTTTATTTGACAATATTTCTTTTAATTTTTAAAAAACTCGCATGTCTACATTTTTATAATCAATTTACTATCGTAGTAGATGCTTGTTAAAAAAGGTTATTCACATCCTTCATGTGAAACTAATGGCATTAAAACTGAATTTTCTTTTACTAAATGGACTTTTGATGACAGGGATTTAGCATAACTTAATGCAAAATGTTTGAACTATTTTTTATACGGTTTAAAATCTGAAGACTAAATGTGTATTTCAACTTGTGCTACTGGTAAAGAGATTTGGGATAGATTGTGTATTACTTATGAAGGAACAAATGAAGTTAAGCAATCCATATTGAATATTTTTTTTGCATGATTATGAACTTTTTTATATGAAATCTTCTGAATCAATTTCTAAAATATTTCTAAGGTTTACTCAAATTGTTACCTCTTTGCATGCTTTAGGACGAGAACTCACAAACTATAAAAAAGTAAATAAAATTTAAGATGCTTGCCTTTCTCTTTTGATGTTAAGATTACTGCAATTTTTGAATCTAAAGACTTGAATACTTATTCAATTGATAACTTACTTGGATCGCTCATTGCTTACGAGCAAGGGGTGAATCAAAGAAATCTTGATACAGGTGAGAAAAAGAAGGAGAAAATTGTGACACTGAAGGCCAATAATACAGACACTGATTCTTCTGGGTCTGAAAGCGATGATGTTGCCTTAATCACGAGACAATTCAAATAATTTATAAGGAAGAAGCATAAGAACCATCATAAGTGGAATAAAGGTAAGTGTAGAAAAATTTTAAGAGTTTTAATGATACTATATGTTTCGAATGCAGGAAGTCAGGACATGTTAAAACTGATTGCCTTACACTTAAAACTCATCCTAGCAAGGAGAAGGGTGTGGAGAAAACCAAGTTAAAAAAGGATAAGAAGATATTCTAAAAGGTGTTCTGGGTAGATTCTGCATCTGACTCCTTTAAGACTGAAGCTGAAGAGGAGTACAAACTTGGGCTTGATGGCAGACGAACATCTTGTCCAAAGTGACCAAGAAGAGGAATGTGAACTAACCTATGACCAACTACTTGAAGTTTCTGAATAAATTCATGCATTATATATGAAACTTAGAAAATCACATGCTAACTTGAAATTGGAGTTTTTAAATTTATAAAAAAGCATGAAATTCTTCTTAAATATCATTCTACAATTGATAGCAATCACATGTCATTACTTAATGAATTTGATGCATTAAACAAAAAACATACTGAATTATCTGATGCACATGATTCCTTGAAGTCATCACATATTGAGTTAGAAAAAGAGTTTAAGAAATTAGCAAATCTCAAAGCTTTTAAAAATAATAAATCATTTTTGCATGCAACACATAACTTTAAAAAGAAGCATCACCACCTGAGTAGATTAGTACATCCTTTTTCTGGTGTTAGATATTTTTCATGTGGCATGTTATGACACATTACACACACTTGCACCATTCACCGTAGTACACATTGGGTGTGGAGACCCAAATTGCATGATTCACAGCATAACACACATGCATTACATTTTACTTTCCATAAGAAGGGACCCAAAGATGTTTGGGTTTCTAAATCTGACGTTTGATAATTTTGCAAGCTTGCTCTCACAAAAGGCCTCGTGAGAGCATATGGTATCTAGACAGCAGATGCTTATGACACATGATTGGAGATGTCAATCAATTCATTTTGATGGAGACCATGATAGGAGGCAAGGTTACTCTTGGAGACAACACCACCATGAAAGTGGTGGGCGCAGATATAATTGAAAACTGCAAAAACCTTTTGATTGAAAATATTTTACTTATAGATGGGCTGAAATACAACTTGCTCTGCATCAGTCAACTTTACGATAAGGGTTTTATCATAAAAGTTTTGGCTAATACTTACATTATAAGCTTAAATAATATTACTATTTTATAGGAAAAGCATATAAACAATGTTTACATACTTGATTTAAATAATATTGAATGTGCTACTTCATTTTGCTTAAAAACTATTATTGATGATTCATGGTTATATTATAGGAGGTTATGTCATGCTAGTATAAAAACCTTTAGGATAGTAACCCAGAAAGATCTAGTTAGAGGTGTCCCCAAGCTTAAGCTCTCTAAAGACCACCTTTGTGATGCCTGCCAATTAGGGAAACAAGTCCATTTCTCTTTTCGCTCCATTAAGGACATTAGAACCTCTAGACCTTTAGAAATCCTTCACATGGATTTATTTGACCCATTAACACTGTAAGCTTAGGAGAGAAATTTTATGATTTTGTGATTGTCGAAGACTACTCGATGTTTACTTGGATTAGATTTCTGTCACATAAGAATGAGTCTTTTAATGAGTTTAGATCCTTCTTCTCTTGGATTCAGAAAAAAGCTAGGTTGTGAGATTTTGACCATCCATAGTGACCATGGGGAAGAGTTTGAAAATGAGAGATTTGAAGACTTCTGCGAGGATAAAGGGATTAGTCATAACTTCTCAGCTCCTAGGACCCCTCAGCAGAATGGGGTAGCTGAAAGGAAGAATCGGACCTTAGTTGAAGCCGCTAGAGCTATGCTTGCTAGGTATTCACTTCCAAAATACTTTTGGACTAAAGCGGTAAACACATCTTGTTATATATTAAATAGGGTGAATGTTAGAGCCAAACTTAATAAAACATCCTATGATATCCTTAAGGGTAGAACACCCAATCTTTTCCACCTCCATGTCTTTGGTTGTAAGATTTTCATTCATAATAATAGGAAGTCACACTTAGGAAAATTTGACCCAAAATCTGATGGAGTGTTCTTAGGATATTCAAGTGTGGGAAAATCTTTTAGGGGGTTTAATAAAAGGACATTGGTGATGGAGGAGACTACTCGTGTAGTGTTTGATGAATATGATCCTAAGAAGTCTAGAGTTGAAGAGTAAAATGAAGTTGGAGAGAATACCACTAGAGTTAAAAATTTGGAGAAAATGGTAGAGCCCAAAAATACTGAAGGAGTAAGTGAGATTACCCGAGTAGAAATTATAGATATGGAGGAAATGGTTGAACCTACACACACCTTGCCTAGAGATTGAAGATATTATTCGAGTCATCCAAAAGAATTGATCTTAAGAGACCCTTCTGAAGGTGTTAAGACCAGGCATGGACTTAGGAAGGAAGTGAACCACTTTGTCTTTATCTCAATGATTGAACCTACCTATATCAATCAAGCCCTTTCTGATGAGTTTTGGATCTTAGCCATGCAAGAGGAGTTAAACAAATTTATTAGAAATGATGTTTGGGAGCTTATAGAAAGACCAAAGGGACAAAGTGTAATTGGAGCAAAATTGGTCTTTAAGAATAAAGTGAATGATTCTGGTGTGGTGGTTAGGAATAAGGCAAGATTGGTGGCTAAGGGGTACAACCAAATATGAGGGATTAATTTTGAGGAGACCTTTGCCTCTATAGATATATTGGAAGCCAATAGAGTGCTATTAGCTTTTTCCTGTTATAAGGGATTTAAGCTTTTTCAAATGGATGTTAAGAGTGCCTTTTTAAATGGGGTAATAAAAGATGATGTGTTTGTAGAGCAATCCCTAGGTTTTGAGAATTCCTAATTTTAAAATCATATTTTCAAATTAAAAAAGGCCTTATTTGAATTAAAGCATGCACCCATAGCTTGGTATGAGAGGCTTAGCACATTCTTGCTAGAGAGGGTGTTTATTAACAGGAGTGTAGACACCACCCTTTTTCTGAGAAAAGTATGAGATGATTTACTCATTGTTTAGATCTATGTCGATGATATACTTTTTGAATCTTCTGATAAAAGGCTATGTGATGATTTTTCTAAAATAATGAGTTGGGAGTTTGAGATAAGTATGATGAGAGAGTTGTCCAACTTTTTGGGGTTTAGCATAAAACAACTAGATGATGGAACCTTTCTAAATATATAAAGGACATCTTGAAGAAGTATGAAATAGATAAAGTCAAGCCAATTAATACTCTCATGACCTCCAGTGTTAAGTTGGATAAGGACCTAAATAGAAATTCTATTGATCAAAAGAAGTACATAGAGATTATTGGATCTTTACTTTACCTGACTGCTAGTCGACATGATATAATATTTAGTATTTGTCTCTGTGCTAGATTTCAATATGATCCTAAATAATCCCACCTGAATGCAGTTAAGAGAATTCTTAAATATCTCTTAGGGACCCAAAACTTAGGAATCTGGTACCCTAGGCACAACACTTCTTTTGAGATGATTGGATATTCTGATTCTAATTTTACAGGATGTATGATGAATAGAAAGAGCACTTTTGGGACTTGTCAATTCTTAGAATAGTCTTTAGTCTCATGGTCTACTAGAAAGTAAAACTTTATTGCACTTTCCACTATTGAAGATGAGAATATTACCTTAGGGAGTTGTGTAGCCCAAGTCCTTTGGTTGAAGCAATAAATTCTAGATTTAGGATTATCTGTATGCACAATTTTAATTCTTTGTGATAATACTAATGTCATTTGCATTTCTAAAAATCCTATCTAACATTCAAGGTCTAAGCACATTAATATAAGGCATCACTTTATTAGAGACCACGTGACTAAGGGAGACATTGAGTTACACCATATGGCAATAGAGAATCAACTGGCTGACATCTTTACTAAACCACTAACCTTAGATACTTTCAGCACTTTAAGGACTAAATTGGGTGTTATTGACATAAATGCATGAACTTGATTTTTTCTAATTTCTGAACTGTTATCAGTTGTTTATTGTTTACTTTTGTTGTTTTATTTTTGTAATTTTTTTATTTATTTTTTTATTTATGTTTTTTGCTTTATATTTTTCTTTCATATGTTATATTTTTCTAATCATTACTGAATTGATATCTTATGCCTTGTTTTTATTTTTGAAAACTTATAAGTCAAAGATTGACATCACTAAATCAGTTAAAAGGGAAAAACACCATTGATTTTCCTTTCATCTAGCTTCTTTTAGTGGTGTAATTTTGTTTTCTAAATAAAAGTCTATCTCAAATCAATAACTGAACATTGCAATTAAGATCTTTTCAATCTTGCTATAATAATCTATCTTATATATATAATGTTCATTATCTTTATATTACCTTTAGATTTTTGAAATCTTATCATTGTATTTATCATATGACTTTTGATTCTTTTTTATGATTCATTCTTCCTTATATTAGAAAGTGAGTTTTTTTTCTCTAATATCTGGAAGATATAATCATGACTGAGAGTATTTAAAAATTTTAAAAAAGGGATCTAGCTTGCAAAATTAAATAAAAAAAAGTGGTCAATGATGCCAAAATCAAAAGATGCGCAATGATGCCAAATTGAAAAAAAAAATACACAAAGTGTATAAAAAATCAAAAGATGCGCAAAATGTGCCAATCAAATTGATAAGAGACATAGAATGAGCCCACCGAAAGCAAGCTTCTTCCCTTTCAAAATTTTTAAACCTTAGAAGAATTCATGTTTCACTTGATATTTTTTCAAAGGCTAGATTTCCAAATTCATGATCGTGATTAATTATTTTGATATATTATTTTATAAAATAATTTTCTGGAGCCAAGTATTAAAAAAAGATCTCTTTTTTTTAACTAATTATTTTTCTAATTTAGATCTTTATTTTTAAAAGATGGTTTACCATGGAGAAGTCCGAGGTAGGGCTAACAAGATAAGTTATTCTTTCATTTTTCAGATTTTGACGATGTAAACTCATTGATTCTTATAATTTTTAATTCAATCACATGAAAAATTTATCATATTCAAGCTTTGATAAAGAAAAAACTTTGTTTTCTATTTTTTATGTATTTTTCGTATTTTATTTTTTTTAGTTGACTTTTCTATTTTTAGGCCATCTCTGATCATCTTCATTCATCCTTTGATTTTTCAACTTTTTTGTCACATCATCCCGGACGATATTCATATCATCCCAAATGATGAGTTTGAATCATTCTTACAATTTCATCTGCTAGCTATTCGGACATATCTTCTTCTGATCGTCCTGGATGATTCAATTATCATCCTGGATGATCTGATTGACTTCTGGTTCAATCATTTATGATCATCTTAGTCGATCCTTTTTTCATCCTGGATGATGCTCTAACATTTTGCTCAATTATTGGTAATCGTCCCATATGATCTACCTGTTCATCCTAGACGATACACATGGCAATGCATTTAAAGGCTTTAAATTCGGCTGGTACAATCAATTTTTGGTGATCATCCCGGACGATCCACCTGTTCATCCTGGACGATACACATGGCAATGCTTTTGAATGTTTTAAATTTGGCCAGTATGATCCATTATTATGCATCATCCTGGATGATCCACTTAATCGGCCTAGACAATATGCTTTTTCAACGGTCGTCCGGATTATCTTCTCAGGACGATCGCATGTGTCTTACCATCCTGGATGATATCACAGCCTTTTTGACCAATCATCCTAGACGCATTTATTACACCATATCGTCCTGGACGATTCTGCGATTATCCTAGAGAATTCTTTAAAAACTGAGGTTTTCCATCATTTTTTCTCACACAATCCTTCTCATCACCCTATTTTACTTACTCTTGTGCTCTATTTTCTTGAGTATGGCTGGCAAAAAGCGATCTCGCCATCCTTCTAGGAGTTCCTTGAGGGTTGATCTGGACCCTCGCTTCACCAAGGAAAGCAACCAAGCTGCCTATTTGAGGTACAAAATAGCCAGGATCACTGTATCCCAGACTATAAACCCTTGAATTCTATCTTATCATGTTCTTGATTTGTTTGCACACACTTTCTTGACCTTCCTTCTCACTCTCACTGTCCCCTTCAACTCTGAGCTTCTTTTTGAATTTTTTAACAGCCTCTGCATTAATTCTCCTTTCACTGCTCTCGATTTCTATATGAATCGACGTCCCATCAAAATCACATATCAGGACTGTGATGAACTTTTATAACTTTCCACCATAGAAGATACACTCCACACACTATGTTCTGACCCTGACTATGACTGTGCTCTAGCCAACCACTTTCTATGAAATACCAATGCTCACTTTCACATTGGAGAGTCTAGCACCTAATTCAAAGATGCTAGGACAATCCAACATATCCTTCGCACTTCTATTATTCCAAAAGTTGGTGATCACGTTCATATTACTCCACTTCTTTCAATCACCACTTTCTACATTTTGGCTCGTCATGAATTCAATACCACTTATTTGATCTTTTGCTATATTGAGCATCTGACTACTATTCGAGATCCATGACATAGGAGGAAAACCAATCTTGCCTTAGGACATATCATTGTTTATGTCTTAGAATCAAAATAAAATCTCCAATATCCTGCTCCACCAAACTTGTAGCCTACCTTCTACTCCAATAATTCCTTCCACATTCTTCACCGTACTCATTTCCACCTGGGGCAAAAGGAAGCTGAGGAGGAGGAGGCTCCAGCTCCTATTCATGCACTTGCTCCGCTCTGCCAGCACTCTTAGTTAGATCAGCTGATTGAGAGATTTGACCTATGGGAGACACATTTTAAGACTTACATTTCTACGCAAGAGTAGCAACATACTGAGGATAGCCCGCTTTGACTCTTACATGGCACACCAGCAGTGCCAGCACGACCAGGACATGGCCTGGTTTGGAGAGTAGTTCACCACCCTTTCCAGTAACTTTCACCAACCACCACCACCACCTCCTTCAGATGATCAGCGGCCGTCACTCTTTTAATCCTTTTTTTTTATTTGTTTATTAGAGTTTAATTATGTTTGGTCATCTCTGCTTTGTTTCTTTTCTAGTTTCCCTCCTTCTTTTTGTGATGTCAAAAGGAGAGTAGTTAGTTGTACTATTTATTCTGTAGTTTGATTCTATTATTGGATAATTAATCTGTTTCCATTAAACTGTCTTAAACTACTTAGATTACTTTTTGGTTTGTCGTCCTAGCTAATTGAGCTAGAATTACACTGATCATAGAGGACGATCTCCAGATTATCCTAGACGATAATGTCAGTTTATTTCAATTAAGAGCTATTCTAAAGCTCTTCTATATAAGCTCTCTTATATCACCCATTAGGGTATCGTTTGCTGTTGTCTTGACCTAAGAGAGCCTAGAGGAGAGGGAGAGAGAGGGAGAGAGAGAGAGAGAGAGGATCTTGTGAGGGAGAGTTTGTGAGGGGTTTCATAAAGGTTGCTCCAAGCAAGAATCCAAGTTGTCTTCTCCAATCATCGTCCCTTGTCCTTGAAGGTTCGAGGGAGGTCTACTTGAGCAAAAGTAGTTGGATTCTCTGCCTCATCGGTGTCGGTGGAAAGGAGTTTTTGTAAAGGCTTTTTTGCCTTGATGTGGGAGAAAAATGAGAGTCATTGAGTTTAGTGCAATACCTAGAGGGTTCCTCCAAAGAGTGATCACAGGTCGAGTTGATCGAACCACTATAAATTTCTGTGTTCTTTATTATTACTTTTTTTTTCATTTAATTTATGCACTTTAAATTTATTTTTGGTGAATTTTGGTTTTATTTAAATTTTATTTTATTTGTGAAAGAATTTATAAAATACTAATTCACCACCTCCCCCCCCCCCCCCTCTTGGTTAGCCTTGGGCTAGTTCATAAGGGCTTAATATCCTTAATGAACTTTCACTATTTTCATACCATCACATCATTATAGTTATAACTTCCAAGGTGCACATCGCTTTAGAGAAATGCCATGAATTTTCACTTAATAATAATTCCACATCATCAAGCACCTCGGTGGACAAAACATTTATCCCTGAGGTGCTGGTTCACTTTGGAGTGTCGCAATGCTACATCTCAAGCATGGTAGTGCTAGATACCTTTTTGAATTTTCTATAAAAAGATGTTCTATTCTATTTGTACATGAGTTTAGTCATTTAGGTAAAATTTAATACTTTTCAGTGTACTTCTCTAGTACTCTCTTAGAGTAAGATCTAAGTGAGGTTAGGGAAGTTTGGAGTATTTTGCTTGTGTTTGTTAAGGTAACTTTGTAAGTGAAATAAGGAGTGTAGGGGAGATACTTTGATCCTAGATGGTGATAACATTCCACTACTTCTCTTATACTTTTATTCTTCTATGCATATAATAAAAATGAGTTTGCTTATCATTTATTCTATGTCTGGCAAAATATCTTATTTTGGATTGATAATGTAAAGTGCATATTAAGTATTAAGGAAGACTTTTATCCTTTAAAGATTTAATGTTATTCTCAATTATCTACTGAACTTCATTTAATGCACATAGTGGCCATGTGTATAGTTAAAATCTAATGTGATATATAGCCTCAACATAGGAATGCAAGAAGAATTAGTAATATTTAGATAGAATGTTGCCATGCCTAGATATAATATGTTTGAATAATATATGTTTTAAAGGAGATATTATAACTATAGGAGATCAACATATATCCTTTTCAATCATATATGCTTGACCGATATCTTAGGATGCACATGCTTTGAATCATGTTTACAGTTAAGTGTATCTGTAGAAAAAAAATATGTATTTGCATTCATCAATCCAAAAAAATTTATTAAACATTGTATCAACTATTCTACTATTTCCATCGAGTGATAAAAACTACTAAAATATCATTTTTATTTCAGTAACATAATTTATGCATTGAGAGTAAGTAGTAGTAGTTTTGTTGCAACTAAGGATATTACTTTCTCATGGATTTTTTAAAGTTCAAAAAGGTTGTTAAACCTCAAAAAACTAGCCCGAGGCTCTCCGAGAGGGGGGAGGGGTTGAATTCATAATTTAAAAATTCTAAGAATGAATTATAATCTTTTGTAAATTCTTCAATACTTGGAAATAAACAGTTTGATCACCCATTGCAGAAGCTAACAATTTTAACAACAATTAAAATAACGATGATGAAATTCTGATTAATACAACAAAATATTAATATCAGATTTTCATTAAGAAGTTAACATAAAAATTAAGTGAGAAAAGTAAAATGCTGAAAATGAAAAAGCACACCAAAGATTTTATAGTGATTTAGACCTACATCCACTCACCCGAGTCCACCACTCCAAGAGTTTTACTAATAAAAAGTGACGTTCCTTTTTCTCTCACAACAAGATGTAGAAGCCTTTACATACTCACTTTCACCAAACCTGATATGGCAGAGTGCCAGAAGTTATGTCACCTCCCCTAGTGATGAGAGCGAACTTAAATCATTTTTCTTCCTCCTGGAGAATGTACAGAACCCAGAATCATTTTTCTCGTCCCTAAAGATGGCAGAGAACTAGAATACTTTCACAGGAAGAGAACCTCAAATCCCTTATCTCCCTCCTAGAGAAGGAATAGTACCTCGAGGACCTGACCTAGAAGCCTCTCTCCTAAGAGAGCCTTTAAGCTCTCACCAAGGCTACAGGAGGAGCAAGGTTATAGCTAGCATGGAGCAGCTATGTTATCCCCCCTCACTCCTTCTCCCTCAGCTTAACCTCACCTTCTCCTTCCTCTTAAAACTTATATTTCTTGAAAGTTTCTCTCTCTGAGTACCTTCAGCAACCACACAATCCTCTCTCTCTCTTATAAAGAAATTCTAAAAACATTTCTTAAGTATTAGGATTTAAGAAATCCTAAAAATTTAAGTTAGCCATCATGATTCGTACATTATAATTTGACTTTATATAGTATAATCAGTTTAAAAACTAGACCCATCCAGTATGATGTAAATAGTTATTTAGAAGAACTGTTCAACTTTTTAAAACACATCATATAGTAAGATCTGTTTACATTATCTCTTCATACAGAATAACTCCAAGGATGATTAAAAGTCATCTTTATCATTCATCTTATAATGTTATCATCGTATAGTACGTGTTAGTTGATTTCAAGTAGGTTGTCTACTATAATATGAATATTATACAATACGATTACTTCAAAAATTATGGTTTTGTTTGGTACAATATTTGGGATGACCAAATTTCATCTATGTTAATCATATGGTAAGATCAAGATCATAAAGTATGTTCTGCTATCATTAATTAAATTAAAATTTGATTGACAAATTATGAGGTTTTATTTTGAAAAGATTTCAAAGTTTTCATATAGTAAAAATCAGATCGTATCGTATAATTAGTTTAAAAATCAAATTTTAAATATTTTTTAAAAGGGAAACCCATGGAGGAGCCTACACATTGATTAAGAAAAATATTACACAGTCCTTAAAGGGACCTCAAGCTCGGTAATGCACATAAGAGCTATAAAAAGAAAGCAAAACAATCCTAAGAGCTCTAGTTCCCTACTACTCAAAAATATAATATAACCTAGATACAATCTAAGGTGGACAAGAAAGAGCACCCAAAAAAGAGGAACAAACCAAAAAATAACAACCAAGTCCACCTTCCCATCCAAAGTGCCACCACTTCGAACACCTGTACTAAAGAAATCCTATAAAAAGTTGATAACCAAGATGGAAATTGTACAAATAAACCAATAAAATGGCCGGTTGATAATCTAAGCAATTGTCCATAAAACAAGTAGCATAAATAAAAGACAAAACATTCAGGCTCCAACCAATAATTCTATAACACTTAGCAGCATCATCCCCAAGGAATTGAATAATCACCATCCAACTATTAGGTAAGCAACCGTGGAACCTAACGATAATCCCAAGAAATATAAAGCATGGGCCATAATCCACAAAGACATAGAGAAGGGAAACCAAGATAATCAAGTTAAAAAAACCAGTTCACATCCAACTTAAGATAGATAGCCTTAATTTTTAGAAAGAAGTACCAAAACAAAGCCCCAAAATGATTCATGAAAAACCAATTCCAAATAAACCAACCAAACCAGCAGTAAGTCAATAGCCAAACAAGATAATAAAAAAATTTCCCAACCCAGCATAAATAATTAGGAACTTAAATGCCAACAAAATCATAATCCAAATGCCACTCTCGTCTAAATCCAGTCCTCACAAAGCACAATAGAACCATTCCCAGGTAAAGGAAATAGACTAGATTAGCCATTCCCCATAGGAAATGTAAAGCACAACCCCAAAAACCTAGCCAAGTGAGACCAAAAAAGGCTACATCATAGTGGGTCCAAGAAATAACCTCTAAGAAAACCCTAACAAAACCCAACAATAGCATAAAGGAATCCAACCCACATAGAGCAAAACCAATACCAACCAGTCTAGGTTAGACGAGCATCACAATGGAGAAATACTGGCACCAAGACTAAACTAAAAAAACCAAGAGATGCAACAAACAAGGGAAACCCTCCAGCACACCAAGAAAAATCCAACCCACTAAACAAAATAAAAATGAAACCCAAGCTCCAGCCAAAAATAACCACTAGAATCTGACATAGGGAAGAACAATTTTGTCTAATCTTAAAAGCCCTTTTAAAGGAGCAGGTAAGTTAGAGGCAAAAAAATCAGTAAAATAATCCAAGTTACACCCCAAATTGGCAAGCCAATCGGCACAAGTGTTCCCTTCCCTATACACATGAGAGAGGAATTAATTAAGAAAAATCAGCAACTGCTTAATGTCCCTAATAAGATAAAAAAGGGCTGGATTGAATATAGTGTCATCAAAATTATTTAAATAATGAATATTATAAGTAACATCAACTTCAATCCAAATGTTAGAAATGCCAAGAGATATGCATAATCTAATCCCATGAAGAATAGCATAAAGGTTAGCAAAATTCACATAACAATTATGTAAGGGGCCCGCAAAATCCATAATGATATTCCCATAACGACCCCTAATAATCCCACCATAACCCAAGATGGAACCTTTGACAATACCTTCCACATTCAATATATAGGTATGATTAGGAGGTTTGATCCATTAAAAAATCCTAGGTTCAGTAGGGGATAAACACCCTCCAAAGTGATACCCAATTCAGATGCCACAAAGAAATAATTTTTAAAATTCTTTGACTGAGAGCATATTAATAGAAAAAAGCCGCATGACATTGTCTTTCACACTCTTAATAATCCTATGATGGTTCATACCAATACCATTAAAAATGGAATTATTTCTATCCATCCAAAAAAACAACAAAATGAGAGAGGCAAATAACATTTCTAATGTGACCTTTAGACTTAAAAAACAAAGAGTTGAATAATGTATTAATAGAAAAATTAGCATTAAAGATATTTAATATGAAAATATCATCAAAATATGTTAAAGTTTTAATAGTTAAGGGGCTTGCAAGAAAGAAATAATGCATGTTCTCCATATGAAAGCAACATTGGCACTTGGACAGTAACATAAAGCCTCGTTTAATTAAGTTATCACCAATAGAAATGAACTTATGCAAAATTCTCCAAATAAAAATAGCAGTAGTGGAAGAAAAACTTTTATGTCAAATCATAGAAAAGATATTAGGTGCATCATTCTTAGTTTTGAAGGCATGCCAAGCATCCTTTAATCTGAAACCCCCATCTTTAGACATATTGCATAATAATAAATCATTATAATTAGTGTTAAGGGGAAGGTTCATAATTTTTTGAATAATAGAATCAGGAATAACATTAACAAGTTTATCATAACCCCAAAGTTTTCAATAATGAAATAATTCACCTTAACTGCCACAGTGGAAATGGAATTAATGATGAAATCAATAGAATGAGTTCCCATCCAATGATCTTGTCAAAAGAAGATGTTCTCACCACGAAGCCCACAACTAATATGAGGCTCAACAACCCATTTAATATGTCACACTTTAGAATCACCCTTGTTATAAAAGCATAGAGTCGGATGCTTACCCTCACAATACTTAGCAAACATAACTTAGCCCAAAGACTCACTTTATCCCAAAAGGTGTACAACAACTTGAAGGAAAAAACATTAGCCAAATCATACATACTCTTACAAACCAAGGCACCTTCATCCAAAACACCACAACATTTATCCCAACAGGACTAGAGAATTTTTAAATTTATATTGGTCCCTTTCCAAAAAAAATGTATTTAAAAGTTTATCAATTCTATTGCACACCACACTAGTAGGTTAAAGAGCTTAGAAGATATAGATAGGGAGAAAGAAAATAACACTTATAATGAGAGTTAATCTGCCCCCAAAGTTCAAAAATTTAGAATCCCAGGACAAAAGCTTATTATGCAAAAAAGTAATCAAGTCATCAAAAAGAAAAATTTTCTTCCTACCTTTAAAAAGAGGGACCACAATATACTTAATAGGGAAGTGACCTTACACAAAACCAGTAAGGCCTTTGATAGCAAAAATACGATCATTAGACACTTTGTTGGAGGCAATAAAATAACACTTATGCTTATTCAGAGAAAGCCCGCTAACATTATCAAACTTATGAAAGAAGCCCATAATTCTATTAATCCTATTTAAAGAAGCATTAGTAAAAATAATGAAATCATCAGCAAAACATAAGTGGAAGTAGAAAAACCACCAAAAGTTCTAAAATAGAGGCTAGGGCAGTTCTTAAAGAGGTTAGAAAGGCCTCCATATAAATACTCAGTAGTAATAATGAAAAGTGTATGAGTGATAGGATCACCTAGTCTTAAGCCATGAGAAGATTTAAAAAAAAAAAACTAGAGCATTTTCCATTCACAATAATAGAAAATAAGGATCCTTCAATACAATTCCTAAAGAGATTAATAAAAAACAAATTAAAACCAAATAAATACAAAATAATGTAAAGAAAGTTCCAATAAATGTTGTCATAAGCCTTGGAAATATCAAGTTTCAAAATGATGTTGCCACCTCTCACCCTAACATCAAGATCATGACAAAATTCTTGGGCTTGAAAGATAATATTAGAAATACCCTACCCTTGAAAAAACCCATTTGATATGGAGAAATAATATTCAGAAGGAGAGAAGTTAACTGATTCATAAGAATTTTACAAATTAACTTACTAAAGAAGGTACAAAGACTAATTGGTTTAAAATCATTCCAATTACTAATATAATTACTTTTAGGAATGAGAACAATATAAGTGGAAGTAAAGAATTTTGGAATAATGCATCAAAAAATAAAATCCATAATAGTAGAATAAAGATCATTACAAATAATATACCAAGCTTTTTGGAAAAACTTATTGGTAAAGCCATCCATCCCAGCAACATAATCAGCATTCATATTATTAACAATCTCTTTAATCTCCTCTAAAATAGGGGTTTTAGAGAGAAAATCATTATCATATTGAGAGATGAGATTAGGGATAACATAAGGGTTATCAATAGGTTCAAAAGTAAAATCCTTGTTGAGGCATCTATGAAAATGTTGAACAACCAAATTAACTATTTCCTCAACATCCTCAGTAACAGAGCCATCATAATGAGTGATTTTATTAATGGTATTTTTTTGGCACAATTCCTCTTAACTAACTCGTGAAAATATTTGGTGTTATTATCACCTTCAACAAGGTACTTCGCAGCCACTTTTTGTTTCCAAAAGGCTTCCTCCTGAACTTGTATTTTGAAAAGGCAATATTTCGCATCCCTAAGAAAACTAAAATTATCATCAGAAGGAAATAATTGATAGTTAAACTCAATAGTGATCACTTTATCTTCAACATTCAAGATATTGGTGAAAATATTCAAGTCTTTTCAATTTAAACCATAATCTATTCATGCCAAAGATAGAATTATCCAAATGCAAAGGAGCATGCTAATTTTCTTGAATCAAGTCCAAAAAAGAATCATTAAGTAACCACATGTTTTGAAATCTAAAGTGAGGTGAAGGACCCATATTACTCATCATGAGGCTAAATAAAATAGGCAAGTGATCAGAAAGAGTTCTTCTATAATGTTCAATAGAAATAGAATTAAACGAGTTAATCTAACTATTGTTAAACAACGCACAGTCCAACCATTATCATAAATGACCATAGTTCAAGTAAATTTATAACTAGAAAAACCAATGTCCACTAAGTTACAATCCATAATCATATTATTAAAATCCTCCATAGAATGATAAATAGGAATGGATCCTCTAATACGCTCAGAAGGATTAGAAATAGTGTTAAAATCACCCCCAACAAGCCAGGGCAAGTTACAAATACTATGGAAGTTAGTGAGTTGCTCCCATAAAATTTTTTTAGTACTAAGAGAAGAGGCAGCATACACATGATGTTCTTGTTTTTCCTAATCTTCTTATTTTGAAACTTAGTATAACTAGTTTCAATATCATCTATGGTCAAACATTTAGCCACAGTACCCATATCCTTTGTATCAGTAAAGGAATTACTATGATGCTGAGAGTTTGAGGAATGCTTATTATCATTGTGCAAACCTACCTGCCTTACCTCTTGAGATAATTCTTTATCCTCAATAGTATAACCTTCTTCCATAATTTCCTTATTACCCATATTTATAACAACATTATTTAATTCTCCTTCCTCCAAATGAGACGTCTGTCATCCTAAACATTCACAACAAGTTGAGAGGATAAAGTATTAACACAACTAGTATTGATCATCATAAAGTCTATATCAGGCAACGTTTTATTAATAACACAAAGGACTAAGAGAAGATGATGTAACAATATTATGACTAGTAGTCATAGCCAACATTTGCTCATCCACATTTTCAAAACCACTAGCTAAATAAGAATTGGAGTTATTAATGACTCCCTATAAAGTAATAGGATCCTCGAAAAAGGTAGAGGGTGGATCACTATTAACGATGGGAGTCTAAATTGGATCCTCAGCATTGTCCAATTATTTTGCCAAAGTTTACTCAATCTCATTATCATAAGAAGCCACGGGAACTAAAATAGTATTTCACTGCAATTGTTTAGAAGACTCTTTTTTCTTACAAAGATGACAGTGTAACTTGTAACACTCATTTAAACCATGACCATGCATTTTATAGTGAGAATAGAAAATAGACATATTTTCAAATTTAACTTTTTTGAAATAGCAATTTAATTTTTACCCAAGCTAGATCTCAATAGGATGTTTCTTAGAAGTATTTAATTTGACTAAAACACGAGCTATAGACATATGTGAAATGGATGTAGTGGCCTAATCAGTTTGTAGAGGCCTATCAAAAATAAAAGCAAGACCAAACAAAATTTGTGAATTAAATGAAGTCTCGGATTCAGGATGGAAATTCACACAAGAGCTATAGGGGACTCCTCATGAACATCAAAATTTGGAGTCCATTTGAGTAACTGCATATTGCAAGCTTGAATGTAATAAGCACTACAGGAAAAATGTCAAATACCGGCGGTTTGCACCGGCGGTTTATGGACCGCCGGTAACATTCAAAACCGCCGGTAAATCTAGACTAACCGCCGGAAAAAACTGCCGGTTTTCAGCGTTTTTCCTGTAGTGAAGATCTCTTAAAAAATGCGACTATAACCAATATCAATCGATAGTTAAAACCAAATATGTCTTTGATCCAGCAATCTAATATGAAATGAACCATAAAGTTTTATATTAGCAAAAAAATTTCAAATGACATCCAGATTTGGTCGGCGCAAGGCAAACATTCCAACCAAAGTTAAAGTGAAAGGAGTGGCCAGCTTAGAAACCATAAAATCATTACACATCAGAGCAGGGCAACCTTTAATGGAGGTTTAAAAAAAATGAATTTTAGAAGCTAAAGAAGATGAACTAGCCAAAATGTCTTTAAAAAAGTGAGACTTGCCATCAGTAAACGAAGAAGATGAGGGGATCGATGACGACAGCATTGTCATCACCCAAAGACACAAAAATTGAAAATAAACTAAAAAAACATAATACTGGAAAAAAAAACTATTAGGAATCAAATCAAAGAAAAATGAACATAAAAAAACACACTTTAAGGAGCAAAAATTGGGATCGCATGAGGAAACCCTTGAGGCCAATAAGTTGGCAGAGAGCACAAAAGCGGAGGTTAAAATCAAATTTTAAATATCTTACTTAATTTATCTAGCATCTAGGGTTTTTAGATCATAACAGATCGTATAGTATGATCAAGATCATATAATACGGTTAGTTCACAGAAACTTTTTTCATTCAATTAGCCATTAAGCCCAATCTTTTTATAATTGACTGTATAATACGATTGTAAGTTATACAGTATGATAGTACTAAAATTTTAACTTTTAAATTTTTCTCACTCCTCCTATGTGTGTGTGCATGACCACCTAATTGCATACAATCTTATGTGGCCAGACTCAAGAAATAAAAAATAAAGGAAAATAAAAGTACATACTTTGTTTACTTGACTTTCCTATTACACCTATTCTTAAGCTTTCAGTAGTCTTGAGCAGTGTCTATTTTACCTGAAATGTTAATTCTCATAGTCAAAAGAAATATATAAAATATTTAATTTAAAAAGTAATAATTTAATAAATAATATTTTTCATCATCAAAATCTCATATTAGGGATCCTAGACTACAACAATCTCCCCTTTTTATGATGGAAAATAATGTTGGTTGATAGGTAAGATAAAAATTCTTTTCTCCTAAGCTACCCCTCACTAAGTGATAGATTTAAAAATTAGGGGTTGCATTTTTTTTAATTTTAATTTTTTGGTTACATTCTGATTTAGGGGTTGCATTCTAATTTAGGGTGTGGTCTAAGGGTTTGTGTTGATTTATGGTCAAATTCCACATAGTCAAGTTTACATAACTCCAGTCAAAGTTAGTTGTAGAGATTTGGTTTTATGGATGAGGTCCTTCAGTAGAAAGACCGATATGTTCCCCTAAAGCTTCTTTGGTGATCTCTACAGGTTGTCGACAAACAAATGAAGTCATGGTAAAAGTTTCCATATTGAGCATAAGGTTCACTAAGAATTCATAAAGTAATTCAAAATTAATGGGAAAGGCTAGTGTGAGTAGGCACTGAAGAGATGTTTAGACAAATAGGTTCTTCACCTCAAAGTTGAGCGCTTGTTGATTTAACATTCTAGATGGGGTGATTCGAGCCTCTCTAAACTTGTAGTAGCATGTTCATCTCTTGTGGATAGAAAATGATCATCAAAATTACAAGAGGAGGATGAGCTCCATTAGAGAATTCTATCGAGTTTGCTTCCATTGTCCATTGAAGGGTTTAAATTGGAGAGGCTAGGAGTTTGAAGGAAGGATGAGTTGAGCGATTGAAACGTTTAAAAAACTCACTAATTTATATATTCCTACAAGTTATATAGTACAATTTTATATTGTACAACATGATGAGATGAGTTAAATTATCTAGAAGACTTTTTAGGAAAAGGTGGTTAAATCATATAGTACGATCGAAATTATACTGGATAATCTTAAGAAATTAAGTTTGTCCCAAGAAGTTGTCTGAATAAATTTTGATTGAATTCATTATATAGTATAAAAAGCAATTATGATCATACTGAATGTATTGAATTCATCCAAACAGATTATAACACGTGTATCGTATCATATGAATAGAGGTTCATATAGTAAAAAATGTAATAATGATCATACCAACCATATTGAATTTGTTCTGAAAGATTCTCACATGTGTTTCATACAGTACGAAGTGTGGTTCATAGTATGATGACCAATAATTGAACTCGTACAAACTTTTCAATTGGTTAGTGGTTCTGATTTCTGAATAAGTGAACATATCATACAATACGAGAAGAAAACTATGGTTTTTCAATTTTGTGGATCTAGTGAAGAGTGTGTGCATAATGATCAGGAAATAATTTTTTTAAAAAAACTTGATAATATAAGAATGAATAAACACCAAATAAAATAACACATGCAATGTAGCACACATAAAATTTTGATTTCAAATAATTCATAGTTTGATTCATCCTAACTTTAAGTATAACTGTCTATAGCATTTACTCTAATCCTTAAGGTATTGAAGGTGTCATAGGCTAGGGGTTTAGCAAATATATCTACCAGTTGATATTAAGTAGCTATATGATATAGCTCTATATCCCCTTGTGTCATATGTTCTTTAATAAAATGGTTCCTAATGTCTATGTGTTTGGTTTTTGAATGTTTGATAGGATTCTTTGATATGCAAATGACACTAGTGATATCACACATTATATGAAGGGTACATGAAGGTTTCCCAAGATTTAAGAATTGTTGTTTAAGCCATAGGACTTTTGTAACATAACTCCCAACAACTTTTTTTATTTTTTATTATTTTATTATTTTTATTTTTACTCCCTACATCTATATATTCAATTTTTGTGGTAGATAGGGCTACATAATTTTATTTTTTACTAGACCAAAAAACTAAAGATTGTATTATAAATTAGTAGGTTCCATAAGTGATTTTCATATCAACCCTACATCTTGCAAACTCTGAATCAGAATATCCTTTGATTTCAAAGGAAGTACTTTGCCTAGGATACTAGATTCCTATGTTTTGGGTTCCTAAGTGATATCTAAAGATTCTCTTAACAGCAATCAGGTGAGATTCTTTTGGATTAGCCTGAAATATAATACATAGACAAATAATAAAAATAATATCATGACTTCTAACAATTAAGTAAAAAAGTGATCTAATTATTCCTTTATATGTTTTTTGATCTACTAACTTTTCATTTGGGTCGTTATCTAACTGTATAGTAGAGCTCATGGGAGTGTTTATTTCCTTAATATTATCAATTTCATATTTTTAAGAATATCCATGATGTATTTAGATTGTCTAAGAAATGTTTGATCAATCATCTATCTGCTTTATACTAAATCATAGAAAATAGTTTAACTCTCCCACCATACTCATTTCAAACTCCTCACTCATACTTGTTAAGAATTTGTTACAAATATTTTTATTTGTATATCAAAATAATATATCATCAACATAGATTTGTATTATGAGTATGGCTTCTCCTTCTTTCTTTAAGAAGAAGATGCTTTCTATACTACCCTTAACAAAGGCTTTCTCTAGAATAAATGTGCTCAACCTTTCATTTTAGGCTCTAAATGCTTGCTTCAATCCATACAAGGCCTTCTTTAATTTAAACACATGATTTGGGAATTTTGAGTTCTCAAAACCTGGGGGTTTCTTAACATGTACATTCTCTTTGATTATCCCATTTAAGAAAGCACTCTTAACATCCATTTGATGTAGCTTAAATCCTTTAAAGCAAGCAAATGCTAAGAGCACCCTAATGACTTCTACTATAGCTACAAGGGTAAAAGTATGTTCAAAATCAATCACTTCAATCAGATTATACCCTATATCTAATAACCTAGCCTTATTCTTTACTACCATGGTAGAATCATTCATTTTATTCTTAAAAACCCATTTGGTTCTAACAACACTCTGGTCTTTAGGTCTACTCGTCAACTCCGAAACTTCATTCCTAATAAATTGATTTAATTCATATTACATTACTAGGATCCAGAATTCATCAGATACTGCTTGATCAATATTGATGGGTTTTATTATAGAGATAATGGAAAAATGACTAACCTCCTTCCTCAGTTCATACCTCATTCTAACAACTTTAGATGAGTCTCCTAAAATTATTTCTTTAGAATTACTAGAAGAATATATCCAACTCTAGTCATATGCACCTAAGGTTCTACTCTATCTCCTATAGAAATGGCTTCTACCCCTTGAATCACTTTTATTTTTTCTTCTTGAGGTTGTGATTCAGAGGTCCTATCTGATTCATCAAAACATGACATAGGTAGACTATTCTACTACTAAGCTCCTCTTATTGAAGATTTTTTAGGCCTTCCCTATATATGAATTACATAAGAAGACTCCATCAAAATTTCAATCAAATTTTCCTAAGGGTGATTTTTCATTTATCAAAATAAAGCATTTACATCCAAAGACATGTAAGTGGGAAAGATTGGGTGTCCAACCCTTAGGGAGTTCATAGGGTATCTTATTCAGCTTGGATCTAACATTCACCCTATTTAAAATATAACAAGCAATATTCACTGCTTCTATCCAAAGGTATCTCAAGAGAGTTTCTTCTGCTAGCATTGCCCTAGCAGCTTCTACTAAGGTTCTATTTTTTCTCTTAGCTATTCAATTCTATTGAGGGGTCCTAGGGGCTGAGAATTTATATTATATTCTTATATCTTAATAGAAAAATTCAAACCTATTTTTTTTTTTAATTCTCCACCATGATCACTATGAATGGTTAAATTTCACATCTTAATTTCCTTTGAATCCAAGTGGAGAAATTTCTAATTTTCTCAAATTAATCACTCATGTGTTAGGCATCTAACCCAAGTAAATTTAGAGTAGTTATCTACTATCACAAATCTATAAGCCTTCCCTCCTAGGCTGGCTGTACTAATAGGTTCAAATAAGTCCATATGAAGGATTTATAGTGGCCTAGAGGTGTTGATGTCCTTAATTAAATGAAATAAAGACTTGACTTATTTTCCTAGTTGGTAGACATCACATAGGTGGTTCTTAGTGAAGTCTAACTTAGGTATGCTTCTCACTAGGACTTTTTGGATAATGTTTCTAAGAGTTTTTATGCTTGCAAGACAAACTCCTATGCCATAGCCAGTAATCATCAATAATTATTTTTAAGCATATAAAATTTGGATTTTCAATGAAGTTCAAGACTAGCTTGTAAATACTATTCATTTGTTTTCCTTCTAACACAAGTTTTACATTTAAACTAATCATGCATTTTTTAGAAAGAAATTTAATGTCAAAACTTTTAACACAGTTAACTAATGCTCAGTAAGTTATGTTTTAAACTATTAACTAGTAAAATAATTTCAATAATAAAACTATTAGCATTGTCGATTATACCTGAGCCCACCACTTTCCTAGTAATATTATCTCTGAATATCACCTTGCCTTTTGACTTGGCCTCTAGTTGATGTACTTCTTCATATCACAAGTCATTGAAAGTTTTTTAGGGATGTTAAGTCTTTATGAACTAGCCCAAGGATAACCAAGAGGGGGGGGGGGGGGGGGGGGGGGGGGGTTAATTGGTATTTTAAAAAATCTTTCACAATCAAAACACAAACTTAAATCAAACTAAAGTTCACCACAGAGAAATTTAAAGTATGGAAATTAAATATGGAAAAAGCAATAGTAAAGAATACATAAATTTATAGTGGTTTGGTCAACTCGACCTATGTCCACTCCCCGGAGGTGCCCTCAACGTATTGCACTAAACTCAGTGACTCTCCTTCTGCACCCACAGTAAGGTGGAGAAGCCTTTACAAAACCTTCTTACCACCGACATCGTCGAGGCAAAGAACCTAACTCATTTTTCTTCCTCCTGAGGCAGGCAGAGAACCTTGATCGATTGCTCAAGTAGACCTCCCTCGAACATCTAAGGATAAGGGACAATGATTGGAGAAGATAACTTGGATCTTTGTTTGGAGAAACCTTTTTGAAACCCCTCACAAAATCCCCCTCATAAGATCCTCTCTCTCTCCCCCTCTCTTTCCCTCTCCTCTAGGCTCTCTCAGGTCAAGACAGCAGCAAAAGATGCCCTCATGGGTGACATAAGAGAGCTTATATAGAAGAGCTTCGGAATAGCTCTTAATTGCAATAAATCGACATTATTATCCAGAGATCATCATGTACAATCAGTATAATTTTAGCTCAATCAGCCAGGAAGATCTTGGGACGATCATAAGAAATTTGTTTATATCATCCAGGACGATAACATATCATCCTATACGATTAGTACAAATCATTGAATATCATCCATATAATTGCATTGAAAGGATGTCTGGATGATGGAAAAATAGCTTGATTATCCAGGCCGATCTCATGATCATCCCGGATGATTAGTTCAAATCCATAAAAATCATCCAGAGCATCGCCCTGAATAGAAGGTAGCCAATGTTGAACGCCCCGTATGATATTGTGGATCGTCCTGGATGATTAGAAGAAAAAGTATGGTATTTCATCTAGTATAATTGACGGTCATACCATGAAATATCAAAGATCATCCAGTACAATCTTAAGATCATCTTGTATGATATGATCGAGTAATTTAACCATAATTAGTCCCTAACCATAGGATCAATTTAGGCATAATTGTCATTGATCTTCTAATATGATATAGATTATCCTGGATAATTATAATAAAAAATGAAATTCAAAATCTTGCCTAAATTATGATTAATGGCTATTTTCATGATCATAATTAATCATCTTGGACGATCTAAATCATCCAGGACAATTAGTTAGATGAGCTGATCATAAAATATAATATAAATTGTATAATATGATTAGTTCAAAAATTAAAATTCTAGTTTTGACTCAATCTCACACTCCCCCTAAATATGTGTGTGCATGGTCACCAAGCAAGAATATACCCTTACAAGACATGACTCAAGAAATCAAAAATATATCAATGAATATTACAAAAATTATTTCATCATAACAAATTCTAACCAATCTTAAGCCTTGAATATTTATTGGATGGTGCATAGTATTCCTGAAAAGTTAGTACACACACAAATAAAATATATTACAAATACAGCTTTTAGCACTATAATTTCACCTGCATCCAAAAGATTTTGACTCAAACTTTGCTCGTAGGAAATGAGTGAGCCAATCAGATTATCAATAGAATATTCATTCCATTTTTTTTATTTATAAATAGCAATAACTTTAATATCAAACTTATCAAGTATACAACGTAGAGTTTTTTTGATTTTTTCAAAGTATGAAAGTTCTTTGCCTAGTGTAACGATGTTATTATTTTAGTAAATCTAGTATACATGTCTAGAATAGTCTCATAAAATTTCATGCAAAATAGTTCCTAATCATGCATTAAAATATTCAACTTAGATTTCTTGACTTCATTAGTATATTCATATATAGTGTGTAATTTATCCCAAATTTTATTGATAATAGTGCATGTGAATACTAACATATAATCTTTAGAATTCAAAGTATAGAATTTTTTTTTAAAAAAAATTAGCATTTAATTGAGTATTAATTTGTTCTACTCTGAGCAATTCAGAAAAAGGAATATCAGTTTTTACTCCATGTATTATATGACGGTATAAAATAACCAGTTTGAATCATATGCCACATTTAATAATTAATTTATTTCAAGAAAGTGGACATACAAATTTTTGATAAAAAAAGAAAGAAATATTTTCATATAAAGGTGGTCACATGATTGAATAGCATTCCATAATGTTATTTTTTCTAAAGTTAGACATCGATCTTTTTAAAAGTTTTCTAAAACTTCATTTTTGAATCACACTTGGATACCATTTGAAAGTTCATGATGGTGGTTAAACTCTAAAGAATTAGTTCAGAGGCGAACTAAGAAAGGGGTGAATTGGATATTAAAAAACTTTCTTTCAATAAAAAATATCTCTTTCTTAAAGCTTTTTCAAAATATGAAAATAAATAATCAATATATCATAATATCAATCATAAATTTTAAACCAAATAATTATATCCAAAATAAATATGAAAAATGAAGTGAAAAAAAAAAAAGAACACACCAGATTTATAGTTGTTCAATCCAACTTGACCTACATCCACTCCTCGGAGGCACCCTCCGAGAATAGTATTAAACCCTTAGTGACTCTCCTTTAGTCCCGATACCTACGCAGACAAGCCCTTACAAAATTACTTCCACCTTCCCTGATACGACAGAGTAGTCAGGTCTTTTGATACCAAAGAGATTTTTTTCTTTCAAAAACCTCCCACAAGATGAACCTTGAATCTGATGGTACAAAGGTGTTAGTTTGTCAGTGTAACTATATGAAATCCCCTCCACACTCCCTTGAGAACTCCTCTAAGGATCTTCTCCTCTTAAAGCTCACCCTTTTTGCTCTCCCTTTCAAGTTCTCTCTTCAAGTTTTCTCCAAAAAAATGAAGACATAATGGCTACCAAAGGCACTTACCAAGTACCTTGATAAAGCTTAAATAGTGGGCTTTAAAAAAACCCTAAACATTAATTCATGCGGTAAAGATCGTTCAGTACAATCACAAGATCATCCAGTATAATGTGCTTAAATAGAGGGCTTAAGAAAATCCAAAAAACTAAATTTTGGTGCCATATATCATCCTAGACAATCATAGGATCATCTAGTACTATATATAGAATTTGACTTGATAGTCCTAGATAATTAGTTCAAATTTATACAGATCATCCTGTATGATATTGCAGATCATCCTGGATGATTAAAAGAAAAATTATAGTATTTCATCTGGTACGATTGAGGGTAGGGTCATCCCATAAAATATCAAATTTCATCTAGTACAATCTTTAGATTGTCCTATACGATATGATCGATAAATTTAACCATAATTAGTCCCCTAATTATAGGATCAATTTAGGCTTGATTTCCATAAATAATTCAGTACATTGTTGATTATCCTAACTGATTAGAACAAAAAATAAAATTCAAAATCTTGCCTAAATTATTATTGGTGGCTATTTTTTATCATAAATATTAATCTTGGACGATCTAAGTTATCCAGTATGATTAGTTAGATGAGCTGATCGTATAGTACGATATAAATCATATAATATGATTAGTTCAAAAATTAAACTTCTAGTTTTGACTTGATCTCACTCCTCCTGAGTGTGTGTGTGTGTATGTGTGCATGATCACCAAGCAAGCATACACTCTTATAGGAATTGACTCAAGAAATAAAAAATACATCAATGTATATTATAAAAATTGTTACATCATAATAAATTCTAACAAATCTTAAGCCTTGAATCTTCATTAGATGGTGCATGGTGTTCCTTAAAAGTTAGTACACACACAAATAAAAATATATTATAAATATAAGTAGATAACAAGATGTGAGCCATAATGTTTGTTATCATAAAAAAAATAAGCTCGTGAGCTGGAGTTGCAACAGTGACTGAGGTTGGGGGCATAGAGCTCTGTATGTCGAGTGAAGGAACAAGAGCTGTGGGATTTCTATGTGGAGGAAGAGAAGGCTAAAGGCTTTCATCGCCATTTTATTGACTCGAATGAAAGAGCAAATCAATGCAACGTAGGTTGGGATCAAGACACAAGACTAGATTGTGAACGATGCCATTTTAGGTGTATGGGTATTGTAGATGTGATAGATACGAGAAGATTTTGGGTAGGTATACCCTTTTTTATTTAATTTTTTTTTTTTATTTCAAAGGTAAACATGGTTCTTGCTTGTGAAAGTGATTCAAGAATTTGATGTTTCAGTGTTCTCAATAGGAGACTTAAGCTTCTCTTCTTCTATAATAGAGGATGTAGTGGGTATGGAAGATATAATAACCTCAAGTTTATGAGCGGGGGAGTCTATCCCCGACCCACCTCAATCAGAGGGATGTCCTTTTCCCCTTGGGGCAGTGAGGTCAACAACTACATCTCTATTGACTGATAGCTTGAGAATCCTAAATCCTATACCAAACTAAATTGTATTGTTATAGATCAGTTATTCGACATAGTGGTCATAATCCAGAGAGAAAATTAGTTTTCTGGCTATTATAGTAGAGTTGATTTTCTAGAATTGAAAAGAAACAGTTTTAATTCAAAAATTGAAGTAGAATTTGAAAAATCATAATGGGTATTATATCTTATCACATATATTGGGATATAGAAAGCTATTATCAAGCATATGTCAAAAAATACAAAAGTCACTTATGATTTGAATGAATTTGAATTCCCATTTCATAGTTAGGCTACAAGGTGTTGTAGCACAACATATGACAATGATGATTTTAAGATTAATAAATTATCTTCAAATTATGAAACATAACAAATTGAGTTTCACTCATTCATGCAGGTTTATGAAATTGATATTAAAATCCCAATAATTTGGCTTGACCCTTTCATTCCACCAATTAACTTGAGGTGGAATCTCAAAGCCTATATTCTGAGGAGGTTTCCTCACTCACCTCTCTATTTTTTTATGTTGGTCACACTCACCCAAGGAAGAAATGAATATGATGAAGAATCATTAATTTTATGTTCAAAGTCACAACAATAAAATATATATCTTCCCAAGGAAAGAAATATTGTTTAATAATGATTATTTAAATATGGCGATAATGATCATCATTAATTTTAATTTTTTTCCAAAGAGAGTTAATTGAGTTTTAAAAGTTGATCTGGTTTCTTTAAATATCCTATAAGTGTAAGCCCTCATAGTTAATTACATCATAGAAAACCTGAGTTTCCTATAAAAGCTCTCAATTAAAATAATATGAAAAATTTTATTTAGAATCCTAAGAGATTGATATCAAAAGAGTGAGGTTTGAATCTCAATAGGGATTGGATTGAGTTTGAGCACTTATTTTTGGAGGTCAAAGAAGGAGAAGTAAGAGACACTTTGGGATTCTGAAATATTTATGAAATGCCTTAGTCTATCCTATGTGTTTGGCTTTAATTTTTTATTTGAAGAGAGGAATTTTAATTCGAGTTGTCAATTTATTAGAATGGTAGGATTATATTCTCAAAGGTGGGATGTTGTGATTTTTGGTCTGCCACAGATCCAAAATTTAAATTGAGCATTAAATAATAGTGGCTGAAATTAGCTAATGCAGTGCAAATCAGGATTTATCCGAACCTAGACTGGAGAGCCAGCAAACCACCTATGCACTTTAAAATCTATGTGTTTGGTCTTTTTATGAATGATTGATAATCTATTTTTATTTAAGTTTTGAGGAATTAGGACTAATGTCTAGAGCATATCCTAATTGGCCCCTTAACATATATATGGTGATTATGCTTCAAAATAGATTCAATTAAACTTTTTGAATCATTTTAATTTATTTGTAATGCAATGCATCTTGATTGAATGTTGAATGTATAACTGGTATGAAGTAGTTTTAAAAAAGGCTAAAAAATAAATTTTATCCTAAAGTTGAATAACATCCCCTTGACAAAACTGCGCCATAATAGATTACATGGTTTATTAGAACCTACAAGCTAGGAGGTGCCTAATAAAGAGGATACAGTATTTAATATGAATGCATGCGAATTCTCAGCAATCCCAATCTTGCTTCTAAAAATTATTATAATTTGTATGCGAGTCTAAAATTTTTATTTAATTTTGAGAAAAAATAAACGCTTCCAAGCAAAATTAAAATCAACATGCATGAGTAAGAAACCTATAAAGATTATGAAAATCCTATTGGGAAAGATTAAATAAATTAATCAAATCAAATCATATTAAATAAATCAAATGAATTTAAAAAATACATGTGGCAAATTCTGCTTAAAATGCCACTTAATTTACAACACAGGGTCTGCATAAATTAAAAGTGTTTGGCACCACTAACAACAATCCAGATTTTAATCCTATAAATGACACTAATGACTTTGGGATTGGGATATTATCTTTCTTCACTTCTTTGTCCTTCTATAAGCTCCTTGGATTCATCGGGTCTATATCTGAATGGAAAGAAATCCCAGAAATGGTTTTTTCTTTCCTCTTTGGGTTCAAAATCATCCAAACTTAAATATCCAAATGGAAGGGAACTTTCCCCTAAGAGATGTTACCTACACTTTGAATTAAAAAATGGATGTATAACATCTCATCTCAAAGGTTAAGTTTCACAAATTTTTTACATTACAATACATTACATCTCAAAATATAAAAGACTCTAGACATCCTTCACGGTTATCCTAAGCAATTATAATTAAAATCAACTTCCCAAGCAGCTATATATATTACTCAAAATAAATTAAAAGCACGCTTGGCCATGCTCTTTTAATTTTAAGAGGCTTTGTATTTTAGAGCATGTAAAAAATATGTCAATTAAATATTTTTTTATTTTACCCCCATTGACTAGGCCCAACATTAACACGGCCACCTAAAGAAAATTGTGAGAATCTAGATCATTCCTACCCTAGGGATAATCTAACATCCATCATATCAATTCACAGATTACAAAAAATTTAACACAAATAAATAATCACATCAATCAATTATATAATCAATATATAATAAATATCAAAAAAAATTTGCCACACAACAGTAAAAAAGTAAACACCAACCTAGCCTAGAATTAGAGTCAGTTGTCCTCTCAATCTATATAAATTGTGTGCATCAGGTTGTATTTGGATATGTCTTATACTAAGTAATTGGTTAAAGTTGTCTATTATTTGGATTTAATAAAGGTTTAAGGGACATTAGTTTGAGTTTAAGTATTAATGAGTTGAATTTGATTTTAAGATATATTTTAGGGATTGAGTGATTATTATTTTTATTTACACCAGGGCCATAAAGTTTATTTCACTTTCATTGAGGGTAAGTTAATAGTCTTGTAGGCCTAGGTTATAGTAATAACTAGTACAATTAATAGATTCAATTAGTTGAACTTAAGAATTGATAAATTTTAATTTAAGTGGTTTGATTACTATTTTAAGATTCAATTTGATGTTTTTGAGAATTTAAGTTAATTATTGAATTTTGGAAGATAAATTTATTAAATGCATTAAAATAATGGGTTAAAATTTAACTTTTTTATTAAGGTTAGATTATAGAGTTTTAGTATTTTCTTTCAAAATACTAAACCTTAAGGTGAGTAATTAGACACTAAATTATTGTATTTAGATTTTTCTATAAAAGTTATAAATTTTTAAAGTTTGGAATTATTTTTGAACTATAATAACCAAATTATTTACTTTTTTGCTTGGACTTATTTATGGTGGTTTGATATTTTTTTAGTAAATACTAGATCCTAAATGGAGTCTAATATAATTGAGTTTATTCAAATTTGAATTTTCTAAATTTAATTGTGAACTTTTAAATTTTGAATCTTTAATTAAATTTCAAATTATATTATTAGGGAGGTGTTAATGATTTTTTTTTCAAACTAATTCTAAACTTCATGAAATCACTCCCAAAGGTCAAGAATGACCCATGAGAGTGTTCTCAAGTGTTTGAGAATTATTTGAAATTTTTAGTTATTTGTGAATTATATTAATTAAATATTAATTTTCATTAAAAACTAGATTAAGGTTAAAATAAAGGTTCGATCAAAGGGCTTCTAATTTTTCTAAATAGAGGGTTTAATTATGAGTATCTTGATATATAATTTGGATTTTTTAGGATTTAAATTGAATTAATGATAAATTAATTAGACTTCTAGGTTGATTTTAAGGGATAATTTTAGGTTGCCTAAATGGTGGACCAAATAAACTCCAATTTTAATGAAACTTGGGCCATGAGTTTACCTGATCTCAAGGCCCATGCCCATTGAATTTGGGCCCATTGTGGACCCTTAAGCTTAGCTAACCTAAGCATGCCCTTAATCAATTCAAACAAAGGGGAGAATTTTTTGGCATGTCAAAGACATGCCCAAAATTGATCTACCAAAGTTTCAAGCTATGGTGAATTGTTTTCAAGCTAAAATTTCAAAAATACTTCTAGGGCTATTACTAGAATTGACTGAATTTCATGTATGATCATAGATTGAAACCATAAGGCTTTTGTTGGTCTCGTCAATACCTTTCCAAAAAGATTTATGGATATTAAATTTTCCTATATTCTTTTGGAATTAATAATCCTAGAATTACACAATCAGCCAATGCTTTCCACATAGGCACCATCTGATTGGTCAGCCAATCATTACGGCTGATTGTGTAAACACAGGATTAACCATATCCAATAGATGATCAATTGAATGATCATGGTTTAAAGAGGCTTGAGACCACTATATGTAATTAGAGTCGTTGATAAAAATTAATGGCTCAAATTGCATCTTCAACCTTCAGTGCGTCTCCGTAATCGTAGGGCATCTCTGATGTGTTCTGGGAGATCTTGCCGATCAAACTCTAGCAAAATTCATATAAAGGATCAAGATAATAAAATCCATCTCTAATAGTGTAAATCCTTTGGATTGAAAGTTTCTTTTACACTTAAATGGAATAGCTATCTAGGGAGCTTGAGATTAGGCTTTTACCTTAGGAAAAGCCCCAACGGATGAGGTTTTCAATTAGGAAGCATGAGAGGGTGAATGTGAATACTTCTCCTTTAGACGTCTATGTCAGAAGATTGCCAAAAGTGGGACTTCGAGTGAAGGACAAAGAGATCTTGTTGGAGTTTGCTCAGAAAGATAGTTGGAGAAGGCTAGAGAGTGGGGGTGGGGGGTTTGGGAAACATTTAGGGAGCACTTGGGAGTATTTTTTAAATGTTGCGACAAATGGCCAAGTCTGGATCGACATGCCCTATTGAAGCTTTGTCAATGGCCATGTACAATCTTGATGGCTCAAACGACCCATTGGATGTTCGCCAGCTGGTGTAGGACAACTTGGGGAGGTCTTCTAAGCTTAAAAGAGATGAGCTCAGGCCCTAGGGCAGGCTTTGACTAGAAATCATCAAGGAGGGGGGGGGGGGGGGGGGCACCAGAGTTCTCTCTCATTCACTTCGGCTATCATCAGGCATTGCTTTGGTCAAATTGATGTGTAAAGTTGTTTGGGAGTTGGGTATGCTTAGTAATAAGTTCAATTGGGCAAGATGAAGCCCAATTAACCAATATGGCTTGGGTTGAACCAAACCATTGCGATTTTGGTCAACTTGGTTGCAACCCAGGTTAAGTTAGATGCTGGATTTTATGTGGAGGGTACATTAAGTCAATGTCTATTTAGCATAAGTGCTGGTATGGCTTGGTGAAGTCTTGATTGAGAAATGGAAAAACCCTTAGTGGTTTTAACCACTTTGGGCTAGCCCAATTCCTAACCTGAGTTGAGCCAAGGGCTAAGTCAACTAGGATAGGTGTGTTGGGTTAGGAGGGATCCAATGCAAACTTCAATTTGATCTGATTATGCTTGGAGTGAGAGTTGGTTCATGAAAAGCCCTCTTTGCGCACTTGGGTCAAGCCATGTGGCTAACTCAAATGCACCAAAGGGTTAAGAATTCAAGGGGACTCTCCTAAGGACCCAATGGATCATCTTATGGGTTTAGATTGACTTAAGAAGGCTTTGGTCAAAGGGTTTAAAAAGGGTAGAAGTGTATGTATAAATTGGTCAAACATAGCTGACTTGGTCAACCAGGTTAACCTAGGGTCAAGGGTTAGGTCCAATAAGTTTAAATTGAGAGTATGAATTCAATAGATGTGGTCCCAGGTGAAAGTTCGTTATGGATGTTAAGCCCTTAAGAACTAGGCTTAGGCAAACAAAGAGGGGGGGGGGGGGGGGGGGGGGGGGGTAAATTGGAATTTTTTAAAAATCTTCTTACACAATTAAAGCATAAAACTTAAAACCAAAATCACCACAAAAATCAAAGTGCAAAAAAATAAATTCGAAAATCAAAACAAAGAAAGATCAGACCAGATTTATAGTGGTTTGGTCAACTCGACCTACGTCCACTCCCCGAAGGTGCCCTCCAAGTATTGCACTACAAAAGTGACTCTCTTTTTTCTCCCACAGCAAGGCGGAGAAGCCCTCACAAAAACTCCTTTATGCCAACCCCGGCGAGGCAGAGAACCCAACTCCTTTTGCTTCCTCTTGAAGCAGGCAGAGAACCCAACTCCTTTTACCTCCTCCTGAAGCAGGCAGAGAACCCAAGTCCTTTTGTTTCCTCCTCTGAGAACCTCAATCAACTGTTGAAGCTTACCTCCCTTAAACCCTCAAGGACGAAGGATGAAGACTGGAGAAGACACCTTGGAACCTTGCTTGGAGCAACCTTTGTGAATCCCTCTCACAAACTCCCCCTCATAAGTTCCTCCCTCTCTCTCCCTCTCTCTCCCTCTCCTCTTGGCTCTCTCAGGTCAAGACAGCAGCTAAAGGTCACTTTGCATGAGAAATTTTGGGTCCTTTAAATAGAATTTCAAGAACCGACATTATCGTCCAGGACGATAGGAATATCATCTTGGCCAATCAATATAAAATAAGCTCAATCAACCGGGATAATTTGGGACGATCAGAATAAAATTGGTTAGATCGTCCAAGCCAATACAATATCGTCCTTGCCGGTTAGTTCAAATCCGAGTACAATCGTACTAAATATCACCTGGAATAGAGTTTGGCCGAGGTTAAACGTCCAAGACATCATCCTGATCGATCCTGCGATCGGTCCGGCCGATGTGATCATAACAATCAGCCTTAATTACTTTTTTTAATTACCATATTAGTTTAGGCATAATTGTGCTGGATCATCCAAGCCGATATAGAGATCATCCTGGCCGATGTCCTGAAATAAAAAATACCTAAACTTATCATGGCGGCTGATTTTTTTTAATTTGAGCTTATCGTTCTGGGCAATACAAGGATCGTCCAGGACGATGTTCTTAATGACGGCTGCTTAATTAGGATGCCCTAATTAGGATTTCTATTTTGAGTCGGATCGTCCTAGCCAATATGAACATCGTCAAGGCCGATGTACTCAAAATAGAAAAATACAAAAAATCCTTCAAGTGTGTGTGTGCAAGGTTACTTAGCATCAGGAACCACTTTTACAATTTATTCAAGAAAAAGAAAAATATTACAGACTGACTCAACCTAAATCTACCTAATCTTGAGCTGGTTTGAGTTGCATTCAATCATATGGACCTAAAAAGTTAGTAGGCAAGGCAGTCGTAGAAAAACATGAATGTTTGTTATCATCAAAAGTCCAATCCATAATCTTAGATTTGCAACAATCTCCCCCTTGTTGATGATGAAAAACGCAATCAGAAAAGTTCAAGCAGTCTACAGCAGTTTAATAAAAATAGTGTGACAAAAAAAATAGTTCACTAAGTTCTAGAATCAAATTATAAGATACATCAGACTACTCCCCCTTTTGACATCACAAAAAAGGATTAGGAAACTAAAACAAGCATAAGAAAAACAAAGTACAGAAAATGTAAGGTAAAACAACATAAGAAAAATAAACTACAGAAAAATAGCATAACAAAGAAAACTAAAGAAAGGAGGGACCCTGATCATCAAACGAATGAGGTGATGGTGAAAAGTAACTGGTCAAAGTGGCAAACTAAGATATGAACCAGGCCATGTCCTTGTTATGCTAGTGCTGCATGCGGATGATGTCCTCAGTATGTTGCTACTCATGTGCAACAACGTATGCCTCAAAGCGGGTCTCCCATTGATCAAATGTCTCCACTAACTGATCCAGCTGAGAGTGCTGGCGGAGAAGAACTGATGCAGGATGAGGAGTGAGAGCCTCCTCCTCCTCAGCCCCCCGGGATTCCTCATCCTCGGGGTGAAGACGAGTACTGTGAAGGACGTTGAAAGAACTGTTTGAGTATATGGGTGGCTTAATGTCTGGAGGAGCAAGATATTGAAGGTTGTATTTGGATTCTAGAACATATACAATGATATGTCCTAGAGTAAGATTGGGATTTCTTCTATGACCTGGATCTGTAGTTAAATGTCCTATGTAGAAAAATATTAGGTCGGTTACATTGAATTCACGATTGGCCATTATATAAAAAGTAGTGAGTGAAAGAAGGGGAGTGATATAGACACGATCGCCGGCTTTGGGAATCACAGAAGTGCGAAGGACATGCTGGATAGTTCTACATCTTTAAGTAAAGAGCTAGTCTCTCCAACATAAAAAAGGGCATTGGTGTGATGAAGAAAGTGATTGGTCGAAGCCCAGTTAAAATTAGGATCATAAATGAGGGTATGAAGCTTATCCCTAATGGTAGACAGCTGCAACAGTTTGGCATATTCCTAGTATGTGATCTCGACTAGGCGTCGATTCACATACGAGGTGAGAGCAGTGTAGGAAGAATTGAAGCTAATGTTGGCATAAAATTCAAAAAGAAGTTCAAAATTAAATGGGACTGCGAGGGTGAGAATAAAGCACAAAGAGGTGTGGGTAAAAAGGTCGAGTACCGGATAGGAGAGGTGGACTGGATTGATTATTCAGGAGAAAGAAATGCTACATTCTTTGAAGAGGTGGTAGGTAGCCTGATCGTCTACTTCTCAAAAATGAGGGTCCAGCGTGCCCCTCGAAGAGATTCCAAACGTATGTCGACAACTCTTGCCCCCAGCCATTAGTAAGAAAAAGTAAGTAATGGAAAGTAGAAAGCCAAAGAAAGAAATTAATGTGAAAATAAATGGCTGGAAGGGGCTCAATTTAAAGAAATGGTCGGCTCGTCCAGGACGATCGAAGGGCCAATCTGGTGCAATTATTATGCACAGTCTGATTGGTCAAAAAGGCGGTCCGATCATCCAGGATGATCAGATATCGTACGTGATGATTAGACACATGCGATCGTCCAGAGGAGTCAAGTCGGACGACCGTTGAAAAATCAGATCGTCCAGGCTGATTATGTGGATCGTCAAGTATAATGATCAATAATGCATCATTCTGGCTGAATTTAAAATGTTTTAAATCATGCACCATATGTATCATCCACGAGGAACAGTGGATCATCCAGGATGATTGTCTAAAAATTGATCATCCCAGGCAAATTTATCGATTTTAAACGTGCTAACACATGTATCATCCAGGACGAACAGATGTATCAGACGGGATGATTACCAATAAATGCATCAGCCATGATGAAAAAAGTATCGACCAGGACGATAAAGATGATTGTAGTAAAGGTTGATCATATCATCCAAGATGATAAAGGATCATCCAAGACGATGAGAATAGAAAAGTCAAAATATTCAGTAGATAGAGTTTTTGATGAAAAAAGAACAGATCGTACAGGACGATATAGGTATCGGCCAAGACGATGTGAGAAAATTTTAAAATTCAGAGGAATGATGCAGATGATCAGAGAAGGCCCAAAAATAATAAAATCAACTAAGAACAATAACGATAAAAAATGAAAAGAGGCATAAAACAAGCAAATAAATAGTTTTTTTTTTTTTAAAGTTTAGCAAGGCATGCATATGATAAATGCTCCAAAAATTAAATTTTAAAGATTTGTAAGATCAATGAGTTAACAAAGTCAAAATCTGAAAATGGTAATATTCGATCCTGTTAACCCTAGCTCGGACTTCATTCTATGCAAAATCATCTTTTGAAAATAAAAGACCTTGTTGTAAATCTATTTTCATGACTTATGTTTTGATGATTGACAAACACTATTGATTCTCTTGGACTGCCTGTTATTTCTAACTTTTCAGGAATCGAAGATCGGACGAACAAATGAAGCCAGTTCAAGATTGTGTAGGTTTAGGGTTGAGATAGCCCGTACTTTATTTTTTCTCTTCTTGAGTCTATTTGTAATGTTTAAAGAGACTGATGCTAAGTAACCCTACACACACACACTTGAGAGACGTAGAATTTCAATTTTTACTCACATCGGCCAGGACGATATTTTTATCGGCCTGGACGATTTAGTTTAAATCAGAGATTATATTCAGGATTCTTAATTAAGGCAGCCGTCATTACCAGATCGTCCTGGATGATACGTGTATCAGCCAGGACAATAAGCTCAAAACAGAAAGAAGTTTCCGCCATAAATAATTAAGGTATTCTATAATTTTTGGTAATCGGCCAGGACGATCTTGGATTGTCCTGGACGATATTCACAATTATGCCTTAATTAATCAGACAAATCAACAAAGTAATTAAGGATGATTGATATGATCATATCGTCCTGGACGATCGCAGGATCGGCCAGGACGATCTATTCAAAAACCTTAGTTACTTCTAGACGATAAATATCGGACAGCTTGAATTCAAGGCGATGCTTTGGACAATTTTCCTCTGATTTGAACTAATCAGTCAGGATGATCGTGAGATCGGCCTAGATGATCAAGCCAATTTTAAATCGTCCAGTTTGCAATCAGGGCAATGCTCTGGCCGATCTTCTGATATTTGTATTGATCGGCCAGGACGATGTCCCTATCGGCCTGGACGATATTATCGACAACTTGCAACTGATGAGCTCCTTTGAAGCTCTTCTATTTAAGGGCTCTTGTTCAACATTTTGAACAATCTTTTGCTGCTGTCTTGACCTGAGAAGACCTTGAGGAGAGAAAGAGAGAGAGGGAGAGAGAGAGGATCTTGTGAGAGGGAGCTTGTGAGGGGATTCACAAGGGTTGCTTCAAGGATCGCTCTGCTTCTTCTTTGACCAGAGTTTCTTGTCTGTGGAAGGGTCGACAGAGGTAAGGATTCAGCATCTGATTGTGGTTCTCTGCCAGCTTAAGGAGGAAGCAAAAGGAGATAGGTTCTCTGCCTTGTCGGGGTGGCAAAAAGATGTTCTTTGTAAAGGCTTCTCCGCCTAGCTGTGGGGGCTAGAGGAGAGTCATGATTGTAGCGCAATACTCGGAGGGCGCCTCCACGGAGTGGACGTAGGTCGAGTTGACCGAACCACTATAAATCTCTGTGTTCTTATTTCTTGCTTTCTCACTTTAATTTCCGCACTTATTTTTTGTGGTGTGATTTTGGTTTATGAGATTTTACTTCTTTGTGAAAAGAATTTTTTTTTAAATACCAATTCACCCCCCCCCCTCTTGGTTAGCTTGGGCCAATTCTATAGGGCTTAACATCCCTAACAAACATTCAAGTGGTATCAGAGCGAGAATCATAAAAAATCAGTTTGAAAACTTTTTGAATTTTGATCCATGGCTAACCTTGGGAATCGTAACACAACGAAAGGGTATTCTATTACCCGACCTCCTCTATTTGATAACCTACCTTTTAATTTCTAGAAAACCCGCATGTCAATATTTTTACAATCTACTGATTATCGCATGTTGATGCTTATCAAAGAAGGTTATTCTCCATCTTCTCGTGAAATAAATGGTGTTAAAATTGAAATTGCTTTTACTGAATGGACCTTCGATGAAAGAGATTTAGCCCAATTAAATGCAAAATGTTTGAACTGTTTTTTCTGTGCTTTAAAAGTTGAGGATTACATGCGTGTCTCCACTTGCAAAACGGGTAAAGAAATTTGGGATAAACTATGTATCACTTATGAAGGAACCAATGAAGTAAAACAATCTCGTTTGAATATTCTCTTGCATGACTACGAACTATTTCGTATGAAATCTCATGAATCAATTTCGGACATGTATACTAGGTTTATTCAGATTGTTACATTATTGCATGCCTTAGGAAGAGAACTTTTGAATTTTAAAAAAGTAAACAAAATTTTGAGATGCTTGCCTTCATCTTTTGATGCTAAAATCACAGTTATAACTGAATCTAAGGATTTGAACACGTATTCGATTGATAATTTATCTGGCTCACTCATTGCTTATGAGCAAGGGGTGAATCAAAGAAATCTTGATGCATGTGAGAAAAAAAAGGATAAAACACTTGCACTGAAGGCACACAAATCTGACTCTGATTCTTCTGGGTCTGAGAGCGATGAAGTTGCCTTCATCACAAGACAATTCAAAAGCTTTCTAAGGAAGAAGCAAAAGCATCATTGGAGAAAAGGTAAGGATCATAAACATTCTAAAGGATCTTCTAATGTCGTTTGTTATGAATACAGGAAACCAGGACACGTGAGAACTGATTGCCCTACACTTAAAGATCACTCAAGTAAAGGAAAGGGTGAGGAGAAACCTAAGCTAATGAAGGACAAGATCAGAGTACAAAAAGCATTTTAGGCAAATTCTGCATCGGACTCATCAGAGACAGAACCAGAAGATGAGACATCGAAATTGTGCTTGATGGCGGACGACAATCTTGATCAAGAAGAGGTATGTGAACTTTCCTACGACCAACTCCTTGAAGTTTCAAAAAAGATTCATGCATCATATAGGAAATTAAAGAAAATACATTCTAGCTTGAAATTAGAATTCTTAAATCTACAAAAAGAGCATGAAAATTTGACTAAAGACCATCAAACGATTGATTCAAATCATATGACTTTACTTGATGAATTTGATGAGTTAAATAAAAATCATTGTGAATTAGTATAAAAGCATGATGCATTAAAAGTTTCACACACAACACTTGAATCTGATTTTAAGATGTCTAAAGAGATGGAGAAAAATTTGAGGATTAAAAATGAGGTCTTAAAGAGCACTAATTTGAAGATTCAAAATGAACTAGAAACATATAAGAAAACAAGGATGACAATTACTTTTGATCAATTGCCAATACCTAGGAAGAGGCATTATAACTCAAACCACTTAAGAAATCCTTTTCCTAGAGTTAGATGTTTTTCATGTGGCATCCTAGGACACATCTCACACACTTGCACAGTTCACCATAGTACACATTGGGTATGGAGACCTAAGGTGCATGATCCACAGCATACTAGACATGCATTGCATTCTACTCTTCATAAGAATGAATCCAAACCTGTTTGGGTTCCTAAATCTAACATTTGGTAATTTTGTAGTAGGGCTCTCACAAAAGACCTCATGAGAGTATGTGGTACCTGGACAGTGGATACTCTCGACATATGACTGGTGATGCCAATCAGTTTGTTGTACTAGAGTCCAGGACTGGAGGCAATGTTACTCTTGGAGACAATACCACCAAGAAGGTGGTAGGTGCAGGTATAATTGGTAATTCCAAGAACCTTATGATTAAAAATGTTTTGCTTGTAGATGGATTGAAGCACAACTTACTCAGCATCAGTCAACTCTATGACAAAGGCTTCATCGTGCAATTCTTTGCAAATTCATGCATTGTAAGTTTAAGTAACAACACTATTTTGCAGGAAAAGAGGATCAACAACGTCTACATGCTTGATTTAAATAACATTGAATGTACTGCTTCATTTTGCTTAAAAATAGTGATTGATGATTCATGATTGTGGCACCGGAGACTTTGTCATGCAAGTATGAAAACCCTTAGGAAAGTGACCCAAAAAGACCTAGTTAGAGGTGTCCCCAAACTCAAGTTTTTAAAAGACCACCTTTGTGATGCCTGCCAACTAGGAAAACAAGTCCACTCCATATTTCACCCCATTAAGGACATTAGCACCTCTAGACCTTTAGAAGTCCTTCACATGGATTTGTTTGGACCCATTAGCACTGCCAGCTTAGGAGGAAAAGTCTATAGATTTGTGATTATTGATGACTACTCGAGATTCACTTGGACTAGATTTCTTTCACATAAAAATCAGTCTTTTGAGGAGTTTAAAACATTTTCTACTTGGATTCAGAAAAAGCTAAGTTGTGAGATATTGACCATCCATAGTGATCATGGGGGAGAGTTTGAGAATGAAAGATTTGGTGATTTTTGTGAGGACAAGGGGATTAGCCACAACTTCTCAGCTTTTAGGACCCCTCAGCAGAACGGGGTAGCTGAAAGGAAGAATCGGACCTTGGTGGAAGCCGCTAGAGCTATGCTTGCTGAGTATTTACTTCCAAAATTCTTTTGCGCTGAAGCGGTTAACACAACTTGTTATGTGTTGAATAGGGTGAATGTTAGAGCCAAATTAGAAAAGACACTCTATGAGATCCTTAAGGGTAGGACACCCAATCTTTTCCACCTTCATGTCTTTGGTTGTAAGGTTTTGATTCACAACAATGGGAAGTCTCACTTGGGAAAATTTAATCCTAAATCTGGTGAAGGAGTATTCTTAGGATATTCTAGTGTTGATAAGTTTTTTAGGGTGTTTAACAAGAGAAATTTGCTGGTGGAAGAGACAACCTATGTAGTATTTGATGAGTCTGATCATAGGAAATCTGGAGTTGAAGAATATGATGTTGGAGAGATTACAAGTGGAGTAGAAAATTTGGGGAAGGGGGTAGAACACCAAAGTAATGAAGGAGTAGGAGAAGTCACCCAAGGAGTAGAAAATATTGATTTGGATGAAAGGGTTGGACCTTCTCACACTTTTCCTAGAGATTGGAGATACTCTATAAGTCACCCCAAGGATTTGATCTTAGGAGACCTTTCTAGTGGAGTTAAGACTAGACATGGACTTAGGAAGGAGGTGAACCACTCTGTCTTTATCTCAATGACTTAACCCACCACCATTAACCAAGCCCTTACTGATGAGTTTTGGATTTTAGCAATGCAAGAAGAATTGAATCAATTTGTTAGGAATGATGTTTGGGAGCTTATAAAAAGGCCTAAGGGACAAAGTGTAGTTGGGACAAAGTGGGTCTTTAAGAACAAGGTGAATGATTCAGGAGTGGTGGTTAGGAATAAAGCAAGATTGGTGGCTAAGGGGTATAACCAAATAGAAGGGATAGACTTTGAGGAGACTTTTGCCCCTGTAGCTAGATTGGAAGCCATTAGAGTGCTATTAGCCTTTGCCTGTTATAAAGGATTTAAGCTTTTTCAAATGAATGTCAAGAGTGCATTTTTAAATGGGAAAATAAAAAAAGGATTGTTTGTAGAATAACCCCCAAGTTTTGAGAGTTTCCAATTTCCAAATCATGTTTTTAAATTAAAAAAGGCTTTGTATGGGTTAAAGCAGGTACCAAGAGCTTGGTATGAGCGGCTTAGCAGATTCTTACTATAGAGGGAGTTTATCAAGGGGAGCGTAGACACCACCTTTTTTCTAAGGAGAGTTGAAGATGACTTACTCATTGTTCAGATTTATGTGGATGATATACTCTTTGGAACTTCTAATAAGAAATTATGTGATGATTTTTCTAAAATAATGAGTAGAGAGTTTGAGATGAGTTTGATGGGAGAGTTGTCCTACTTTTTAGGGTTTAGCATAAAACAATTGGAGGATGAAACCTTTTTAAATCAAATAAAATACATAAAGGACATTTTGAAGAAATATGAGATGGACAAAGCTAAGCTAATTAACACTCCCATGACATCTAGTGCTCCATTGGATAAGGACCCAAGTGGTAAGTCTGTTGATCAAAAGAAGTATAGAGGCATGATTGGATCTTTACTTTACTTAACTGTAAGCCGATCTGATATTATGTTTAGTGTTTGCCTTTGTGCTAGATTTCAAGTTAACCCTAAGGAGTCCCATCTGACTGCAGTTAAGAAAATTTTTAGATACCTTTTAGGGACCCAAGGCTTAGGGATTTGGTACCCTAGACACAACACTTCTTTTGAGATTATTGGATTTTCTGACTCTGATTTTGTAGGATGCAAGGTGGATAGAAAAAAACACTTCAGGAACTTGCCAATTCACAGGACAGTCTTTGGTCTCTTGGTCTAGTATGAAACAAAATTTTGTTACACTTTCCACTGCTGAAGCTGAGTACATTGCTCTTAGAAGTTGTGTGGCCCAAGTCCTTTGGTTGAAACAACAAGTATTGGATTTAGGATTACCTATAGGCACCATCTCAATCTTTTGTGACAACACTAGTGCCATATGCATCTCTAAGAATCCTATCAAACATTCAAGGACTAAGCACATTGACATTAGGTATCACTTCATTAAAGATCATGTGATTAAGGGAGACATTGAGTTACACCATGTGACAATTGAAAATCAACTGGCTGACATCTTTACTAAACCACTGGCCTTCGACACTTTCAGTTATTTAAGGACCAGATTGGGTGTGATTGACATAAATGCATGAAACTTGATCTTTAAGTTACTTTCTTTGCTTTTATTTTTTATTTTATTTTTATTATTTACTCTTAGTTTTTTGTGTGTTTTACTTTCTTTTGTGTGTTTTTTTTTTTAAATCATCGCTGAAATGACATCATATTCCTTGTCCTTATTTTTGAAAATTTGTAGTCAATGTGTTTTTCATCTCTTAATCTCTTAGATGGTAAAAATACTTTATGATTGTGTCTCTTTCTCTAACCTATTTTAGTGATATAGTTTTCTTTTCTAATCAAAAATCTATTTCAAATTAAAGATTGTGTATGAAATTAAGATCTTTTCTTAAGCTTGCTTAAGCAAATCTATCTTGTATTTATAATGATTAAAGTCTTTTTGTCACATCAAGATCCCTCGTTACTCTTGTCTTTGATTATTGATTCTGTTTGTGATAATTCTTCCTTATGTTAGAGAGAGAGCTCCTATTCTCTAATATCTAAGAAGATATACTCACAACTAAGATTTTTTTAAGAGATTATAAAAGAGAATGTAACTTGCAAAAATAAAAAAAAAATTCTGTCCAATGATGCCAACAAAAGAAGTGCAAAGACGCCAAATTAAAAATCTATAAAAAGATACGCAAAGCGCCACTCAATTGACAAGAGGCATAAAATGAGTCCACTCAAAAGCAATCTATTCTCTCTTTTTAAATCTTTTAGAACTTAGAAGTTTTGATTCTCAAAAGCTTTATTTTGATTGTTTTGCGATCGTGACAGATTTACTTTGGTTCATTATTTTATAAAGATATTTTTCTTGAACCAAGTGATGGATGAATTCTTTTTCTCATATCCAATTAATTTTTTGAGTTAGGTCATTGATTTCAAAAGACGATTCTACCCTAAGAAAACGTCTGAGCTAAGGGTAACCATGACCGGATATTCTACCATTCTTTGGATTGTTGAGATTGATTAACTCATTAACCCACAAGTTTTTAAATCAATCACATGGAATACTACATCATTTTCATGCCTTGGTTAAAAAAAAAAATTGTGGTTTGCAATTTTTTTTCTCTGTTCCCTCCTTTTTGATATGTCAAAAGGGGGAGAAGTTTATGATATTTTTACACTTGTCGATCCTGTAATTTTTACTGTTGATTGTTCTCGTAGTGTTTTGCCATCATCAAAAAGGGGGATATTATTGAAAATCTATTTTCATGACTTATGTTTTGATGATAGACAAACACTATTGATTCTCTTAGACTGCCCGTTATTTCTAACTTTTTAGGAATCGAAGATCAGACAAATAAACGAAGCCAATTCAAGATTGCGTAGGTTTAGGGTTGAGTCAGTTTGTACTTTGTTTTTTTCTCTTCTTGAGTCTATTTGTAATGTTCAAAGAGACTGATGCTAAGTAACCCTACACACACACACACTTGAGAGACTTAGAATTTCTGTTTTTATTCACATCGACCAGGATGATATTTTTATCGGCCTGGACGATTTAGTTTAAAACAGAGATTCTATTCGGGATTCTTAATTAAGGCAGCCATCATTACCAGATCGTCCTGAACGATACGTGTATCGGCCAGGACGATAAGCTTAAAACAGAAAGAAGTTACCGCCATAAACAATTAAGGTATTCTGTAATTTTTGTTAATCGGCCAAGACGATCTTGGATCAGCCTGGACGATATTCACAATTATGCCTTAATTAATCAGACAAATCAAGGAAGTAATTAAGGATGATTGATACGATCATATCGTCCTGGACGATCGCAGGATCAGCCAGAACGATCTATTCAAAAACCTTAGTTACTTCTGGACGATAAATATCAGACAGCTTGAATTCAGGGCGATGATCTGGACGATTTTCCGCTGATTTGAACTGATCGGCCGGGATGATCATGAGATCGGCATGGACGAGCAAGCTAATTTTAAATCGTCTAGTTTACATTCAGGGCGATGCTCTGGCCGATCTTCTGAGATTTGTACTGATCGGCCAGGACGATGTCCCTATCGGCCTGGATGATATTGTCGGCAGTTTGTAATTAATGAGCTCCTTTGAAGCTCTTCTATTTAAGGACTCTTGTTCAACGTTTTGAGCAATCTTTTGCTGCTTCCTTGACCTGAGAAAACCTTGAGGAGAGAAAGAGAGAGAGGGAGAGAGAGAGGATCTTGTGAGGGGGAGCTTATGAGGGGATTCACAAGGGTTGCTTCAAGGATCACTCTGCTTCTTCTTCGTCTAGAGTTTCTCGTCCGTGAAAGGGTCGGTAGGGTAAGGATTCAGCATCTGATTGTGGTTCTCTGCCAGCTTTAGGAGGAAGCAAAAGGAGATAGGTTCTCTGCCTTTCGGGGTGACAAAAAGAGGTTCTTTGTAAAGGCTTCTCCGCCTAGCTGTGGGGGCTAAAGAAGAGTCACGATTGTAGTGCAATACTCGAAGGGTGCCTCTGGGGAGTGGATGTAGGTCGAGTTGACCGAACCACTATAAATCTCTGTGTTCTTGTTTCTTGCTTCCGCACTTTAATTTTCGCACTTATTTTTTTGTGGTGTGATTTTGGTTTATGAGATTTTACTTCTTTGTGGAAAGAATTTTTTTTTAAATACCAATTCATCCCCCCCCCCCCCCCCCCTCTTGGTTAACTTGGGCGAGTTCTATGGGGCTTAACATCCCTAACGAACTTTCAGACCTAACTCAGAATAAACTAATTGGGTAAAAAAAAAAGATCCGTTCAAAACTTGTTCCAAAGAAAATATCTTATAAAATAATATACCAAAGCAGTTTGTCTCAATCATGGAATTTGAAATCAAGCCTTTGAAATAACAAGTAACCCATGAATTCTTCTAAAATTTTAAAAGTTTGAAAGAGGTGTAAGCTTGTCATTTGTGGGCTCATTTTATGCCTCTTGTCAATTTGAATGGTACTCTTTACGCATCTTTTGATTTTTGATACACTTTTGTGTATATTTTTAGATTTGGCGTCATTGCGCATCTTTTTGTTTTTCGCATCATTGGTCTATTATTTTTTTATCTTGCAAGTTAGATCTCTTTTCAAAAACTCTTAAAATATTTTCAGTTGTGAGTAGATCTTCCATATATTAGAGAAGAGAAACTCACTCTCTAATATAAAGAAGAATAGACCACAAAGCAGACTTTAGTAATTATATGATAAATACAAAGATAAGATTTCAATTAACTTGAAAGATATATAAAAACTTTGAATATTATAAATATAAGGTAGATTATTGTATAAAGATAGAAAAGATCTTAATTTCAAAAACTAGTTGTAATTCAAGATAGACTTTTATTTAGAAAAGAAAATTATACCACTAAAAGAGGTTAGAGGGAGGGAAACCATCAATGGTGTTTTTCCCTTTAACTGATTTAGAGATGTTAAAACATTGACTATAAATCTCCAAAAAACTAAAAATAAGGATAAAATATCATAAAACAAAAAGAAACCAAAGTAAAAGTAACTATAACAGCAAATATGAAAAGCTAACACAAAAACTAAGGTGGAAAATAATAACACTCAATAGAGTAGTAAGCATGCAATTCAAAATTTTATTTAGCAACAAGTTTAAGCAATTTATGAGCCGCGAGCCTTTGTACAAGTATCATATGCTCTCACGTGATCTTTGGTGAGAGCACACCTGCAAAATCATCAAATGTCATATTTGAAAGTTCGATGGGGATGTTAAGCCCTATGAACTTAGTCCCAAACTAACCAAGAGGGGGGGTGAATTGGTATTTTAAAAACTTCTTTTTAAACAAAAAAATAAAATCACATAAACCAAATCACACCAAAAAAGTGCGGAATTTAAAAGTGCGGAAGCAAGAAAAAGAACACAGAAATTTATAGTGGTTCGGTCGACTCGACCTACGTCCACTCCTTGGAGGCACCCTCCAAGTATTGCACTACACAAAAAGTGACTCTCCTTTAGCCCTCACGGCTAGGCGGAGAAACCCTCACAAGAACCTCCTTTTTGCCACCCCGGCAAGGCAGAGAACCTATCTCCTTTTGCTTCCTCCTGAAGCTGGCAGAGAACCAGAACCAAAAGCAAAACTCCTTACCTCTACCGACCCTTCCACGGACGAGAAACTCTAGACGAAGACGACGCAGAGAGATCCTTGAAGTAACCCTTGTGAAAACCCCTCACAAGCTCCCCCTTACAAGATCCTCTCTCTCTCATCTCTCTCTCTTTCTCTCCTCAAGGTCTTCTCAGGTCAAGGCAGCAGCCAAAGGTTTTTAAAAACGTTGAACAAGAGCTCTTAAATAGAAGAGCTTCAAAAGAGCTCATTAATTGCAAGTTGCCGACAATATCGTCCAGGCCGATATGGACATCGGCCTGGCCGATCAGTACAAATCAATGAAGATCGGCCAGAGCATAGCCCTGGATGCAAAACTGGACGATTGAAAAATAGCTTGATCGTCCAGGCCGATCTCACGATCGTCCTGGCCGATCAGTTCAAATCAGAGGAAAATCATCCTGACAATAGCTCTGAATACAAGCTGGCCGATATTGATCGTCCTGAAGTAACTTAAGGTTTTTGACTAGATCGGCCTGGCCGATCTTGCGATCGTCCAGGACGATATGATCGTATCAATCATCCTTAATTACTTCCTTGATTTCCTGAACAATTATGACATAATTTGTGAATATCGTCCAGGCTGATCCGAGGATCGTCCTGGCCGATAATTTAAAGATACAGTATACCATACTTGTCTATGGCGGCTACTTCTTTCTGTTTTGAGCTTATCGTCCTAGCCGATACACGTATCGTCCAGGACGATCTGTTAACGTCGGCTGCCTTAATTAAGAATCCTTAATTAGATTTTCTATTTTAAGCTGATCGTCCAGGCCGATCAAAGAAATCGTCCTAGCCGATATGAGTAAAAACAGAAATTCTAAGTCTCTCAAGTGTGTGTGTGAAGGGTTACAAAGCATCAGTCTCTTTGACTATTACAAGTGGACTCAAAAGGTAAAAAACAAAAGTACAGACTGACTCAACCCTAAACCTACGCATTCCTGAACTTGGCTCCTTTTTTATTGTCCGATCGTCGATTCCTGAAAAGTTAGAAGCAACAAGCTGTCCAAGAGAAGCAGTGTTTGTCAATCATCAAAACATAAGACATGAAAAATAGATTTGCAACAATCTCCCCCTTTTTTATGATGGCAAAACACTACAAAAAGATTTAATAGCAACCATTAAAAAATAACCTCATAAACTTCTCCCCCTTTTGACATATCAAAAAGGAGGGTACATGAAAGCACAGTAAAAGAGATTCCCCCTTTCCTTTTTTTTTTTTTTTTTTTAATCAAGGCACATCAATGATATAGTATTTCATGTGATTGATTTAAAAATTTGTGAGTTAACGTGTTACCAATCTCATTTAATCCATAGAATAGGAGAATATCCGTTCATGGTTTACCCTTAGCCAAAAACGTTGTCTTAGGGTAGAATCGTCTTTTGAAATCAATGACCTAACTCAAATAATTAATTGGATATGAGAAAAAGAATCTACCCACCACATGGCATAAGGAAAATATCTCCATAAAACAATGAGGTAGATTTGTCACAATCGAACGATAATCGAGATCAAGCCTTTGAGAATCAAGACTTCTAAGTTCTAAAAGATATAAAAAGAGAGAGTAGCTTGCTTTTGAGTGGGCTCATTTTATGCCTCTTGTCAATATTGTGGCGCTTTGCGCATCTTTTTATAGATTTTTCAATTTTTTGGCGTCTTTGCGCTTCTTTTGTTGGCATCATTGGCCAATTTTTTTTATTTTTGCAAGCTAGATTCCCTTTTAAACTCTTTTTAAAAAACTTAGTTGTGAATATATCTTCTCAGATATTAGAGAATAGGAGCTCTCTCTCTAACATAGGGAAGAATTACCACAAGCAGGATTAATAATCGAAGACAAGAGTAACGAGGGATCATGATGTGACAAAAAAAACTTTTAATCATTGTAAATACAAGATAGATTTGCTTAAGCAAGCTTTAGAAAGGATCTTAGTTTCATAAACAATCTTTTATTTTGAGATAGACTTTTGATTAGAAAAGAAAACTATGCCACTAATACTAAGTTAGGGAAAGAGACACAATCACAAGATATTCATACTATCTAGGTGATTAAGTAGATGAAAACATATTAACTACAAATTGTTAAAGACAAGACAAGAGATATAATATCATATCAGTGAAGATCTAAAACTAAGGTACACGAAAAGGTAAAAAGAAAGCAAAAAAAAGTAAAAGAAAAATTTAGCTAAAAAGGTTTCATGCATTTATGTCAATCACACTCAATCTGGTCCTTAAAGAACTGAAAGTGTCGAAGGCTAGTGGTTTAGTAAAGATGTCTGCCAGTTGGTTTTCAGTTGTCACATGGTGTAACTCAATGTCTCCCTTAGTCACATGATCTATAATAAAGTGATGCCTAATGTCAATGTGTTTAGTTCTTGAATGTTGGATAGGATTTTTAGAGATGCATATGGCACTAGTGTTGTCACAAAAAATTGAGATGGTGCTTACATGTAATCCTAGATCCAATACCTTTTGTTTCAACCAAAGAACTTTGGCCACACAACTTCCAAGAGCAATGTATTCAGCTTCAGCAGTGGAAAGTGCAACAGAATTTTGCTTTCTACTAGACCAAGAGACCAAGGATTGTCTAATGAATTGACAAGTTCCAGAGGTGCTCTTTCTATCCACCTTGCATCCTGCAAAATCAGAGTCAGAAAAACCAATAATCTCAAAAGAAGTGCTATGTCTAGGGTACCAAATCCCTAATCCTTGTGTCCCCAAAAGGTATCTAAAAATCCTTTTAATAGCAGTCATGTGGGATTCCTTAGGGTCAGCTTGAAACCTAGCACAAAGGCAAACACTAAACATAATGTCAGGTCGGCTTGCAGTCAAGTAAAGTAAAGATCTAATCATGCCTCTATACTTCTTCTGATCAACAGACTTACCACTTGGGTCCTTATCCAACGGAGCACTAGAAGTCATGGGGGTGTTAATTGGCTTGGCTTTGTCCATCTCATATTTCTTCAAAATGTCTTTTATGTATTTTGTTTGATTTAGAAAAGTGCCATCTTCCAATTGTTTTATGCTAAACCCCAAAAAGTAAGACAATTCTCCCATTAAACTCATCTCAAACTCTCTACTCATTGTTTTAGAAAAATCATCACATAAATTTTTATTAGAAGATCCAAAGAGTATATCATCAACATAAATCTGAACAATGAGTAAATCATCTCCAACTTTTTTAAGAAAAAGGGTGGTGTCTACGCTCCCCTTGACAAACTCCCTCTCTAGTAAGAATGTGCTAAGCCTCTCATACCAAGCTCTAGGTGCCTGCTTTAAACCATACAAAGCCTTTTTTAATTTAAACACATGATTTGGAAATTGAGAACTCTCAAAACCTGGAGGTTGTTCTACAAACACATCTTCTTTTATCTCCCCATTTAAAAATGCACTCTTGACATCCATTTGAAAAAGCTTAAATCCTTTATAACAAGCAAAGGCTAATAGCACTTTAATGGCTTCCAATCTAGCTACAGGGGCAAAAGTCTCTTCAAAGTCTATCCCTTCTATTTGATTGTACCCCTTAGCCACCAATCTTGCTTTATTTCTCACCACCACTCCTGAATCATTCACTTTGTTCTTAAATACCCACTTTGTCCCAACTACACTTTGTCCCTTAGGTCTTTCCACAAGTTCCCAAACATCATTCCTAACAAATTGATTCAACTCTTCTTGCATTGCTAACATCCAAAACTCATCAGAGAGGGCTTGGTTAATGGTGGTGGGTTCAGTCATAGAGATAAAGGTAGAGTGGTTCACCTCCTTCCTAAGTCCATGTCTAGTCTTAACTCCACTAGAAAGGTCTCCTAAGATCAAATCCTTGGGGTGACTAGTAGAGTATCTCCAATCTCTAGGCAAAGTGTGTGAAGTTTCTCCCCTTTCATCAAAAAATTCTATTCCTTGGGTGACTCCTTCTACTCCTCCATTGCTTAGGTGCTCACTCCCCTTCCCCAAATTTTCTACTCCACTTGTAATCTCTCCAACATCATCATCATCTACTCCATATTTCTTATAATCAGACTCATCAAAAACTACATGGGTTGTCTCTTCCACCATCAAGGTTCTCTTGTTAAACACTCTAAAAGATTTCCCAACACTAGAATATCCCAAGAATACTCCTTCATCAGATTTAGGATCAAATTTTCCCAAGTGAGACTTTCCATTATTGTGAATGAAAACCTTACAACCAAAGACATGAAGGTGGGAAAGATTGGGTGTCCTACCCTTAAGGATCTCATAGGGTGTCTTTTCTAATTTGACTCTAACATTCACCCTATTCAACACATAACAAGCTGTGTTAACCGCTTCAGCCCAAAAGTATTTTGGAAGTGAATACTCAGCAAGCATGGCTCTAGCAGCTTCCACCAAGGTCCGGTTCTTCCTTTCAGCTACTCCATTCTGCTGAGGAGTCCTAGGGGCTGAAAAATTGTGGCTAATCCCCTTCTCCTCACAAAAATCTCCAAATCTTTCATTTTCAAACTCTCCCCCATGATCACTATGGATGGTCAAAATCTCACACCCTAGCTTCTTCTGAATCCAAGTAGAAAAAGTTTTAAACTCCTCAAAAGACTCATTTTTATGAGAAAGAAATCTAGTCCAAGTGAACCTCGAGTAGTCATCAACAATCACAAAACCATAGACTTTCCCTCCCAAACTTGCTATGCTAATGGGTCCAAACAAATCCATGTGAAGGACTTCTAAAGGTCTAGAGGTGCTAATGTCCTTTATGGGGTGAAAAGAGGAGTGAATTTGCTTTCCTAGTTGACAGGCATCACAAAGGTGGTCTTTTGTAAACTTAAGTTTGGGGACACCTCTAACTAGGTCCTTTTGGGTCACTTTCCTAAGGGTTTTCATACTTGCATGACAAAGCCTCCTGTGCCACAACCAAGAATCATCAATGACAGTTTTTAAGCAAAAAGAAGCAGCACATTCAATGCTATTTAAATCAAGCATATAGACGTTGTTTACCCTCTTTCCCTGCAAAATGGTGTTGTTACTTAAACTTACAATGCATGAATTCGTGAAGAATTGTACGATGAAGCCTTTGTCACAGAATTGCCTGATGCTGAGCAAGTTGTGCTTCAATCCATCTACAAGCAAAACATTTTCAATCATAAGGTTCTTGGAATTACCGATTATACCTGCTCCTACCACCTTCCTGGTGGTGTTGTCTCCAAGAGTAACCTTGCCTCCAGTCCTGGATTCTAGTACAACAAACTGGCTAGCATCACCAGTCATATGTCGAGAGCATCCACTGTCCAGGTACCACATACTCTCACGAGGTCTTTTGTGAGAGACTTCCTGCAAAAATTATCAAATGTTAGTTTTAGGAACCCAAGCAGGTTTGGGTTCCTTCTTATGAAGAGAAGAATGCAATGCATGTGTGGTATGCTGTGGATCATGCATCTTAGGTCTCCACACCCAATGTGAACTATGGTGAATTGTGCAAGTGTGTGAGATATGTCCTAGCATGCCACAAGAAAAACATCTAACTCCAGGAAAGGGATTTCTTAAGTGATTTGAGTTATAATGCCTCTCTCTAGGTTTTGGCAATTGATTAAAAGTAGAAGTCATCCTAGATTTCTTACATGCTTCTAAATCATTTTGAATCTTCAAGTTTGTGTTTTCTAAAACTTCATTTTCAATCCTCAAATTTTTTTCTATTTCTTTTGACTTCTTAAAATCAGATTCAAGAGATGTGTGTGATATTTTCAATGCATCATGCTCTTCAACTAACTTACCATGATTTTTATTTAACTCATCAAATTCATCAAGTAAAGTCATGTGATTTGAATCAATTGTTTGATGGTCTTTAATCAAAATTTCATGCTCTTTTTGTAGATTTAAGAATTCTAATTTCAAGCTAGCATGAGTTTTCTTTAATTTCCTATATGATGCATGGATTTTTTCTGAAACTTCAAGAAGTTGATCGTATGAAAGTTCACATACCTCTTCTTGATCAATTTGATCTTTTCCCATGAAACACAAGTTTGTAGTTTCTTCCTCTGGTTCAGTCTCAGAAGAATCAGTACCAGATTCTGCCCAAAAGCTCCTTTGTTTTTTCTTGTCCTTCTTAGACTTTGCTTTCTCATCAATTTTTTCTTTGCTTGATTGATCTCTAAGCTTAGGGCAATCAGTTCTCACATGTCCAGGCTTTCTGCATTCAAAACAAACAACATCAGAAGATCCTTTAATATGTTTATGATCCTTACCTTTTCTCCAACTTTGATGATGCTTTTGTTTCTTCCTTAGAAAGCTTTTGAATTGCCTTGTGATGAAGGCAACTCCATCGCTTTCAGACCCGGAAGATTCAGAATCCGATTTGTGTGCCTTCAATGCAATTGTTTTCTCCTTTTTCCTCTCACCTGCATCAAGATTTCTTTGATTCACCCCTTGCTCGTAAGCAATGAGTGAGCCAAGCAAGTTATCAATAGAATAGGTGTTCAAATCTTTAGATTCAGTGATTGCAGTAATTTTTGCATCATAAGACGAAGGCAAGCATCTCAAAATCTTGTTAACTTTTTCATAGTTTAAAAGTTCTTTTCCTAGTGCATGCAATGAAGTAGCAATCTGAGTAAACTTAGTGTACATGTCAGAAATCGATTCATGAGGTTTCATATGAAAAAAGTTCGTAGTCATGCAAGAGAATGTTTAAACGGGATTGTTTAACTTCATTAGTGCATTCATAAGTAATGCACAATTTATCCCAAATTTCTTTACCAGTTTTGCAAGTTGAAACACGCATGTAATCTTCAGATTTCAAAGCATAGAAAAAACAATTCAAACATTTCGTATTCAATTGAGCTAAATCTCGTTCATCAAAAGTCCATTCGATAAAAGCAACTTCAGTTTTAAAACCGTTAATTTCACGAGAAGGTGGAGAATAACCTTCTTGAATAAGCATCCACATGCGATAATCAGTAGATTGTAAAAAAGTTGACATGCGAGTTTTCCAAAAATCAAAAGGTAGGTTATCGAACAGAGGAGGTCGGGTAATAGAATACCCTTCCGTAGTGTTGCGATTCCCAAAGTTAGACATGGATCAAATTCAAAAAGTTTTCAAACTTTAATTTTCGAATCAAGCTCTGATACCACTTGAAAGTTCGATGGGGATGTTAAGCCCTATGAACTTAGTGCCAAACTAACTAAGAGGGGGGTGAATTGGTATTTTAAAAACTTCTTTTTAAACAAAGAAATAAAATCACATAAACCAAATCACACCAAAAAAGTACGGAATTTAAAAGTGCGGAAGCAAGAAAAAGAACACAGAAATTTATAGTGGTTCGGTCAACTCGACCTACGTCCACTCCTTGGAGGCACCCTCCAAGTATTGCACTACACAAAAAGTGACTCTCCTTTAGCCCCCACGGCTAGGTGGAGAAACCCTCACAAGAATCTCCTTTTTGCCACCCCGGCAAGGCAGAGAACCTATCTCCTTTTGCTTCCTCCTGAAGCTGGCAGAGAACCAGAACCAAAAGCAAAACTCCTTACCTCTACCGACCCTTCCACGGACGAGAAACTCTAGACGAAGACGACGCAGAGAGATCCTTGAAGCAACCTTTGTGAAAACCCCTCACAAGCTCCCCCTTACAAGATCCTCTCTCTCTCCTCTCTCTCTCTCTTTCTCTCCTCAAGGTCTTCTCAGGTCAAGGCAGCAGCCAAAGGTTTTTAAAAACGTTGAACAAGAGCTCTTAAATATAAGAGTTTCAAAAGAGCTCATTAATTGCAAGTTGCCGACAATATCGTCCAGGCCGATATGGACATCGGCTTGGCCGATCAGTACAAATCAATGAAGATCGGCCAGAGCATAGCCCTGGATGCAAAACTGGACGATTGAAAAATAGCTTGATCGTCCAGGCCGATCTCACGATCGTCCTGGCCGATCAGTTCAAATCAGAGGAAAATCGTCCTGACAATAGCCTTGAATACAAGCTGGCCGATATTGATCGTCCTGAAGTAACTTAAGGTTTTTGACTAGATCGGCCTGGCCGATCTTGCGGTCGTCCAGGACGATATGATCGTATCAATCATCCTTAATTACTTCCTTGATTTCCTGAACAATTATGGCATAATTTGTGAATATCGTCCAGGCCGATCCGAGGATTGTCCTGGCCGATAATTTAAACATACAGTATACCATACTTGTCTATGGCGGCTACTTCTTTCTGTTTTGAGCTTATCGTCCTGGCCGATACACGTATCGTCCAGGACGATCTGTTAACGTCGGCTGCCTTAATTAAGAATCCTTAATTAGACTTTCTGTTTTAAGCTGATCGTCCAGGCCGATCAAAGAAATCGTCCTGGCCGATATGAGTAAAAACAGAAATTCTAAGTCTCTCAAGTGTGTGTGTGAAGGGTTACAAAGCATCAGTCTCTTTGACTATTACAAGTGGACTCAAAAGGTAAAAAACAAAAGTACAGACTGACTCAACCCTAAACCTACGCATTCCTGAACTTGGCTCCTTTTTGATTGTCCGATCGTCGATTCCTGAAAAGTTAGAAGCAACAAGCTGTCCAAGAGAAGCAGTGTTTGTCAATCATCAAAACATAAGACATGAAAAATAGATTTGCAACAATATTTAGGAACCCAAACAGGTTTGGGTTCCTTTTTGTGAAAAGAAGAATATGATGCATGAGAGTTATGCAGTGAATTATGCAATTTGGGTCTTCATACCCAATGTGTACTACGGTGAATGGTGAAAGTATGTGCTATGTGTCCTAACATGCCACATGAAAAACATCTAACTCTAGGAAAAAGATTTTCTAATCGGTTCGGGTTATAATGCCTCTTCCTAGTTATTGGCTTTGGATCAATTATGGGTGCATCCAATTTTTCTTAAGTGCATCCAGTTCAGCTTTAAACCTCAAGTGAGTATTTTCTAAATAAATCTCTAAATAGTGCTTTTTATGCTCAAATTCTTTAGTAAAAGCTTTAAAATTAGATTCAAGCGAGGTGTAGGAAGCTTTCAAAGAATCATGCTCAATTATTAATTCAGAATGCTTTTTATTTAAATCATCAAATTCATCAAGTAGAGACATGTGATTACTATCAATTTGAAAGTGATATTTACTCAAATTTTCATGATCTTTTTGTAAGTTTAAAAACTCCGATTTCAAACTAGCATAAGTTTTCTTAAGTTTTCTATATGATGCATGAATTTTCTCACATATTTCAAGCAATTGATCATAGGTTGGTTGGCATACCTCTTCTGGGTCATACTGTTCAAAATCATTAGACATTAAGCACAAGTTTGTTGCCTCCTCTTCAGGTTCAGTCTCAAATGAGTCAGATGCAGACTCCTCCCAGAAAGCTTTTGGGCTCGCTTCTTATCCTTTATAAACTTAGGTTTCTTCTCATTCTTTTCTTTGTTTGAGTGATCCTGAAGTATAGGACAATTAGCTCTGACATGTCCAGGCTTCCTGCATTCAAAATAAACAACATCAGAAGAACATTTAAATTTTTTGTTATCCTTACATTTTCTTCAATTCTGATGATGCTTGTGACTCTTCCTTAGAAAGTTTTTGAATTGCCTAATGATAAAGACAACTTCATCGCTTTTAAACCCGGAGGAGTCAGTGTATGAGTTATTCACCTTAAGTGCCACCGTTTTATCATTCTTCCTCTCACCTGCATTAAGATTACTTTGGCTCACCCCTTACTCGTAAGCAATGAATGAACCAAGTAAGTTATCGATTAAATAGGTATTTAAATCTTTAGACTCAAAATTTGCAATGATTTTAGTATCAAAAGATGAAGACAAGCATCTTAAAATTTTGTTCACTTTTTCATAGTTAGTAAGTTCTCTTCCTAACGCATGCAATGAAGTTACAATCTGAGTAAACCTTATATACATTTTAGAAATCATTTCATTAGGTTTCATACGAAAAACTTTGTAATCATGCAATAAAATATTCAAATGAGATTGCTTATCTTTATTAGTGCCTTCATAGGTGATACATAATTTATACCAAATATCTTTTCCAGTGGAGCATGTAGAAACACACATGTAATCTTCAGATTTTAAAATATAGAAAAAAATAGTTCAAACACTTTGCTTTAAGTTGTGCTAAATCTCTTTCATCAAAAGTCCATTCAGTAAAAGTTACTTCAGTTTTAATTCCATTAAGTTCACGAAAAGGTGGAGAATATCCTTCTTTAATAAGCATCCACATACGATATTCAATTGATTGTAAAAAAAAGTAGACTTGCGAGTTTTTCAAAAATCAAAATAAAAATTATTAAACAAAGGTGGTCGTGTTATAGAATATCCTTTCGTTGCATTATGATTAGCGTTGTTACACATGGATCAAAATTAAAAAACTTTTCAAACTTAATATTTATGAATCCCGCTCTAATACCACTTGAAATGTCGTTAAGGATATTAAGCACTTAAGTGTTGCAACTCTTCCGAGTTTATGATTTTGATGATAACAAATAATATTTATTATTCTTTTATTTCTTCTGGTATTTGCAGTGCATATTTCTTTCTATGTTAACTAATATTTCAGGTACATCATGCACCGTTCTTTGAAGATTCAAGGCTCAAGATTGCGTAGAATTTGTCGTATTAAATGAGTCTGTAATTTTCATTTATTGAGTCAAGTCTTATAATGATGTATGATAGTTTGTTGATCACACACACAGAGGGAGCAAAAAATGATTATAAATATTTAAACTTTTCTGTTCATCGTACTGTACGAATTTATTTCGTACTGTACGATCTGGTGTAACAGAAATAAATTGAAATATTTATTTTTCCTGAAAAAAATTAATTTGAATATAACTAATCGTACTGTACGATCACCACATCGTACTATACGATCTGTTATAATTAGAAAGACCGCCGTCCATTAAATTAGGCAAAAATTTGAATTTGAACAGTTGTACAATCGTACAGTACGATCAAATCGTACCGTACGATGTTTGAAATATTGCCTAAGTTAATCCTGAGATTATGCAATCAAAACGGCTTAATTTTGATGTGTTGATCGTACTGTACGAACTGTATCGTACTATACGATCAACAGAGACAATTTTGGAAATCTGCCCGTTTATTGAACTGTTCGTACAGCACTTTCGTACAGGACATCGTACAGTACGAACTTCAATTGAACTGATCGTACTGTACTAACTGGATCGTACAGTACTAACAGGTCAATTTCTGCACATCGTACTGGACGATCTTGAGATCGTACGGTACGATATTTGACGGCTGAATTGAGTATTTTTAGGGTTTTTTGAGCCCTCTATTTAAGCACTCTCATAAGAATTTGTAAGAGTCTTTGGCAGCCATTCTGTCTTCATTCTTTTGGAGAAAACTTGAAGAGAGGACTTGAAAGGGAGAGAGGAAAGGGTAAAGTTTGAGAGAGGGAGAAGAACCTTGGAGAGGGTTTCAAGGGAGTGTGAAGGGAGTTCACACGGTTGCTCCGGCGAGCTTGCACCTCAGTACCATCGGATTCAAGGTTCGTCTTGAAGGAAGTTTTGGGAAGAAGAAGATCTCATTGGTGTCAAAGGACCCGGCTCCTCCGCCGCACCGGGGAAGGTGGAAGTGATTGTGTAAGGGCTTCTCCGCCTAGCTGTGGGGGCTAAAGGAGAATCACTAAAGGTTTAGTGTAATACTCGGAGGGTGCCTCCGGGGAGTGGACGTAGGTCATGGTTTGACCGAACCACTATAAATTGGTGTGTTCTTTCCTTTATTTTTTCTGCACTTTATTTCCGCATTTATTTTTATTGTGATTAATTGCGTGGATGAAATTGATTACATATCTTTTTATTATGAATGAAATTCGCTTCCGCATAAAATCATAAAAAGATATTTTTTTTCATTAAAGAAGTTTTTAATCATCCAATTCACCCCCCTCTTAGCGCATCTAGTAATTTCAATTGGTATCAGAGCAATTTCAATTGGTATCAGAGCGGGTTTCAAAAATAGTGTTTTAGAAAACCTTGAAAAAATCGATCATGACATATTTTGGAAATCGTAAGATTGCGGAAGGCTATTGTATTACACGACCACCTTTATTTGAAAATATTTCTTTTAATTTTTGGAAAATTCGCATGTCAACATTTTTGCAATCAATTGATTATCGAATGTGGAATATGATTCAAACTGGCTATTCTGTACCTTCACGAATGATAGATGGAGTCAAAATTAATATTCCTTTTACTGAATGGAGTAGAATAGAACTATTCAATGCACAACTAAATGCTAAATGTTTGAATTGTTTTTTCTGTGCATTAAATTCTGACGATTGCATGAGAATCTCTACATGTACTACTGGGAAAGAAATTTGGGATATATTATGCATTTCGTATGAAGGTACTAGTGAAGTCAAACAGTCTAAATTGAATATTCTAATGCGTGATTATGAACTTTTCAGCATGAAGCCATATGAGACTATCTTAGACATGTTTACTAGATTTAATCAAATTGTGATGTCATTGCATGATTTAGGTAGAGAACTTTCAAACTTTGAAAAAGTTAGTAAAATTCTACGTTCTTTACTTGATAAATTTGATGCCAAAGTCATGGCAATATGTGAATCAAAAGATTTGAATGCTTATTCTATAGATAATCTAATCGGCTCACTCATTGCCTACGAGCAAAGTGTGAGTCAAAGATTTTTGGATGCAGGTGATGAGAAGACAATTGTGCTAAAAGCCAAACACACAGATGAATATGGCTTAGTAGACGATGAAAGCAAGGAGATATCATCGATAACAAATAAATTTGAAATTCTATTGAACCACAAGCATGAACATCAACAAAAGCGGAGTAAAGGTAAATATTATAAAAATGTTAAGTTTTGTTCTGACATAATTTGCTTTGGGTGTAGGAAACCCGGACATTTGAAGCGTGAATGCCCCAACTTAAAAACTCTTCCTGCAAAGAAAAAGAGCAAAAATAAATCGTTTGTAATTTGGGGAAAAGATAAAAAGCAAAAAGTCTCCTGGGCAGACCTAGTTTCTGAATCATCAGAACAGGAGAAAGATGATGATGTATAAGTATGTTAAGGTTTGTTTGTGTATTTTTGTTTATGTGTTTTGTATGTTTAACTTGTTTTATATAATCGTATGTTTTTGTTTCGTTATTATGTTGTTATTTTATATTTTATTTTATCTCTTTTTTTTGATAATGTCAAAGGGGGAGAAAGTATTGTAGTTTGTTGTATTTTGTTTTAATTTTTGCTGTTATTTAATTTATTTTTTTAAAAAACCAAAAATAAAAAAAAAAAAAAAAAAAAAAAAAACTTTTCCCTAAATTTTAATGTAATTCTTTTACTGAGGGGGAGTTTAGGAGAATTTTTTTTTAATTTGCAAAGTCAACCAATATTATTTGACATCATCAAAAAGGGAGAGATTGTTGCAACTCAGGCTTCCGAGTTTATGATTTTGATGATAACAAATAATATTTATTATTCTTTTATTTCTCCTGGTATTTGCAGTGCATATTTTATTCTATGTTAACTAATATTTCAGGTACATCATGCACCGTTCTTTGAAGATTCAAGGCTCAAGATTGCGTAGAATTTGTCGTATTAAATGAGTCTGTAATTTTCATTTATTGAGTCAAGTCTTATAATGATGTATGATAGTTTGTTGATCACACACACAGAGGGAGCAAAAAATGATTATAAATATTTAAACTTTTCTGTTCATCGTACTGTACGAATTTATTTCGTACTGTACGATCTGGTGTAACAGAAATAAATTGAAATATTTATTTTTCCTTAAAAAAATTAATTTTGAATATAACTAATCGTACTGTACGATCACCACATCGTACTATACGATCTGTTATAATTAGAAAGATCGCCGTCCATTAAATTAGGCAAAAATTTGAATTTGAACAGTTGTACAATCGTACAGTACGATCAGAATCGTACTGTACGATGTTTGAAATATTGCCTAAGTTAATCCTGAGATTATGCAATCAAAACGGCTTAATTTTGATGTGTTGATCGTACTGTACGAACTGTATTGTACTATACGATCAACATAGACAATTTTGGAAATCTGCCCGTTTATTGAACTGTTCGTACAGCACTTTCGTACAGGACATCGTACAGTACGAACTTCAATTGAACTGATCGTACTGTACTAACTGGATCGTACAGTACTAACAGGTCAATTTCTGCACATCGTACTGGACGATCTTGAGATCGTACGGTACGATATTTGACGGCTGAATTGAGTATTTTTAGGGTTTTTTGAGCCCTCTATTTAAGCACTCTCATAAGACTTTGTAAGAGTCTTTGGCAGCCATTGTGTCTTCATTCTTTTGGAGAAAACTTGAAGAGAGGACTTGAAAGGGAGAGAGGAAAGGGTGAAGTTTGAGAGAGGGAGAAGAACCTTGGAGGGGGTTTCAAGGGAGTGTGAAGGGAGTTCACACGGTTGCTCCGGCGAGCTTGCACCTCAGTACCATCGGATTCAAGGTTCGTCTTGAAGGAAGTTTTGGGAAGAAGAAGATCTCATTGGTGTCAAAGGACCCGGCTCCTCCGCCGCACCGGGGAAGGTGGAAGTGATTGTGTAAGGGCTTCTCCGCCTAGCTGTGGGGGCTAAAGGAGAATCACTAAAGGTTTAGTGTAATACTCGGAGGGTGCCTCCGGGGAGTGGACGTAGGTTATGGTTTGACCGAACCACTATAAATTGGTGTGTTCTTTCCTTTATTTTTTATGCACTTTATTTCCGCATTTATTTTTATTGTGATTAATTGCGTGGATGAAATTGATTACATGTCTTTTTATTATGAATGAAATTCGCTTCCGCATAAAATCATAAAAAGATATTTTTTTTCATTAAAGAAGTTTTTAATCATCCAATTCACCCCCCTCTTAGCGCATCTAGTAATTTCAATTGGTATCAGAGCAATTTCAATTGGTATCAGAGCGGGTTTCAAAAATAGTGTTTTAGAAAACCTTGAAAAAATCGATCATGACATATTTTGTAAATCGTAAGATTGCGGAAGGCTATTGTATTACACGACCACCTTTATTTGAAAATATTTCTTTTAATTTTTGGAAAATTCGCATGTCAACATTTTTGCAATCAATTGATTATCGAATGTGGAATATGATTCAAACTGGCTATTCTGTACCTTCACGTATGATAGATGGAGTCAAAATTAATATTCCTTTTACTGAATGGAGTAGAATAGAACTATTCAATGCACAACTAAATGCTAAATGTTTGAATTGTTTTTTCTGTGCATTAAATTCTGACGATTGCATGAGAATCTCTACATGTACTACTGGGAAAGAAATTTGGGATATATTATGCATTTCGTATGAAGGTACTAGTGAAGTCAAACAGTCTAAATTGAATATTCTAATGCGTGATTATGAACTTTTCAGCATGAAGCCATATGAGACTATCTTAGACATGTTTACTAGATTTAATCAAATTGTGATGTCATTGCATGATTTAGGTAGAGAACTTTCAAACTTTGAAAAAGTTAGTAAAATTCTACGTTCTTTACTTGATAAATTTGATGCCAAAGTCATGGCAATATGTGAATCAAAAGATTTGAATGCTTATTCTATAGATAATCTAATCGGCTCACTCATTGCCTACAAGCAAAGTGTGAGTCAAAGATTTTTGGATGCAGGTGATGAGAAGACAATTGTGCTAAAAGCCAAACACACAGATGAATATGGCTTAGTAGACGATGAAAGCAAGGAGATATCATCGATAACAAATAAATTTGAAATTCTATTGAACCACAAGCATGAACATCAACAAAAGCGGAGTAAAGGTAAATATTATAAAAATGTTAAGTTTTGTTCTGACATAATTTGCTTTGGGTGTAGGAAACCCGGACATTTGAAGCGTGAATGCCCCAACTTAAAAACTCTTCCTGCAAAGAAAAAGAGCAAAAATAAATCGTTTGTAATTTGGGAAAAGATAAAAAGCAAAAAGTCTCCAGGGCAGACCTAGTTTCTGAATCATCAGAACATGAGAAAGATGATGATGTATAAGTATGTTAAGGTTTGTTTGTGTATTTTTGTTTATGTGTTTTGTATGTTTTTTTTTTCATTTTTGTATGTTTAACTTGTTTTATATAATCGTATGTTTTTGTTTCGTTATTATGTTGTTATTTTATATTTTATTTTATCTCTTCTTTTTGATAATGTCAAAGGGGGAGAAAGTATTGTAGTTTGTTGTATTTTGTTTTATATTTTGCTGTTATTTAATTTATTTTTTAAAAAAACCAAAAATTAAAAAAAAAAAAAGAAAACTTTTCCCTAATTTTTAATGTAATTCTTTTACTGAGGGGGAGTTTAGGAGAATTTTTTTTTAATTTGCAAAGTCAACCAATATTATTTGACATCATCAAAAAGGGGGAGATTGTTGCAACTCAGGCTTCCGAGTTTATAATTTTGATTATAACAAATAATATTTATTATTCTTTTATTTCTCCTGGTATTTGCAGTGCATATTTCTTTCTATGTTAACTAATATTTCAAGTACATCATGCACCGTTCTTTGAAGATTCAAGGCTCAAGATTGCGTAGAATTTGTCGTATTAAATGAGTCTGTAATTTTCATTTATTGAGTCAAGTCTTATAATGATGTATGATAGTTTGTTGATCACACACACAGAGGGAGCAAAAAATGATTATAAATATTTAAACTTTTCTGTTCATCGTACTGTACGAATTTATTTTGTACTATACGATCTGGTGTAACAGAAATAAATTGAAATATTTATTTTTCCTGAAAAAAATTAATTTTGAATATAACTAATCGTACTGTACGATCACCACATCGTACTATACGATCTGTTATAATTAGAAAGACCGTCGTCCATTAAATTAGGCAAAAATTTGAATTTGAACAGTTGTACAATCGTACAGTACGATCAGAATCGTACTGTACGATGTTTGAAATATTGCCTAAGTTAATCCTGAGATTATGCAATCAAAACGGCTTAATTTTGATGTGTTGATCGTACTGTACGAACTGTATCGTACTATACGATCAACAGAGACAATTTTGGAAATCTGCCCGTTTATTGAACTGTTCGTACAGCACTTTCGTACAGGACATCGTACAGTACGAACTTCAATTGAACTGATCGTACTGTACTAACTGGATCGTACAGTACTAACAGGTCAATTTCTGCACATCGTACTGGACGATCTTGAGATCGTACGGTACGATATTTGACGGCTGAATTGAGTATTTTTAGGGTTTTTTGAGCCCTCTATTTAAGCACTCTCATAAGACTTTGTAAGAGTCTTTGGCAGCCATTGTGTCTTCATACTTTTGGAGAAAACTTGAAGAGAGGACTTGAAAGGGAGAGAGGAAAGGGTGAAGTTTGAGAGAGGGAGAAGAACCTTGGAGGGGGTTTCAAGGGAGTGTGAAGGGAGTTCACACGATTGCTCCGGCGAGCTTGCACCTCAGTACCATCGGATTCAAGGTTCGTCTTGAAGGAAGTTTTGGGAAGAAGAAGATCTCTTTGGTGTCAAAGGACCCGGCTCCTCCGCCGCATCGGGGAAGGTGGAAGTGATTGTGTAAGGGCTTCTCCGCCTAGCTGTGGGGGCTAAAGAAGAATCACTAAAGGTTTAGTGTAATACTCGGAGGGTGCCTCCGGGGAGTGGACGTAGGTCATGGTTTGACCGAACCACTATAAATTGGTGTGTTCTTTCCTTTATTTTTTCTGCACTTTATTTCCGCATTTATTTTTATTGTGATTAATTGCGTGGATGAAATTGATTACATATCTTTTTATTATGAATGAAATTCGCTTCCGCATAAAATCATAAAAAGATATTTTTTTCATTAAAGAAGTTTTTAATCATCCAATTCACCCCCCACTTAGCGCATCTAGTAATTTCAATTGGTATCAGAGCAATTTCAATTGGTATCAGAGCGGGTTTCAAAAATAGTGTTTTAGAAAACCTTGAAAAAATCGATCATGACATATTTTGAAAATCGTAAGATTGCGGAAGGCTATTGTATTACACGACCACCTTTATTTGAAAATATTTCTTTTAATTTTTGGAAAATTCGCATGTCAACATTTCTGCAATCAATTGATTATCGAATGTGGAATATGATTCAAACTGGCTATTCTGTACCTTCACGTATGATAGACGGAGTCAAAATTAATATTCCTTTTACTGAATGGAGTAGAATAGAACTATTCAATGCACAACTAAATGCTAAATGTTTGAATTGTTTTTTCTGTGCATTAAATTCTGACGATTGCATGAGAATCTCTATATGTACTACTGGAAAAGAAATTTGGGATATATTATGCATTTCGTATGTACAAAAAATGCGGAAATCAAAGTACAAAAAAAAATGCGGAAATCAAAACAAAAAAAGATCACACCAGATTTATAGTGGTTCAGTCAACTCAACCTACGTCCACTCCTCGGAGGCTCCCTCCAAGTATTGCATTATAAAAGTGACTCTCCTTTTTCTCCCACAGTAAGGCGGACAAGCCCTCACAAAAACTCCTTTCCACCAACCCCGGCGAGGCAGAGAACCAAACTCCTTTTTCTTCCTCCGAAAGCAGGAAGAGAACCCAACTCCTTTTACTTCCTCCTGAAGTAGGCAGAGAATCCAACTCCTTTTGCTTCCTCCTAAAGCATGCAGAGAACCTTGACCAATTGCTGAAGCTTACCTCTCTTGAACCCTCAAGGATGAAGGATGAAGACTGGAGAAGTTGCCTTGGAATCTTACTTAGAGCAACCTTTATAAATCCCTCTCACAAACTCCACCTGACAAGTTCCTCCCTCTCTTTCCCTCTCTCTCCCTCTCCTCTTGGCTCTCTCAAGTCAAGACTGCAGCTAAAGGTCACTTTGTATGAGAAAATTTAGGTCCTTTAAATAGAATTTCAAGAACCGATATTATCGTCCAGGATGATAGGAATATCGTCCTGGCCGATCAGTACAAAATAAGCTCAATCAACTGGGATGATTTCGAACGATCAGAAGAAAATTGGTTACATCGTCCAGGTTGATACAATATCTTCATGGCCGATTAGTTCAAATCTGAGTACAATCGTCTTGAACATTTCCTGGAATAGAGTCTAGCCGACGTTAATCGTACAGGACATCATCCCGGTCAAACCTGCGATCGGCCCGGCTGATGTGATCATATCAATCAGCCTTAATTACTTTCCATAATTACCAAATTAATTTAGGCATAATTATACTGCATCATCCAGGCCGATGTAGAGATCGTCCTGGCCGATATCCTGAAATAAAGAATACCTAAATTGATTATGGCGGCTGATTCTTTTTTATTTGAGCTTATCGTCCTAGCTAATGCATGGATCATCCAAGATGATGTTCCTAATGACGGCTGCTTAACCAGGATGCCCTAATTAGAATTTTTGTTTTTAGTCAGATCGTCCTGGTCGATATGAACATCATTCAGGCCGATGTACTCAAAATAAAAAAAAACATAAAAAATCCCTCAAGTGTGTGCGTGCAAGGTTACTTAGCATTAGGAACCTCTTTTATAATTGACTTAAGAAAAAGAAAAGCATTATAGACTGACTCAACATAAATCTACCTAATCTTAAGCTAGTTTGAGTTGCATTCGATCATGTGGACCTGAAAAGTTAGTAGGCAAGGCAGTTATAGAAAAACTGAATGTTTTCTATTATCAAAAGTCTAATCCATAATCTTAGATTTGCAACAATCTCCCCCTTTTTGATGATGGTAAATAAAATAAAAAAAGTTCAAGCAGTCTATAGCAGTTTAATAAAAATAGTGTGATAAAAAAAATAGTTCACTAAGTTCCAGAATCAAATTATAAGATACATCATACTACTCCTCCTTTTGACATCACAAAAAGGAGGAAACTAAAACAAGCATAAGAAAAACAAAGTACATAAAATAGAATCTAAAACAACATAATAAAAAATTAACTACAGAAAAACAACATAATAAAGAAAACTAAAGAAAGGATTGACCCTGATCATCAGACGGAGGAGGTGGTGGTGAAAATTAACTAGTCAAAGTGGCAAACTGAGATCTGAACCAGGCCATATCTTGGTCTTGCTTGTGTTGCTTGTGGATGATGTCCTCATCAGTATGTTGTTGCTCCTCTGCAACAACGTAGGCCTCAAAGCGGATCTCCCACTAATAAAATGTCTCCACTAACTGATCCAGCTAAGAGTGCTGGCGGACAGGAATAGGTGCAGGATGAGGAGCGGGAGCCTTCTCCTCCTCAGCCCCATGAGTTTCCTCATTATCGAGGTGAAGATGAGTACTGTGAAGGACGTTGAAGGAACTGTTTGAGTAGAAGGGTGGCTGAAGGTCGTGAGGAGCATGATATTAAAGGTTGTATTTGGATTCTAGAACATAATGCAATGATCTATCCTAGAGTAAGATTGGGCTTCCTTTTATGACCTGGATCTCGAATTATAGTCAAATGTTTGATGTAGCGAAAGATCATAGCGGTTGCATTGAATTCATGATTTGCCATTATGTAAAAAGTGGTGAGTGAAAGAAGGGGAGTGATATGGACACAGTCGCCGGCTTTGGGAATCATAGAGGTGCGAAGGACATGTTGGATCGTTCTAGCATCTTTAAGTAAAGAGCTAGTCTCTCCAACATGAAAGGGGTATTAGAGTGATGAAGAAAGTGATTGGCAGTAGACCAGTTAAAATCAGGATCATAAATGAGGGTATGCAGCTTATCCTCAATGGTGGATAGCTGCAATAGTTTGACACAATCCTGGTATGTGATTTTGACTGGGCGTCGATTCACATACCTAGTGAGAGCAGTCTAGGAAGAATTGAAGCAAAGGTTGGCGTAAAATTCAAAAAGAAGTTCAGAATTAAAGGGGACTACAAGGGTGAGAATAAAGCACAGAGAGGTGTAAGTAAAAGGGTCGAGTACCGAATAGGAGAGGTGGACTGGATTGATTGTTCAGGAGAGAGAAATATTACATTCTTTGTAGCGGTGGTAGGCAGCCTGATTGTCTACTTCCTAAAAATAAGGATCCAGCGTGCTCCTCTAGGAACTTCTAGACGTGTGTCGAGAATGCTTGTAGCTAGCCATTAGCAAGAAAAAGTAAGGAACAAGAAGTTGAAAGCCAAAGAAAGAAATTGATGTGAAAACAAATGGCTGGAAGGGGCTCAATTTAAAGAAATGGTCAGATCGTCCAGATCGATCCGGTGCAATTATTATGCACAGTCCGATCAGTCAAAAAGGTGGTTTGATTGTCCAGGATGATTAGACACAGGCAATCGTCCCGAGGAGTCAAGCCTCACGACTTTTGAAAAAGCATATCGTCCAGGTTGATTATGTCGATCATCCAGGACGATGCTCAATAATGGATCGTACCGGTCAAATTTAAATTATTTTAAATCATGTGCCACGTGTATCGTCTAAGATGAACAATGGATCGTCCATGATGATTATCCAAAAATGGATCGTCCCGAGCAAATTTATAGATTTTAAACGTGCTGACACGTGTATCATCCAGGATGAACAGGTGTATCAGACGGGACGATTACCAATTAACGTATTGGCCAGGACGAAAAAAGTATCATCCATGATGATTAAGATGATTGTAACAGAGGATGATCATATCGTCCAGGATGATAAAGGATCATCCAGGACGATGAGAGTATAAAAGTCAGAATATTCAGCAGATAGAATTTTTGATGAAAAAAGAACAGATCATCCAAGACGATGTGACAAAATTTTGAACTTCAAAGGAAGGATGAAGATGATAAGAGAAGGCCCAAAAATAATAAAATCAACTAAGAACAACAACAACAAAACAAGAAAAAGGCATAAAAACTAGCAAAGAAATAGTTTTTATTTAAGTTTAGCAAGGCATGCATATAATAAATGCTCTAAATAATTAAATTTTAAAGATTTGTAAGATCAATGAGCTAATAAAGTCGAAATCTGAAAATGGTAGAATATTCGATCCTGTTAACCCTAGCTCGAACTTCTTTCAGGGCAAAATCGTCTTTTGAAATCAAAAGACCTAGCTCAGAACAAACTAATTGGGTAAAAAAAAGTTCCGTTCAAAACTTGCTCCAAAGAAAATATCTTATAGAATAATATACCAAACCAATTTGTCTCAATCATTGAATTTGAAATAAAGCCTTTGAAAATATCAAGTAACCCATGAATTATTCTAAAATTTTAAAAGTTTGAAAGAGGGGTAAGCTTATCTTTTGTGGGCTCATTTTATGCCTCTTGTGAATTTGAATGGTGCTCTTTGCACATCTTTTGATTTTTGATACACTTTTATGTATATTTTTCAATTTAGCGTTATTGTGCATCTTTTTGTTTTTGGCATCATTGGCCTTTTTATTTTTTGTTCTTGCAAGCTAAATCCCTTATCAAAAACTCTTAAAATATTTTTAGTTGTGAGTATATATTCCAGATATTAGATAAGAGAAACTCACTCTCTAATATAAGGAAGAATAGACCACATAGTAGAGTTTAGTAATTATATGATAAATGCAATGACAAGATTTCAATTAACTTGAAAGATATATAAAAACTTTGAATATTATAAATATAAGGTAGATTATTGCAGCAAGATAAAAAAGATCTTAATTTCAAAAAGTGTTGTTAATTTGAGATAGACTTTTGTTTAGAAAAGAAAATTATACCACTAAAAGAGGTTAGAGGAAGGGAAACCATCAACGGTGTTTCTCCCTTTAACTGACTTAGAGATGTTAAAACATTGACTATAAATCTCCAAAAAATAAAAATAAGGAGAAAATATCATAAAGCAAAAAGAAATCAAAGTAAAAGTAACTATAATAGCAAATATAAAAAGCTAACACAAAAACTAAGGTAGAAAATAATAACACTCAATAGAATAGTAAGCATGCAATTCAAAATTTTATTTAGCAGCAAGTTTAAGCAATTTATGAGCTGCGAGCCTTTGTCCAAGTATCGAATGCTCTCACGAGGTCTTTGGTGAGAGCACACCTGCAAAATCATCAAATGTCATATTTAGGAACCCAAATAGGTTTGGGTTCCTTCTTATGAAAAGAAGAATGTGATGCATGAGTGTTATGCAGTGAATTATGCAATTTGGGTCTCCATACCCAATGTGTACTATGGTGAATGGTGCAAGTATGTGCTATGTGTCTTAACATGCTACATGAAAAATATCTAACTTCAGGAAAAGGATTTCTTAATCGGTTCGGGTTATAATGCCTCTTCCTAGTTATTGGCTTTTGATCAAATGAGGGTGTCATCCAATTTTTCTTAAGTGCATCAAATTCAACTTTAAACCTCATGTGAGCATTTTCTAAATCAATCTCCAAACAATGCTTTCTATGCTTATATTCTTTAGTAGAAGCTTTAAAATCAGATTCAAGCGAGGTGTAGGAAGCTTTCGTAGAATCATGCTCAATTATTAATTTAGAATGCTTTTTATTTAAATAATCAAATTCATCAAGTAGAGGCATGTGATTACTATCAATTTGAAAGTGATCTTTACTCAAAATTTTATGATCTTTTTATAAGTTCAAAAACTCCAATTTCAATCTAGCGTGAGTTTTCTTAAGTTTTCTATATGATGCATGAATTTTCTCAAATATTTCAAGCAATTTGTCATAGGTTGGTTGGCATACCTCTTCTTGGTTAGATTGTTCAAAATCATCAGCTATTAAGCACAAGTTTGTTGTCTTCTCTTTAGGTTAAGTCTCAGATGAGTTAGATGTAGACTCCGCCCAGAAAGCTTTTTAGGCTCACTTCTTATCCTTTATGAACTTAGGTTTCGCCTCATTTTCTTCTTGCTTGAGTGATCCTGAAGTATAGGGAAATCAACTCTAACAAGTCCAAGCTTCCTGCATTCAAAACAAATAACATCAGAAGAATCTTTAAAATTTTTGTTATCCTTACCTTTTCTCCAATTCTGATGATGCTTGTGACTTTTCCTTAGAAAGTTTTTGAATTGCCTAGTGATGAAGGAAACTTCATCGCTTTTAGACCCGGAGAAGTCAGTGTCCTAGTTGTTCGCCTTAAGTTTCACCATTTTCTCCTCCTTCCTCTCACCTGCATCAAGATTTCTTTAGTTTGCCCCTTGCTCGTAAGCAATGTGTAAACCAAGTAAGTTATTGATCGAGTAAGTATTTAAATCTTTAGACTCAAAAATTATAGTGATTTTAGCATCAAAAGAGGAAGGCAAGCATCTTAAAATTTTGTTTCACTTTTTTATAGTTAGTAAGTTCTCTTTCTAACACATACAATGAAGTAACAATCTGAGTAAATCTTGTATACATTTTAGAAATTATTTCATTAGGTTTCATACGAAAAATTTTGTAATCATGCAATAAAATATTCAAACGAGATTGCTTAGCTTCATTAGTGCCTTCATAGGTGATACATAATTTATCACAATTTTCTTTTATAGTAGAGCAAATAGAAACACGCATGTAATCTTCAGATTTTAAAGCACAAAAAAAATAGTTCAAACACTTTGAATTAAGTTGTGCTAAATCTCTTTCATCAAAAGTCCATTTAGTAAAATGTACTTCAGTTTTAATTTCATTAAGTTCATGAGAAGGTGGAGGATATCCTTTTTTTAATAAGCATTTACATACGATAGTAAATCGGTTGTAAAAACGTAAATATGTGAGTTTTCCAAAAATCAAAAGGAAGATTATCAAATAAAAGTGGTCGTGTTATAGAATATCCTTTCGTTGCATTACGATTACTGTTGTTAGCCATGGATGAAAATTCAAAAAGTTTCTAAACATAATTTTTATGAATCTCACTTTGATACCACTTGAAAGTTTATTAAGGATGTTAAGCCCTTAAGAACTAGCCCGAGGCTAACCAAGAGGGGGTGAATTGGTATTTTTAAAAAATCTTCTTACACAATCAAAGCATAAAACTTAAAACCAAAATCACCACAAAAATCAAAGTGCAGAAAAATAAATGCGAAATAAAAACAAAGAAAGATCACCCCAGATTTTTAGTGGTTCGGTCAACTTGACTTACGTCCACTCCTTAGAGTCGCCCTCCGAGTATTGCACTATAAAAGTGACTCTCCTTTTGCTCCCACATCAAGATGGAGAAACCCTCACAAAAACTCCTTTCCGCCAACCACAGTGAGGCAAAGAACCCAACTCCTTTTGCTTCATCTTGAAGTAAGGAGAGAACCCAACTCCTTTTGCTTTCTCCTGAAGCAGGTAGAGAACCCAACTCCTTTTGCTTTCTCTTGAAGCAGGCAGAGAACCCAACTCCTTTTTTTCTCCTGAAGTAAGCAGAGAACCTAACTCCTTTTGCTTCCTCTTGAAGCAGGCAGAGAACCCAACTCCTTTTGCTTCCTCCTGAAGTAGGAAGAGAACCTCGACCAATTGCTGAAGCTTACCTCCCTTGAACCCCCAAAGACGAAGGACGAAGACTGGAGAAGACATCTTGGAACCTTGCTTGGAGCAACCTTTGTGAATCCCTCTAACAAACTTCCCCTCACAAGTTCCTCCCTCTCTCTTCCTCTCTCTCTCCCTCTCCTCTTGGCTCTCTCAGGTCAAGACAGCAGCTAAAGGTCACTTTTCATAAGAAAATTTGGATCCTTTAAATAGAATTTCAAAAACTGACATTATCATTCAGGACGATAGGAATATCATCCTAGCCAATTAGTACAAAATAAGCTCAATCAGTTGGGATGATTTGGGACAATCAGAAGAAAATTGGTTATATCATCTAGGCCGGTACAATATCGTCATGACTGATTAGTTCAAATATGAGTACAATCATCCTGAACATCGCCCGTAATAGAGTCTGGCCGATGTTAATAGTCCAGGACATCGTCCCAGCCGATGTGATCGTATCAATCAGTCTTAATTGCTTTCCATAATTTTGAGATTAATTTAGGCATAATTGTGCTGCATCGTCTAGGCCGATGTAGAGATCGTCATGGCCAATGTCCTGAAATAAAGAATATTTAAATTGATCATGGCGGTTGATTCTTTCTGATTTGAGCTTATCGTCCTGGTCGATACAAGGATAATCCAGGATGATATTCTTAATGACGGCTGCTTAACCAGAATGCTCTAATTAGGGTTTCTATTTTTAGTCAGATCGTCCTGGCCGATATGAACATCATCCAGAACGATGTACTCAAAACAGAAAAACATAAAAATCCCTCAAGTATGTGTGCGTGCAAGGTTACTAGCATCAAGAACCACTTTTACAATTGACTCAAGAAAAAAAAATATTACAAACTGACTCAACCTAAATCTACCTAATCTTGAGCTGGTTTGAGTTGTATTTGATCATGTGGACCTAAAAAGTTAGTAGGCAAGGGAGTCGTAGAAAAACATGAATGTTTGCTATCATCAAAAGTCTAATACATAATCTTAGATTCGCAACACCAAGTGATGAGAAGACCATTTGGATTAAAATGTATATTTGAAATGTTAAAAGGCATTTTAGTCAATTATCGTTGACTTGGTCAACCAGGCTAAACTAAGGGCTAGGTTTGGGTTCAATAAGTCCAAGAGAGTGATTTGAAACCAATGAAGTGATCTCATGCAATGGTGAAGTTATTTGGATTGAAATTACCATTTAAATCCTTAAAGGATTATTTAGTCAAAGTGAGTTGACTTAGTTAACCATGCTTGACCAAGATTGAAATTTGAGTCCAATGCACTCCTAATAGTGTTTAAGATGCCTTAGGGAAGATTCTAAGGGTTTATTTGACCGGGCCATGCTAAGGTTTGAGAAAAAGTCTAATTTTTTCCTTAACAAGCATTTTGGTCATTTTGACCCCTAGTCAATTGAGATTCAAATTAGGTCCACCAAAATGTAGTTATGTGTTCAATATGTCATAAAAATAATTATGGACATGGTCAAGGGTTTTGGGAAAGGTCCGAAGGTCAAATTCCACAAGGTGTAGGGTCTAGTGCATGGGGCTATAAATATTTGATGGTTTTGTAGTCTTTGGATTTCGATTCATTTTCTAGAATTAGAACTGTCATATTGGACTCAAATTTAAAGAGTTGACCTTAGGGACATGCCTAATCCATATTTAATTAACAGATTATGAATTAGGGGTCATTGGACTTGGTTTAAAGGTGATTAAAAAATCACTAAAAAAAAGGTTTCAGGACAAGGACCTTTTACCTTAGATTTTGAAATGGACTTTGGGTTTAGTTTATTAAATTTGGATTATCTATATCAATTACAGTTAAATGAATAAGTGTAGTTGAATGGATATGATTGAAGCTTGGTTGAAGGCTAGAGTAAAGGTTGATAGAAGGATGGATTGAGGTCTAGAGTGAAAATCGAATGAGATTTAGATGATTGAAAAATGGGTAATTGTCAAACATCAAATCACCAAGAAAAGATTTGGATAGGTCCTGATGACCTAATACAAAAATGAGGTTAACATCGACATAATGAGGAATTGTATTAGTTGAGGCTTTCTCCTTGCTACCAACAGAAAGAAGTGCATCAACTGGGCTTCCTCCTTTTTATCAATAAAAGAAGGAATTGAATCATCTGAGCCTTCCTTTTTGATATCGACGAGAGGAAGTGCATTAGCTGGGCAGCTTGATAGAAGGATGAGAGTAAGAAAGCAGGAGGTTGCCCAAGTTCAAATTTACACTAAGCAATATGGTGGATAGGCTTGTATTTAATATAATCAATATTTTTTTCTAGTCACTCAAGCCTTGTGCTCAGCCTATTTTCAAGGTCATTGAAAAGATTTGTGCATGTTGTAAAGAGTGTTGTTAGCAATTTATCCTGGATGGTATCCCAATCCTAAACTTTAGTTGAAGGAGGGCTTACTGGGGAGAATAAGGAGGGGCTTTTTGGGAAGAATGAGGGGGGACTTGTTAGGGAGAAATGAGGGGGGGGGGGGGGGGGGGGGAAATGAGTGGTATGGGTGGGGAATTAATTTTGTGTCGTTGGAGAGGGGATTTGCTGAGGAGAATGAGAGAGGTTTGGTGTTTAGAAGTTGTGGATTACAGGGCAGTCAGCTAGTAGGTTGTTTTCTTCCTCTTGAGTTACTCCTTAGAGGACATAAAAAATCTACACATAAATTATTTCATTGTTAGCAAATCTCCAATCTTAGAGGGATTTATTAAAATATACTCAAAGATAAATTTACATGTGTACCTTCCTTTTCTTTAACGTGTCAAATAAATTATAGGCATTTTCGGCAGAATAAAATATATATGTATTGCCCATCAAAGAAAATTGGGTCTTAAGTCAAGGTACCTATTGACATTTATTAAAAAGTGTTCCAGAAATCAAATATGCAGAAGAACAAATGTAATATTATCTAATGAATTAGTAAAATGAATTAATAATAAGAATGATATTTAAGCTCTCTTTGAATTCACAATTAACAGAGGTACCAAAATATTTAGATAACCTAGTGGCTTATGCATAGCAAACTTTCTGGCAATTTTATTAAACTCATAAGCTAAAAACTCCCTTGTGGACTCGACATAGTTAATATAAGAGATCTCATTTATATTATTCGCGATAATAAGAGCCTTCTTGGGATTTTATAGTTATTAAAGAAAAAAATAAATTTGACAATAAAATATAATAAATATCTTTAACATAATGAATGGATCGATAAGTTGATATGTTAATTTATATCATCTCACTCTTAATACTCATCGATTTGTATCATGTAAGTGGCTCACTCTACTAGAAGATCTCAGCAGCTTTATTTGGCAATCCTATAAGTAGAGACACTTCATCTCATGTGACTTTTATCTCATGACCCTTGATGATAAAGTATTGCTGAGGAATATCCTAGAATTTGAGTAGCTCATATATCAGTGGAACATTCTGTTTAAATGATAGGAACTTCAAAAATTGATATATGTTTAATAACTTCAATGTGTCCTCGACATCATTGTTTATTATCTCGACGAAAGATTCACAGATAGTTCTAAGAGTTTATATATAACAATGATAAGTAGTAGGCCGAGCATACATATGCAGACATCACAGAAAAATACACAGTAAATATGTAATAAATATATAGTTATTACGTGGTAAATACACATTTATGTTATCTTGACAATTTATCAAAAATATTTTTTATTACAAGTTTAATTCTGAATGCACATTCGATCACCATCGATACATGATAAAATACAATTGATATATAATAAATGCGTAGTTGATGCATAATAAATATGCAGTTAATACTAAGTTAAAAAAGAGTCGAAAATGAACAAAAACAACTTAAAAATTTGAAAACTTTGCAACCTAACTTTAAAAATGGATGACAGTTGATACAAAGTTGATATCAGCGAATACACAGTAAGTACACAATTAATATGCAGTTTATATGTAGTTAATACATAGTTTGAAAAAGATTCACCAAATAAACAAAAATAACTTAGTAATTTGAAAACTGTGCAACATAATTTTGGAAATGGAATAATAGCTCAAAACACAGTCAATACAGAGTTGATACACAATGAATATGCATTTAATATACAATTAATACTAACCAAGTAAATATAAAGTCCATTCACAATTGATAACAATAAATAAAAATTTTGCACGACGGTTTATATTCACCTGTCTGTAGCACCAAAAGCGTCTAACCTATGTACGCCAAATTGATTGCCTTTTTCGCTTTTTCTAATAGTGGATTACGTTTAGCGTTCATTGGAGGGTCATGTGCTAACTTATAAAATGACAAGCAAAAACACCAAACTCTAAAAATTCTAAACTTAAAACCTAAAACCTATTTTGAGAGATAAGCCAAAAAAATAACTATGAAGATAAACTGAATGAGAATGACATACTAATCATGTTGGTGGATGATGAACTTAGTGCCTGGATACATTTGAATAATAAAACGTCGGAAAGTCAAAGATGAAGAAACACGGAACGCCAAATGTTAAAAGTGAATGCCAAGATGCAAAACTTTTGATCTCCCCAATTCAATTTTCATCTCTTGAGAGGGAACTTTTATTTGGTCCGGTGAACGTACGTTCCTCTATGTTCGGCCATCAATGTATTAGCGCCACGTAGCAGGAAGAAAAGACGCCGACCCGACCCGCTATTTTTTGGGTTCTCGCACATGCATTTTTTTAACTCTCTCTCCCAAAGGATTTGGCTGAAGAACCGCGTATAAGAGATACAGCGAGCTCCCGTTTTTGCTTGCGATCAAAATGGAGTAACTTTCCATCCTGAAGAAGGGAATGACGTCGGAGAGTATGGGGAAGAAGCTCTCTCTCTCTCTCTCTCTCTCTCTCTCTCTCTCTCTCTCTGTTTTTTCTAGCAATACCGAGCAAATTCCTAGCAAATATCGAGCAAATCCTGAGCAAATACTGAGTTTTTTCTAGCAATACCGAGTTGTACTGAGTTTTTTCTAGCAATACCGAGTTGTACCGAGTTGTACTGAGTTTTTTCTAGCAAATCCTGAGCAAATACCGAGCAAATCCTGAGCAATACCGAGTTGTACTGAGTTTTTTCTAGCAATACCGAGCAAATACTGAGTTTTTTCTAGCAATACCGAGTTGTACTGAGTTTTTCAAGCAATACCGAATTGTACCGAGTTGTACTGAGTTTTTTCTAGCAAATCCTGAGCAAATCCTGAGCAATACCGAGTTGTACTGAGTTTTTTCTAACAATACCGAGCAAATACCTAGCAATACCGAGCAAATCCTGAGCAAATACTGAGTTTTTTCTAGCAATACCGAGTTGTACTGAGTTTTTTCTAGCAATACCGAGCAAATACCTAGCAATACCGAGCAAATTCTGAGCAAATACTGAGTTTTTTCAAGCAATACCGAGTTGTACTGAGTTTTTTCTTGCAATACCGAGTTGTACCGAGTTGTACTGAGTTTTTTCTAGCAAATGCTGAGCAAATACCGAGCAAATCCTGAGCAATACCGAGTTGTACTGAGTTTTTTCTAGCAATACCGAGCAAATCCCTAGCAATACTGAGCAAATACTGAGTTTTTTCTAGCAATACCGAGTTGTACTGAGTTTTTCTAGCAATACCGAATTGTACCGAGTTGTACTGAGTTTTTTCTAGCAAATCCTGAGCAATACCGAGTTGTACTGAGTTTTTTCTAACAATACCGAGCAAATACCTAGCAATACCGAGCAAATCCTGAGCAAATACTGAGTTTTTTCTAGCAATACCGAGTTGTACTGAGTTTTTTCTAGCAATACCGAGCAAATACCTAGCAATACCGAGCAAATTCTGAGCAAATACTGAGTTTTTTCTAGCAATACCGAGTTGTACTGAGTTTTTTCTTGCAATACCGAGTTGTACCGAGTTGTACTGAGTTTTTTCTAGCAAATCCTGAGCAATACCGAGTTGTACTTAGTTTTTTCTAGCAATACTGAGCAAATACTGAGTTTTTTCTAGCAATACCGAGTTGTACTGAGTTTTTCTAGCAATACCGAATTGTACCGAGTTGTACTGAGTTTTTTCTAGCAAATACCGAGCAAATCCTGAGCAATACCGAGTTGTACTGAGTTTTTTCTAGCAATACCGAGCAAATACTGAGTTTTTTCTAGCAATATCGAGTTGTACTGAGTTTTTCTAGCAATACCGAATTGTACCGAGTTGTACTGAGTTTTTTCTAGCAAATCCTGAGCAAATCCTGAGCAATACCGAGTTGTACTGAGTTTTTTCTAACAATACCGAGCAAATACCTAGCAATACCGAGCAAATCCTGAGCAAATACTGAGTTTTTTCTAGCAATACCGAGTTGTACTGAGTTTTTTCTAGCAATACCGAGCAAATACCTAGCAATACCGAGCAAATTCTGAGCAAATACTGAGTTTTTTCTAGCAATACCGAGTTGTACTGAGTTTTTTCTTGCAATACCGAGTTGTACCGAGTTGTACTGAGTTTTTTCTAGCAAATCCTGAGCAAATACCGAGCAAATCCTGAGCAATACCGAGTTGTACTGAGTTTTTTCTAGCAATACCGAGCAAATACTGAGTTTTTTCTAGCAATACCGAGTTGTACTGAGTTTTTCTAGCAATACCGAATTGTACCGAGTTGTACTGAGTTTTTTCTAGCAAATCCTGAGCAAATCCTGAGCAATACCGAGTTGTACTGAGTTTTTTCTAACAATACCGAGCAAATACCAAGCAATACCGAGCAAATCCTGAGCAAATACTGAGTTTTTTCTAGCAATACCGAGTTGTACTGAGTTTTTTCTAGCAATACCGAGCAAATACCTAGCAATACCGAGCAAATTCTGAGCAAATACTGAGTTTTTTCTAGCAATACCGAGTTGTACTGAGTTTTTTCTTGCAATACCGAGTTGTACCGAGTTGTACTGAGTTTTTTCTAGCAAATCCTGAGCAAATACCGAGCAAATCCTGAGCAATACCGAGTTGTACTGAGTTTTTTCTAGCAATAACGAGCAAATCCCTAGCAATACTGAGCAAATACTGAGTTTTTTCTAGCAATACCGAGTTGTACTGAGTTTTTTCTAGCAATACCGAGCAAATACCTAGCAATACCGAGCAAATTCTGAGCAAATACTGAGTTTTTTCTAGCAATACCGAGTTGTACTGAGTTTTTTCTTGCAATACCGAGTTGTACCGAGTTGTACTGAGTTTTTTCTAGCAAATCCTGAGCAAATACCGAGCAAATCCTGAGCAATACCGAGTTGTACTGAGTTTTTTCTAGCAATACCGAGCAAATCCCTAGCAATACTGAGCAAATACTGAGTTTTTTCTAGCAATACCGAGTTGTACTGAGTTTTTCTAGCAATACCGAATTGTACCGAGTTGTACTGAGTTTTTTCTAGCAAATCCTGAGCAAATCCTGAGCAATACCGAGTTGTACTGAGTTTTTTCTAACAATACCGAGCAAATACCTAGCAATACCGAGCAAATCCTGAGCAAATACTGAGTTTTTTCTAGCAATACCGAGTTGTACTGAGTTTTTTCTAGCAATACCGAGCAAATACCTAGCAATACCGAGCAAATTCTGAGCAAATACTGAGTTTTTTCTAGCAATACCGAGTTGTACTGAGTTTTTTCTTGCAATACCGAGTTGTACCGAGTTGTACTGAGTTTTTTCTAGCAAATCCTGAGCAAATACCGAGCAAATCCTGAGCAATACCGAGTTGTACTTAGTTTTTTCTAGCAATACCGAGCAAATACTGAGTTTTTTCTAGCAATACCGAGTTGTACTGAGTTTTTCTAGCAATACCGAATTGAACCGAGTTGTACTGAGTTTTTTCTAGCAAATACCGAGCAAATCCTGAGCAATACCGAGTTGTACTGAGTTTTTTCTAGCAATACCGAGCAAATACTGAGTTTTTTCTAGCAATACCGAGTTGTACTGAGTTTTTCTAGCAATACCGAATTGTACCGAGTTGTACTGAGTTTTTTCTAGCAAATCCTGAGCAAATCCTGAGCAATACCGAGTTGTACTGAGTTTTTTCTAACAATACCGAGCAAATACCTAGCAATACCGAGCAAATCCTGAGCAAATACTGAGTTTTTTCTAGCAATACCGAGTTGTACTGAGTTTTTTCTAGCAATACCGAGCAAATACCTAGCAATACCGAGCAAATTCTGAGCAAATACTGAGTTTTTTCTAGCAGTACCGAGTTGTACTGAGTTTTTTCTTGCAATACCGAGTTGTACCGAGTTGTACTGAGTTTTTTCTAGCAAATCCTGAGCAAATACCGAGCAAATCCTGAGCAATACCGAGTTGTACTGAGTTTTTTCTAGCAATACCGAGCAAATCCCTAGCAATACTGAGCAAATACTGAGTTTTTTCTAGCAATACCGAGTTGCACTGAGTTATTCTAGCAATACCGAATTGTACCGAGTTGTACTGAGTTTTTTCTAGCAAATCCTGAGCAAATCCTGAGCAATACCGAGTTGTACTGAGTTTTTTTTCTAACAATACCGAGCAAATACCTAGCAATACCGAGCAAATCCTGAGCAAATACTGAGTTTTTTCTAGCAATACCGAGTTGTACTGAGTTTTTTCTAGCAATACCGAGCAAATACCTAGCAATACCGAGCAAATTCTGAGCAAATACTGAGTTTTTTCTAGCAATACCGAGTTGTACTGAGTTTTTTCTTGCAATACCGAGTTGTACCGAGTTGTACTGAGTTTTTTCTAGCAAATCCTGAGCAAATACCGAGCAAATCCTGAGCAATACCGAGTTGTACTGAGTTTTTTCTAGCAATACCGAGCAAATACTGAGTTTTTTCTAGCAATACCGAGTTGTACTGAGTTTTTCTAGCAATACCGAATTGTACCGAGTTGTACTGAGTTTTTTCTAGCAAATCCTGAGCAAATCCTGAGCAATACCGAGTTGTACTGAGTTTTTTCTAACAATACCGAGCAAATACCAAGCAATACCGAGCAAATCCTGAGCAAATACTGAGTTTTTTCTAGCAATACCGAGTTGTACTGAGTTTTTTCTAGCAATACCGAGCAAATACCTAGCAATACCGAGCAAATTCTGAGCAAATACTGAGTTTTTTCTAGCAATACCGAGTTGTACTGAGTTTTTTCTTGCAATACCGAGTTGTACCGAGTTGTACTGAGTTTTTTCTAGCAAATCCTGAGCAAATACCGAGCAAATCCTGAGCAATACCGAGTTGTACTGAGTTTTTTCTAGCAATACCGAGCAAATACTGAGTTTTTTCTAGCAATACCGAGTTGTACTGAGTTTTTCTAGCAATACCGAATTGTACCGAGTTGTACTGAGTTTTTTCTAGCAAATCCTGAGCAAATCCTGAGCAATACCGAGTTGTACTGAGTTTTTTCTAACAATACCGAGCAAATACCAAGCAATACCGAGCAAATCCTGAGCAAATACTGAGTTTTTTCTAGCAATACCGAGTTGTACTGAGTTTTTTCTAGCAATACCGAGCAAATACCTAGCAATACCGAGCAAATTCTGAGCAAATACTGAGTTTTTTCTAGCAATACCGAGTTGTACTGAGTTTTTTCTTGCAATACCGAGTTGTACCGAGTTGTACTGAGTTTTTTCTAGCAAATCCTGAGCAAATACCGAGCAAATCCTGAGCAATACCGAGTTGTACTGAGTTTTTTCTAGCAATAACGAGCAAATCCCTAGCAATACTGAGCAAATACTGAGTTTTTTCTAGCAATACCGAGTTGTACTGAGTTTTTTCTAGCAATACCGAGCAAATACCTAGCAATACCGAGCAAATTCTGAGCAAATACTGAGTTTTTTCTAGCAATACCGAGTTGTACTGAGTTTTTTCTTGCAATACCGAGTTGTACCGAGTTGTACTGAGTTTTTTCTAGCAAATCCTGAGCAAATACCGAGCAAATCCTGAGCAATACCGAGTTGTACTGAGTTTTTTCTAGCAATACCGAGCAAATCCCTAGCAATACTGAGCAAATACTGAGTTTTTTCTAGCAATACCGAGTTGTACTGAGTTTTTCTAGCAATACCGAATTGTACCGAGTTGTACTGAGTTTTTTCTAGCAAATCCTGAGCAAATCCTGAGCAATACCGAGTTGTACTGAGTTTTTTCTAACAATACCGAGCAAATACCTAGCAATACCGAGCAAATCCTGAGCAAATACTGAGTTTTTTCTAGCAATACCGAGTTGTACTGAGTTTTTTCTAGCAATACCGAGCAAATACCTAGCAATACCGAGCAAATTCTGAGCAAATACTGAGTTTTTTCTAGCAATACCGAGTTGTACTGAGTTTTTTCTTGCAATACCGAGTTGTACCGAGTTGTACTGAGTTTTTTCTAGCAAATCCTGAGCAAATACCGAGCAAATCCTGAGCAATACCGAGTTGTACTTAGTTTTTTCTAGCAATACCGAGCAAATACTGAGTTTTTTCTAGCAATACCGAGTTGTACTGAGTTTTTCTAGCAATACCGAATTGAACCGAGTTGTACTGAGTTTTTTCTAGCAAATACCGAGCAAATCCTGAGCAATACCGAGTTGTACTGAGTTTTTTCTAGCAATACCGAGCAAATACTGAGTTTTTTCTAGCAATACCGAGTTGTACTGAGTTTTTCTAGCAATACCGAATTGTACCGAGTTGTACTGAGTTTTTTCTAGCAAATCCTGAGCAAATCCTGAGCAATACCGAGTTGTACTGAGTTTTTTCTAACAATACCGAGCAAATACCTAGCAATACCGAGCAAATCCTGAGCAAATACTGAGTTTTTTCTAGCAATACCGAGTTGTACTGAGTTTTTTCTAGCAATACCGAGCAAATACCTAGCAATACCGAGCAAATTCTGAGCAAATACTGAGTTTTTTCTAGCAGTACCGAGTTGTACTGAGTTTTTTCTTGCAATACCGAGTTGTACCGAGTTGTACTGAGTTTTTTCTAGCAAATCCTGAGCAAATACCGAGCAAATCCTGAGCAATACCGAGTTGTACTGAGTTTTTTCTAGCAATACCGAGCAAATCCCTAGCAATACTGAGCAAATACTGAGTTTTTTCTAGCAATACCGAGTTGCACTGAGTTATTCTAGCAATACCGAATTGTACCGAGTTGTACTGAGTTTTTTCTAGCAAATCCTGAGCAAATCCTGAGCAATACCGAGTTGTACTGAGTTTTTTCTAACAATACCGAGCAAATACCTAGCAATACCGAGCAAATCCTGAGCAAATACTGAGTTTTTTCTAGCAATACCGAGTTGTACTGAGTTTTTTCTAGCAATACCGAGCAAATACCTAGCAATACCGAGCAAATTCTGAGCAAATACTGAGTTTTTTCTAGCAATACCGAGTTGTACTGAGTTTTTTCTTGCAATACCGAGTTGTACCGAGTTGTACTGAGTTTTTTCTAGCAAATCCTGAGCAAATACCGAGCAAATCCTGAGCAATACCGAGTTGTACTGAGTTTTTTCTAGCAATACCGAGCAAATACTGAGTTTTTTCTAGCAATACCGAGTTGTACTGAGTTTTTCTAGCAATACCGAATTGTACCGAGTTGTACTGAGTTTTTTCTAGCAAATCCTGAGCAAATCCTGAGCAATACCGAGTTGTACTGAGTTTTTTCTAACAATACCGAGCAAATACCAAGCAATACCGAGCAAATCCTGAGCAAATACTGAGTTTTTTCTAGCAATACCGAGTTGTACTGAGTTTTTTCTAGCAATACCGAGCAAATACCTAGCAATACCGAGCAAATTCTGAGCAAATACTGAGTTTTTTCTAGCAATACCGAGTTGTACTGAGTTTTTTCTTGCAATACCGAGTTGTACCGAGTTGTACTGAGTTTTTTCTAGCAAATCCTGAGCAAATACCGAGCAAATCCTGAGCAATACCGAGTTGTACTGAGTTTTTTCTAGCAATACCGAGCAAATACTGAGTTTTTTCTAGCAATACCGAGTTGTACTGAGTTTTTCTAGCAATACCGAATTGTACCGAGTTGTACTGAGTTTTTTCTAGCAAATCCTGAGCAAATCCTGAGCAATACCGAGTTGTACTGAGTTTTTTCTAACAATACCGAGCAAATACCAAGCAATACCGAGCAAATCCTGAGCAAATACTGAGTTTTTTCTAGCAATACCGAGTTGTACTGAGTTTTTTCTAGCAATACCGAGCAAATACCTAGCAATACCGAGCAAATTCTGAGCAAATACTGAGTTTTTTCTAGCAATACCGAGTTGTACTGAGTTTTTTCTTGCAATACCGAGTTGTACCGAGTTGTACTGAGTTTTTTCTAGCAAATCCTGAGCAAATACCGAGCAAATCCTGAGCAATACCGAGTTGTACTGAGTTTTTTCTAGCAATACCGAGCAAATCCCTAGCAATACTGAGGAAATACTGAGTTTTTTCTAGCAATACCGAGTTGTACTGAGTTTTTTCTAGCAATACCGAGCAAATACCTAGCAATACCGAGCAAATTCTGAGCAAATACTGAGTTTTTTCTAGCAATACCGAGTTGTACTGAGTTTTTTCTTGCAATACCGAGTTGTACCGAGTTGTACTGAGTTTTTTCTAGCAAATCCTGAGCAAATACCGAGCAAATTCTGAGCAATACCGAGTTGTACTGAGTTTTTTCTAGCAATACCGAGCAAATCCCTAGCAATACTGAGCAAATACTGAGTTTTTTCTAGCAATACCGAGTTGTACTGAGTTTTTCTAGCAATACCGAATTGTACCGAGTTGTACTGAGTTTTTTCTAGCAAATCCTGAGCAAATCCTGAGCAATACCGAGTTGTACTGAGTTTTTTCTAACAATACCGAGCAAATACCTAGCAATACCGAGCAAATCCTGAGCAAATACTGAGTTTTTTCTAGCAATACCGAGTTGTACTGAGTTTTTTCTAGCAATACCGAGCAAATACCTAGCAATACCGAGCAAATTCTGAGCAAATACTGAGTTTTTTCTAGCAATACCGAGTTGTACTGAGTTTTTTCTTGCAATACCGAGTTGTACCGAGTTGTACTGAGTTTTTTCTAGCAAATCCTGAGCAAATACCGAGCAAATCCTGAGCAATACCGAGTTGTACTTAGTTTTTTCTAGCAATACCGAGCAAATACTGAGTTTTTTCTAGCAATACCGAGTTGTACTGAGTTTTTCTAGCAATACCGAATTGAACCGAGTTGTACTGAGTTTTTTCTAGCAAATACCGAGCAAATCCTGAGCAATACCGAGTTGTACTGAGTTTTTTCTAACAATACCGAGCAAATACCTAGCAATACCGAGCAAATCCTAAGCAAATACTGAGTTTTTTCTAGCAATACCGAGTTTTACTGAGTTTTTTCTAGCAATACCGAGAAAATCGCGAACATAGCATTTTCGGGTTCCGCTCCGTGTCAAGTCGTCGGGCCGCGCGGTTTAGAGTAAGAGCACGTGGCGACATGTTATTGGCGGCCGAACGTAGCTCTACGTCAGGTCAGAGGACGTAATAATTGTTCCTTGAGAGGGCCTCTGAGCCGGATCAGTCGATTGACAAAAATAAAATAAAAAAACTAAATTAAATATCAACGTATATGTTCGGACTCTCCAAAGAATAATTTCTCATCTTAACAACCCCGGAAGCTCACATAAACATTAAAAATTATAACACCGAATACGGCATTTATCCCGATAGCAACGAATACTGGCATTTATCCCGATAGCAACGGAACTACTAGCTGTGCAGAGCGCTCATGCTACTACCACTTAAAAATGCCCGCAAATTTCTGCCATCTCACTTACTCGAGGTCTCTTATTTTCAATCTCAATCTCGAGCACTAAAGTCAAATTGGAAGCTTCAATTCCAAAAATCGGATGCGCGTATGCACGACAACAACTTCCTGCACCCCTCGATCTGGTTCTTTTAGAGTGAATTTCTTTTTCGCTGTTTTGGGAATCTAGGGTTTGCCGAAACCATCTTCACTCATCTCGATGCCATGGCGATGCCCGGGGTTGACTTCAAGTGGTGAGTCCTGCGGCTCCTTTTTCCTCGGCTCTTCGAAATTCTGATTTTTAAGCCCTGTTTTTATTTTTTTTTATATTTTTTTTATTTTTTTCTGTACAGGTACGATGGGTTCTTCCTGTCTATGCTAGCGACCAGCATGTAAGCGATTTTTATTTATTTTTTTAATATTTGTTTGCTATTGTTACCTTTTGGGAGCAATATTGGAGACTTGTCAGCTGATGTTTTCGTGGCGGTATTTTGATAGTATAATCGTTTCGATCAAGTGGAAGCGGTACCATCTCTGCGTGCATCCTTTGCACATTTGGATTGTGGTGAGTTTCCTGCAATCTTTGTGTAAAAATGGTTTATTTCTGTTATGGTGGCCAGCTTAAGAGTTGATGCTGCCAGGTGGACTATTCTATCGTGTTCATGTTCAGGTTGCTGATGTTTCTGGACAATGGGCTTGCTGCGGGAATGGGTTTGTAAGAACTTTCTTTTTTTAGCAAGTTCGTATTCTTTTTTAAATTTTCTTAATTCAGGGATCTGAAATTACTGTGCTATAATGACCGCCATATTTCCTTTAACTGACTTATATAACATTAAGGGACAACGCATCATTTCTTTTTATGGAAAATCGAATTAAATATTTGTCAGGCCGGTGCACTTTGATTACACTTGATAAAGTATTGCGAGCTCAGGACAAACCTCTTTTTTCTATTATGCTATTTAAAAGCCCAAAACTGATATCCTGTTTTGCTTTGACATTTACCGGTATATACCACTATCCACAATGTTTAAGTTCGGCCAAGGATCACCTGTGAAAAGTCCTCAGCAGGTCTGTATTGTTGGTTGAAATGAATGTCAACTTGAAAGTGTTTTAGAAATAAGTATTTTAGTTAGCTTTGAAAGACTTTTGGGCCGAAGAGTGTTTAAAGCTGGACATTTCAAATCACCAAGCTGACTACCAAAAATGGATAATTTTCTAGTTTCATCTGATAAAGCGCTCTTTGACAGATATGTTGAAATGGGTTCCAATGGTATTTATTTCACATTAATTTGGCAAGACATCTGAAACATTGACCAATTTATTCCCTTATCTACAAGGTGTTTGTTACATGTCAAGCTTCCATCTTAGATGTGAAAATATTTATTTTGGTGTTTTAAAGATGTGTTGGTTTTGATTAAATTTCTTTACTTCTCCATTTTATACTTTTGACTGCTCCATTATAATTACATGAATGTGTTGAATTGATTACTCATTTAGATAGATTTTTTTTTCTTTTCCTATGTAATAAAATACATTTTTTTTCTCAAAATAAATTTGGATTCATGCCGGGTAGGTCTACTATGGAAGCCATACATTTATTGAGAGGCTTGATGGGGAAATATAGAGAGAATAAGGAGGATCTACATATGATATTTATTGATTTAGAGAAAGCATATGATAAAGTTCCAAGAGAAGTGCTATGGAGAGTTCTTGAAAAGAAAGAAGTTAATAACACTTATATTCAAATAATTAAAGATATGTATGTAGAAGCTATTAGTTGTGTTCAAACACAAGGTGGTTTGACCAAGTATTTTCCTATTTCGGTTGGATTACATCAAGGATTAACCTTAAGCCCATATCTTTTTGCTTTAGTCATGAATGTTCTCACTAGACATTTGCAAGAGGATGTACCTTGGTGTATGCTTTTTTAGATGATATTCTTATTGTTGATAAGATTAGAGAGGGAGTTGATGGTAAACTTGAATTATGGAGGTCAACCTTAGAATCTAAAGGTTTTCTCTTGAGTGGATCTAAAACTGAATATATGGAGTGTAATTTTAGTAGTAATAGACCTAGTGAGGAGATTGTGTTTTGTGCGATCAAGTCATTAATAAGAGTACACGTTTTAGATATCTTGGATCTATTGTTCAGAGTGATGGTGAAATAGATAGGGATATTATCAACAAAATTCAAGTTGGATGGTTGAAGTGGAGGAATGCATATGCTTGTTGTGTGATAGAAAAGTATCCCTCAAACTAAGAGAAAATTCTATAAGATGGTGGTGAGGCCTGATTGCTTTATGGTGCTGATTGTTGGCCATTAAAAGAGAAACATAATACTAAGTTAAGTGTTGCAGAGTTGAGTGGCTTTACCCTTAGAGATAGGATACGAAATTGTTGATTCTTGTTGAATATTGAATAGGTTGTTAAACCTAAGCTTATTTCCCAAGGCTTACCAAGAGGGGGGGGGGGGGGGAGGGGGTGAATTGGTAATTTTAAAAATTCTCTTGGATTTTAAAATTTGAAACCGATTGATTCACAAAGCAAGTTAATTAAAGTTTCAAAATAAAACTTTTCAATCACGGAATTAAAAACTTGCAGCAAGTAAGAAGCAAAAATTTAAATGACACAAAGATTTATAGTGGTTCGATCAAACACGACCTACATCCACTCCCTGAAGACTCCTTCTTCAGGTATTGCATTATTACCAAAGTGATTCTCTTTTTGACCCACAACAAGGCGGAGAAGCCTTTACACAATTCTCTTCCACCAATCCTCGGTGCGACAGAGTACCGTCGTCCTTTCACACCCTCTAAGTGTAGGCAAAGAAGCTTCGTCCTTTCACACTCTCCAAATGTCGGTAGAGAATCGTTGGCTGTTCACACTCTCCAAGTGTCTGCACAGAATCGGATCTTCTTCAAAGATCTTCTCACGAGTAATCTAGAAAGACAAGAAGAAGAGTGAAAAACACAAATCACACATAGAGATCCTTACCTTTGAGTAACCTTGTGATCCCTTCATATTCCACTAGGAAGAAATCTCTCTCAAACACTCTGTCACACTCTTTCAAACACTCTGTCACACTCTCTCCTTCAATCGCCCTTGAAAAATCATGAAGATAAGATCATTTACGTCAGTTTTTAGTAGACCTTTTATACAAAAGAAATGAAAATCGTCTAGAAAATTGAAGTTTTTAATTTTGAGCGTGCACGATCATACAGTACGATCATATGTTCGTACGTACGAACAGTTCAAATACTGTTGCGTACGAACCTGTTGTGAATCGGTACGAAATAATTTCGTACGCGATCATCGTCCGGTACGAACCAAGTTCGTCCGTGATGAATAGTATGAAAATTTTCAAATTTCATTTGTACGAAATGTTAGGACGTAATGAGCGAGAACGGACCCGAGACGTTCGTCCTTATACGAAATTGGAATCGTCCCGTACGATCCATACTTAATTTTTTTTTGTGAGAGCAGACCCGAGATGTTCGTCCTTGTACGAAATTGGGATCGTCTTGTACGAACCATACTTAGAAAAAAAATTTCGTGCGAGAACAGACCTAAGACGTTCGTCCTTGTACGAAACTGGGATCGTCCTGTATGAACCATACTTAGGAAAATTTTTTCGTGCGAGAACAGACCCGAGACGTTCGTCTTTGTACGAAACTGGGATCGTCCCGTATGATCCATACGAAAATTTTCATTTCTATTCGTTCGACTGCTCGTTGGGAAAAATAACTGACCAGATCGTCCCGTACAAAGTGATATCATACAATATGATCAGTTAAAAAATATGAATTTTAAACTCTCCCCGGTGTGTGTGCTCAGTTATTCAATTACAATCACACTCTGTCAGACTTAATAAAATGGAAAATACAAACTTCAATTATAATAAACTCTATATTGATCTTGATTTGAAGTCTTCAATAATATAGAGTATGATTTCCCTGAAATATTACTACACATAAGAGCAAAACAAATTTTTCAAAATATGTTAGGAGAAATAATAATCAAAACAATAATATTTGGAATCATAAAAAACATACAAGTTGCAAGAATATTAAACGGGAAAAATTAAGTAGCAACTATCTCAACAGAAATGAGCATATACGTGATAAGGTTGGAGTAGCTCCAGTGGTGGATAAGATTATAGAGTGTCACCTTAGATGGTTTGGTCACATAAAACGGCAGCTTTCCGATGACCCGGTTAGGAAAGTAGAGGTATTAGATTTGACTTATGTTAAGAAAGGTAGAGGTAGACCTAAAAAGACTTGATTAGAAAATATTAGAAATGATTTTTCTTTATTATATTTAAACAAGAATTTGATTTTTAACAGGACACAATGGAGAAAAAAGATTCATGTATCTGACCCAACGTAGTGGGACAAAGGCCTGATGTTGTTGTTGTATGTTTAATTTAGGGATGTCAATTTTTGACACGACCCGAAACACGACCCGAACCCGACCTGGAAAAATCCGGGTTCGGGTCAACCCGAACCCGAAACGGGTCGGGTTCGGGTTGAACAAATCAACCCGTTTTAAAAATCGGGTCGGGTTTGGGTTGACCCAGTAACCCGAAATTGACCCGAAAACTCATATTTGACCCAAAAACCCAAGATTAACCCGTTTTTGACCCGAAAATCGAATATTGACCCGATTTTGACCCGAAAATTAGCAATTTTAGGTCAATTTCGGGTCATTCGTGTCGGGTCAGGTTGACCCGGACCTGAATCGGGTTGGGTTCGGGTCCGGAAACCTGACCCGTTTTTAAAAACGGGTCGGGTTCGGGTTGACCCGAACAGTGCCAGGTCAGTTTTGGATTCGACCCGAACCCGACCCGCAGACCCGAATTGACACCCCTGGTTTAATTATTACAGTCAATTTATTATAGGTTTTTATGTATGCTTTGTAAATATGCATTTTTTGGAAGATAGAGAAGTTCTTATATTTTCTTTCAAGTATAAATGACAATTCATGATGTTACCTTTTTTGTTTAAATGTGAACTTGGTCATATTGATGGGCATGGCATGATTGTGGGTGTGATGGGGATTTGATATACATAATACATTTGGAATGATGCCAGCAAATCACTGTTTCTGGAAAAACCTTTTAGAGAAATGAACATTAATTCCCAAATAAATGAACATCATTATATGGTTTGACTATGACGTGGAAGCATGCTACACTTTAAAATCATGGAATTGGGATAGCGCGCGCGCGCACACACACACACATATATATATATATATATATATATATATATATATATGTTTTGGAACTTCATATATTTTCACTCACTCTTCCATTTAGTTATTGGTGATACCCTCCTCTTCTAGGATGTAATCTTTAACTAAATAATCATATAGTGATAAGTTTTAATATTTGTGAAATCACTGTAGCTTACTTAAATTTCTCTTTTTTGTTTGGCTGTTTAAGAACTGTAAAATTTTAGATGCCTATGAATGTCTAAACTTCTCACATAACTTTTCAGCAATTTAGGCACTGGTGGTGTAGCCAATGTTCAAGAAATGCAATGGTTTAGGTGGAAGGAATTGGTGGCAAGCACCATAAAGCTTGTTAAGAGTAGAACGACTCTATGGGTCAAAAAATATCATTTGAAACCTATGTTGCACCGATACGGATACGGCGACATGGATACGACACCATACGGATACGGGACGCGTCAATTCTTAAAAATATAGGATACGGGTACGGCGCAGACACGACATTATAGTTTATAAATCATACATAAAAATTAAGAAAGCAATCAAAGCATAATATTTGAAATTACAAAAAAAAAATGACAACAACATCATTTGTAGCCTTATAGTTTATCATATCAAAATATAAGTATTAAATGTCTAGTACAACAACAAAAGCATAAACATAAATTGTCTAGCACATGAAGTTTCAACTATTCAATAGAAGGAAAGATATGATTAGCTTCTTCAGTGGTTTGTCTTTGAACTTTTATATCATTTTCAATAAATATCATAGCTTCTAATTCAGGCTCATCAAGTGAAAGATTAGTAATTTCTAATATTCCCATATCATCAAGAGACTCAAATTCATCTCGAAAATGAGAGAACCTTGCTCGCAGCCGTGGAAGTAAGTACTACATATATATTTTTTTTTTCGGAATTCTTTTTGTTTTTCAACGGACACGCATATCGGATACGCGTGTCCTTTTAAAATTAAATAGTATTTTAATTGGATACGGCTTTGGCGTATCCGACACGTATCAGTGGCGTATCGGAGGCGTATCCGTGTATCGGTGTATCAGATACAGCACGCCTTCGTAAATGGGAGTATCGGCGCAACATAGTTTGAAACTTTATTAAAAATCTCTTGTGTTGGTCAAAAGAAAAAAGTACAAAGATTATAAAGACCGGACAAGAGGATTGTATGGTGCTTTAACATGGTTTGATTTTTTAATTAAAGTTGATATATTAAAAATAGATGGCAATTATAAACATCTTGAAATAGATGACTGGTAAGAAGTTTTACATAAATATTTAATTTGTTAATGTAATTATAAACATCAATATTGTATGATCTTGAAAGGAAAGTAAAGGGAAATAGGTGGCACTTTAGGCATAATTTATTTGATTCAGGAGTAGAGGTGATGTAGAACATTTAAGGTCCATGGTTTCTAATTAAGATATGCTAGATGCAGAAAGCCATGCATAACATGCACAAAATTTATAGGTCAATTTGTTCACTACTTTTGATGAAAAGTGAATATATGAAAGAGATCATTAAGATGAAAATCCATTGGCCATCAATGAATCAAAATTAACAATTATGAAAGCCACAATGATTGAAATCCTCACACTTGTTGAAAATCAAATTGTATCAAATTTAAGGAGAAATAATCTCGCTTGTAGAAAACTAGATTTTATCGAATTCATGAAAAAGGAAAAATATGAGGGAATAATTCATCAAGAGCCAGCTTCATCTTTGTGTAAAGAGTTAATCTGTCCCATTCTGGAAATTCTTCAAGTTTCTCACTTGATACAAGATTTGAATCCTAGAAGTAGAAAGAATCATGCATCCTACTAGAATCTTATTCTAAATTAAATCGATTGAGTTTTATACACATCTAATCTCTCATATTTATAATCATAAAGCTTGTTTAAAAATTCCTTTTGTTAAGCCCTGAAGAAATCAATAGCAAAATTGATGTAAGAGGTTGTATAGGCTCTCCCTGGGAAGAAATTGAAGGAAGTGGTTGAAGAAATGACTAATAGAAAGCTGCAGGAGGTCATTGAATGAGTCAAAGAATAAGAATCCTAGGACAAATAGAATTTACAAGACCCAATCATTTGAATGATGTAGAGAACATGGTTTTTATTGAAGCAAAAACAACAAGAACGAGTCGCATTTGGTATGCCACTAGGTAATATACCAGAAGAGGTTGTTGAACATAGGGCTCATGAAAAGCTTGATCGCACTTGAATAAGTCGTAAGATTTGCAATAATAGTGAGACGCCTATGATGGACTCGAAGCTTAAAGACCAAGAGAAGGTTGCAAAATGTATTGTCTCAGGGGCTAGATCAATTCTGGATGGCAAGTCCTAATAGACGCACTATTATGCCATTGATTATTTTTCTTAAATTTATAAATGATCCATTTTTGGTAGAATTGCTTTATTTTCTCTTATTTTGATTAGGAAAGAGATGTATTGAAATGGAAATTAGAAAGTTCCCGGTCCATGCCTTGTCAGAAAGAGATGCACAACTAAAGTCTGCTTCAGTAAAAAAACAAAAAACATCAATAAATTAAGAGGTTTTTTTATACTTACATGAAAAGCCTACTCTCAGTCGCTTTTTCCTATATCTTTTAGCTAAATTTTTTAGCCTAGTCTTGATGTGACTTACCACCAATGAAAGATTCATTTAAGATGTTGGAATAACCTCCTAACCTGCCATGAAGCTATTCCATAGTTGTTTCAAGACTTGCTCGGACATAAACATGCTGGGATTGTCTCACTTAAAAGGGAAAAGCTCTGGCCAGCAATCTGTAATCTCTTTCCTTTCCCTTTATTCACTTACTAGGAGCTCTCCTACCCACTCACACGTTGAATGGCTAGGTTAGTTTGCGCTGGAGAGTAAGAAATACAGGGCATAGGCTCAAATCTCATCTAATTGGTTCTTGAAAAGAAAAATTCAATTTTTGAAAACAAAGAATAGAAAAACAATAAGGAAAAATAGGTGTGAAGATTTTGATCCCAAGGGAATCGTGGGTTGTTGAAGTTTCTTGTTGTCAATGAAAGCTGGGTTATTTGTAAAGTGAGAAGCCAACTGCAGCCGTAGTGGAGCCGGCTGATCTAGAATGTGCGATCCACTGTAGCCAAATAACCTGCTACTTGCGGTAAGTGAGGGCTGCTTTTTGCGGCAAATGGATGATGGATGGTATGTTGGCTAAAATGAGGGGCTGGTTCTTGCGGCAGGTGGGGTTTCTTGCGGTAGGAGCTACAGGATGGGGAAGTGATATTTAGAGAACTCTCAATAAGAGCGCTAATTTTCTATGCTTCTTGATTGAATCAAGAAGGATAGGACACCTTTTGAGTAGGTGGAGATTCCTAGAGGAGGAAGAAGAGAAAAGAGAAGAAGAGGGAGAGAAAAAAAACCTGAATTTCATTTCCATGCTGTTAATTACAGCAGGGGGGGGGGTTATTGTAGGCATGTAAGAGTGAAAAGTAAGAGGGTCAACTTTCTAAAATAATAATAAACTAGTTTACAAAAATAATCTTGATGTTATAAGTTTAATTCTAATAAAACCATTAGTTGATTCAGTCCTTGGACCATTTTCTAAATCGGGTGTACACTATAAACTTTGAATTGTTTTCTCGAGCTTCTTTTTCTGATTTTTGAATCTAATCTTTGTTGACGAACATTTTTGTAGTGACCCGACCCTAATCGAGCTCAACTAGGCTCGATCGCACTCGATCAACTCAATCGATCGTCGTCGAGGCGAAATTGACCCAAATTAAATCCAATTTAATTTAATTAAAATCAAATCAATTCAAATCGAACCCCGTCGAGCGTTGTCGAGCCCAATTCAACGCAATTCGACGCCGGAAATTAAATTGATTGGACCCAATCGGATCCAAATTGACCCAAATCTGTTCGGGTCGAGTCAAATAATTTGTCAATTTTGCCTGAATTGGGTTCTCAAAATCAAAATTCTGATCTATGGCTGAGATTTTATCTCAAATCCAGCCCTACTTTGTGTCAAATCCATCAGAAAATCTACTTAAGTGGTATATCCTTCGTTTTGCGAAATGAGGGAGTCAGATTGGACACACTTGAGCGGCAAGTCGGCCCCTTTGCGTGCACCTCTAAGACCACGAGAGGGAGTAGTGGGGAGCCATTCGGCTCCCTGTTGTTTTCGTTCGTCTGTCCCGAAGAGAGAGCGAGAGAGCCAAAGAGCGGGAGCAAGAGCCCAGTCCAGGCGGAACTCCATTGCACGTCCAGGGCATCGTTCGCATGACTTCCCCCTTATCTGCGACCTCCCAACCGTGCGGAAACAAGGCCTGACCCCGTCTGGGCCTTTGGCCTAGCTTCCCAGGGTCCGTTCCTCCTCATTTACCGGATCTTCCAAAGCCAGTGTTGTATTCTCTTCATTGTGTGGAGAAGAGTGAAGTAGAAGAGCCGCTCAAGCGTTTTTAAGACTGAAAACCTGCTGTAGGTGGCTTCTCCACCCTTCGTCTTTCAACTCCGGCGAGTTTGTAGCAATTTGGAGGTTGTTAGAAGTTTCCAAACAGCAAGGGAAGTCTTCCAAACCTCCCAAACAACGGTTTGGAGACTTGAGAGCGCCCTGGACAGCAAAGGAGGCATCCAGAGTGTCTTGGACAGCGGCGGCAACGTCCGGAACAGCTTGGACAACGGTCTTCTTCCCTCGGAGCAGCTTGGACAGCGATCCAGAGCTTGGATTGGAGTGCTAGGACAACCCGGGAGAGGTAAAACACTAAAACTTAGGAGAAGCCCTAAGGCCCTCTAGCCGTTGATATGTGGTTGACGTCTCCAAGCCTTAGGTCCTTAGAAAATTTTTATTTTTGCTCTCCCAAAATCCTTTCTTGGCTGTCCCCTTCGCAAAACAGTGAAAACTTGGCGGTTTTCATTTTTTGGCTCTCATGTGAGAGTCCGGAGAGGATGTTGACGCGTGTAGAGGTATTGGTTTGATATCCAACACCTCTCAAATGCATGTTTGTGCATTATATTGAGCTCAACACTTTCACCTACATTCAAACCCTATAGGGTATGTTATTATTCGTATCCCAATTGAATTTGTAGCTCGCATATCCTCCCAAATTCCACATTGTATACATGTTCCTACTCAACACTAGTGTCATGACAAATAGACATATGATTTAGGAGTTTGGTAAACCTTGTGGAGTTTCTCATAAGCCTTGCAATATATCTAAAATATTTTTGATGCCTTGTTGTAGGATCTAATGTGAATCTCAAAGGTTCATTTTGAAAATCCTAGAGCAAGTGTGTTTGATCAAGCTCACTTTTGAATATTTTGTATAAGTTATGATAAAAAAAGTTTATGGCTAATTATTTTTGTTATGCAAATTTTCTAAAGTTTGGAAACTCATCTCTATGCCTTTAATAAATCAAATCATATCAAAAGTGATTTGATGCCTTTAAAGCTTCAAATGCATGTTTCTTATTATGTCATGATTCAAGCTATATGCTATATACTTATTGCTTAGATTAGTGAGTCTATTAATTTGTAAATTTTTCCTAAATCTGCTCATTTAATCGTAAGTGTTGGTAAAATTAATTTGGAGTATTTTATGGACTCCGAAAGCCCATGATCATTGCTCCATCACACTAAGGGATTATTTAACATTTTTCTCTTATTTTTTAGATAATATGACTAGATACATGCTCTCAAATTTCTAAATCATATTAGATTTGATTTAGGGAAAACCTCTTTCATATAGCCCTTTCGATAATGCTATAGGTTGTCTTCCAAATTCAAGTTGTAGGACCAATCACTCCTACCCAAATAATGCCAAAATTGATTTGGAGATCGTTTCAATGCATTGGAAGTTCTCTAGTAGAGTCTTCTCTTCCTCACGCATGATAGTTTGGAGCACCTCAAGGCTCCAAACACTTCATTGCATGAATCATTTTGACTTAGGACCAAGATCCTAGATTCGTGACATTTTGTTTGTTGATACAAAATCAACAAGCATTCGTCCATTGCCCTTCATGCATGATAACTTTTTAGCTTAGAATTAAATTCCAAGTCTTTCTACATTATTTGTTGAGACCCAAATCAACAAACATGCGTACCTCCATGTGGAATATTTTGGAGCCTCTCTAAACTTCAAATGTCCCATTACATGGATCACTTAAGCTTGAAACCAAACTTTCAAGCCCTCTTACTTTGTTTGTTAGAACCCCAAAATCAACAAACACTACCCCCATATGTGATATTTTGGAGTTTCTCTGAGCTCCAAATGTCCCATTACATGAATTATTAAGGCTTTAGGAACAAATCCTAAATCTTCCCCTTCCATTTGCTAATAACACAAATTTAGCAAATGAATGTGTCTCTCCTCTCATGTATAGTGATTTGGAATTATTTAGAATTCCAACACTTCATTATATGAAAACCTTGAAGCTTAGAGCCAACCCCCAAGCTTCCTCTTTCATTTGTTGAAACTAGATCAACAGGTGAACATTCTCTTTAGGCATAAGACCCCAAGCTTAGCCTATCTTATTTACCTAACCCAACTTAGGTAGATGAGCTTATATCATCGAGTATGAACTCGATGATTGCTTCTTGATATGTAGTTCCAAAACTGCAAATCATTTCTCTCTTATACATGACGTGTGGAGCCTCCTCAAAGCTCCAAATACTTCATTGTATAAATCTTATATCCTCAGGATGAAAATCCTAGGTTCATTTTATTGCGCTTGTTGACACAAAATCAACAAGTCGACATCATTCTTTTCCTTGGATATGTTAACCTAGGTTTCTCTAAAATCCTAAATGCATGCCAAGAGACCTTGCCAAATTCCAAGTTCTTCTATCTTTTGTTTGTTGGAAACATAAAATCAACAAGCAACTACCTCCTTCGCACATTGTTTGGGACTTCCTCAAAGTCCCAAATGCTTCATTGCATAACTCTTATAACCTTAGTATGAAAATCCTAAGTTCATGTTATCTTGCTTTTTGGTACAAAATCAACAAGTTAACACTATCCTTCCATCCTATTCATTGGAACACAAAAAATCAATGAATAATCCTCCCAAACATAGGACTCAAACCTTGATTTTCTCCATTCACTTAGCCTAAATTAAGTGGATGATAACCTATCTTTGGATACCAAATGTCCAAAGTGTATCTTCAATTAGCAACTTTTACATTGCATTCTAATCATTATCTCCTATGAGCCAAGATTATAGCAGAACTTGTTCTTTCATCCTCCCAAATCTGGATTGAAAGATATATCCCTTTTCTTTGAATATAAAATATTCAAAGAAACATTCAAGAAATTTTGTAACTTCCAAGTTACATCTCCTCCCTTTAACCCCAAAGTTTTGTGGAGTTTATTAGATCATTTATTAAGTCAAAGCTTGATAGAAGATCTTTTGTCCCTTAACCTCAAAGTTATGGAAGAATTTGCAGCCAACAAAATTCTCTCATTGGGTAAAAATAACTCATATTCCTATATCGAATATATGAATGTTAATCTCATTTCTTCCCCATTCTCCCAACCCATGTTGGGTGAATGAACCCTTTTCTTTGGGCACCTAAAAACACAAGGAACCCTCATGATGCGTAGTGCAAATCTACGTGCCTCATTCTCATATCTACCCAACACAAGTTGGGGAAATGATTTCCTTCAAAGTTGTAGGAAATATTAAAGTCCTTATTCATCCTCTCAAACCCAAAATTGGGCGAATTTACATCTTCCACTTAAATATCAAACGTTCAAGGGATTTTCCCTCAACTTGCAACCCATAAGTTGCTTGTTTTTTCCCCCTTTCTACAACTCAAATATTGTAGGAAGGTGCTCCCATTCTCCTAAGATAAACTAGGAGAGTGTATATTCTTCTTTGAGTGTTAAACGTTCAAAGAACTTCCAAGAGTTTGTAACTTCAAGTTGCATCTTGTCCTCTTTCATCCCTTTAACTCAAGTTGGAGGAATGAATCTCCTCTCTTTAAACACCAAACGTTCAAGGGATTTCCATGAGTTGCAACCTCTTAGTTGCATTTCCTCCACCATCTTCTATAAACCTAAATTATAGGAGAACACTCAAACTTCCTTCCACTCTCCTAAACCCAAATTAGGAGGGTGTATCCCTCTCTGCGAACATCAAATGTTCAAAGAGCATTCAGAACTGTACAACCCATAAGTTGTACCTTCTTTTCTCCTTCTACAACTCAAAAGGAATTGTAGAGATCGCTCTCATCCCACTAACTCAAGTTAGAGGGGTGAATGTCCCTTTCTTTTTGAACACTAAAATGTTCACAGAGATCTTTCCGGCTTGCAACGTCCAAGTTGCATTTCCCCATTTCTTCTCTACAAATCAAAATTGTAGAGAAATCCTCTCTCCCTACAATTCAAGAGTTGTAGTAAATTCCGGCATTCACTCAACGAACATTGAATGAACCAAATATGTCTGCTTATTGATGTCAAAACTGACAAGTATTCTCATCTTCCATTTCTTTCCTCCAACCCAAGTTGGACGAACAGATTCCGTTATTTGGACGACACCCAAAAGTCCATATAACTCGTGATGACTTGTAACCAAAATTACAAGTCATCCCTCTTTTCTTTGGGCTATAAAAGGTCTAAGGAATTCTCCCAACCTTAGCCTAAAAGCTATGAGTTTAATCCATCTCTCCTCCAACTTCCAAGTTGTACGAAATTTTCCCTCTCTTTAACTCCAAATGCTAAAGGGAGTTCTCCAATATTTAGCCCAAAAGTTAAATGTTGAAGTCATGTATTCTCTTTCTAGACCTAAAAGCTAGTGAAAACCTTCCAACACTTGGCCCAAAAGCTATGTGGACTCCCTTTTCCCCCTTCTTTAGCCTCAAAGCTAAAAGAAGTATCAATTACTCTTTTAGCTCCAAAAGCTAGGGGGGGATTCTTCCAAAATTTAGCTCAAAAGTTACTTGTTGGACACATTTTCTTTAGATTCAAATTCTAAGTGAAGTACCATTAGTGTGACACACCACACAAGTTTCACACACTTAGGTGCATAACCCCTTAGGCATGCTAGGATTATGATTTTTCTTTGTGTGCACATGTGATTGATGACTTGGTGTGAATGTCCTTTTGGATTGTCTGCGTTGTGGGCACTTGCCCTTAAGTGGTTAGTATAAAAATATATACATGCTTTTTCGTGCAGGTGGCCATGTCCAGAAGGGGGTAAAATAAGTCATGATTATTTTAATACTGTTTGCTTGAAGGCGCTGCTTAAAACCCCCCAAGAGGCATGACCAATAGGGTAGGAGCAGATGCTTGACACTCTAAGTGCTAGGCAAATTTTGAATGTGATGTGATTATCATATAAATTATCTTCTAACTCTGTTTTGCAGACTTGAGTATTTTTCATTTCCTATCATGTATTTGATTAATCTAGGATGCAAAACTTGTGGGATTTGGACTAGAAGGAAATGTGGATCGAGGAGGGATGTACTCTTTTGGAGGTGAAGCCTAAAGATCCACTTGAGAGTTAAAGTTTGAAGACCCCCACAAATAGAGTCTGTAATCTATTAACTGGGTTGTATAATGACAGACAACTCAGTTGTCAAAATTGTTTGTAATAATTGGGATATTACTTGCACTTTTATTTTAGTTTATTCACATGCATGTGTTGTTTGTTTACTAGGTGAGCAAAAGAATAGCATGTTTTTCCTAGGTTTTTTCTATTTTTTTGTTTGGGTGTGGACTAAACTGTTTCATGTGGTAGACTCTTAGGACAAAATAAGCTTTCTACCCTTTAAAATATAATCAATCTAAAAATTGATTTTGGATCCATGATTTTTTAATAAAAGAAAATTGCATGGCTCCCTTTTAAGGAACCAAGTTTTCCAAATTTAAAACAATCATGCATGGACAAAGATGTCTTATGCAGAAAAGCCCCCTTAAGGATTAGATAACAAAAATCTACTTTCTTTGTGAGTCAGCATCTACATACCCTACATACACAGGCATCTTGACCTCAAAGCCAAGTTGCAAGCCATACTTTCTAAATAAAACAACCCTCCACTCATATGCATTGAGGCCATAAAGCATGATTTTAAAAGCATTTAGGTGGGTCTAGCTGGTAGTCCTTTCCAGGCAGGATAATAAATCCATAAGTCGGGCTAGCTATAACTCATGTGAGGTGTAGCTTATAAGTCCCTTTTGCATTCTGTTAGACTTAGGTTCGAGACACTACTTCTCGGTAGTTCTCACCTTAGTTTTAGGATTCGAGGCAAATGGTTGATTCCAATCAACATATAAGTCCTCATCTTCCGGGCAATTCCTCCAGCATGTGTTGTTGGAATGTAAGCCCCAACCTTCTAATGAAAATGTTAACTTAAATAAAAGTTAGATTTCTAAAATGTAAAGTTCAACATAGGGCAGTCCGAGCACCTCTGAGATTTCTCAGAATCAAGTGCTCCTATTTCACCTTCTTTGGCTCTCATTCCAAAATCTGATTCTAAGTTGATTAATTTTTCCTTGAATCTCCTAAAGGTCAAAACCTTTAAGCAAGACTTTAAATAATTCAAAAAAATTAAACTTTAGCCAATATTTGAGTGACTCTCAAAATGAAGAAAACTACTAGTTTAATCAAAAGTCTTCTCAAGTCAAAGCTTGATATAATTAACCATAGGGGCTTGCCACTATGGGACGTCTGTACCCCAAAAATAAATAAACCCAGGGGAACCTCTTTTTAAAATTGTAAATTTTATCATTGAGTTTATAAGGAAATAATATTTTTACCCTTTGGAATAATATATCATCATTGTTATGCCGTACTCAATCATAAAGTATGCAATCCGTTTGGGATAACAAAAATTCTCCAACAATCTTCTCCTTATTTTTATCGTATATGCATCGAGAGTAATGTATTGGTGCTTAACATACATCTCTTATTGTCTTTTATGTATTATTCAACACCAAATGAACATGCACAGGAGATTTTTGAAATGAAGAAACCAAGTTGTTTCTGAAATAAAATATCTGGACAATTGTAAAAATTAAAGAAACAGAATACTGAGGATGGGGCAGGTTTGGGAGTTGCAATTATAGAATTGAATAGGGGAAGTGATATCTTTTGGAAAAGGTCTAGATGGGTTATTTATAAGTTCAGGTTTTGATCTGGGGTTTTCCCTAGAAGATGAAATAATAATTGCTGATTTGACAACTATGGTAGCATTTTTATGCTAAATGGAAAAAATAAAGCCTTGAATATATATATATATATATTTTAAAAACTTTTTATATCATTATATTTAGGCGTGTTACTATTTGATACAAGTTGTAAACAGGATTAATTACTAATTTCATGTAGGAAAAGTTTTAAAAAATTTTATGAAGTATATGTGCACAGGGTATTATTTGTATGGTTGGCTTACATTTGGGTAAATGTTAATTAAGAACTTACTTTCCGCAAAAATATTTTTAGGGATCTTGGCTGGCAACAGCGGTATGCACGATTTTACGGCAGGATTGTGGTTCTTTCAGTTATTGCTCTAATTCTTTATCCTTTTCTTTGGGTTTGGACTGTGGTAGGCACATTATGGTTCACCAGTGCAAATAGCTGTGTAAGCTTTTTTTATTCTTGTCTGAGATTCACATTTAATAACCATACACAAAATTTCATGATTGTCTAATAATTGGCATAATTGTTATTAATGATTGCAGTTGCCAGAACAAGGGCAAAAGTGGGGTTTCCTTATTTGGTTGGCTTTCAGCTACTGTGGTCTGCTGTGCCTTGCTTGCATGTCTGTTGGAAAGGTTCTTGATTCTTTAACCTTTAGGAATTTGATCCCTGATTCTTGAATTGAAAGTAGTTCCTTTTCTTTATCTAAAGGGATAGCATGTTGTATTCTGTCTTATCTTTGTTTTTCTTTTTTGGGTATTGAAAAACTTTTTTTGTATTCAGTTTTGTTCAAGAGGAGAAGTCTTGTGCAATTATTTTTTTAAATTATACAAATACTTTCACTGAACTTGTCTCTATTATGCACGAGTTCTACATTCTATGTCAACTTAATGGTTGCACTTAACTTAAAACAACTTGGGGGAGCTCAAGGCAGCAGCGGTGTAAATTCAATTTCTTTAATTGCTTGGGTCACCGAAAAATAAGCTGGTAACTCTTTGAACCCAGGTTATTTTTTAAAAGTAAGTTGAATAATACTTAGATTGCTTTAAGGTTAGTGGGCCGTGGATAGCGTTTTGGTTTGTGGGTGTGTAATCAGGCAGTTTTCTAGTCATATTCAGCTTGGTAGGCTTTTGACACTATCATTCAAGTTGGGTTGGTTAGTGCCTTTGTTTTTAGTGGACTGGTGCACTAAACTGGTGTAAACTCTCACAATGTCACTTATCAACATTCATGTTCAATGTACTGTTTGGCATAAGAAATTCCTAAAAATGGTGCAATAAACCTGTGTATTTAGAAATGAATTGCAACTCTTTAAAAAATTGTTTTTTTGGAAGTTGCTTTCCTTTCTCATGGAAAGCTGCTATTTCTGTAATTAAGTTCTAATGAAAAAGTTATACCTTATATTCTCATTTAAAATTAAGGCATTAAATACAATCCAAAATTATTATTTTTGATGAGGATTTTTTTGGTTGAATACGGATATCATGTTATTTTTATTTGTTCCTGCTTGCTTCGGAATCAGTATTAGAATAAAGAATATGCAATTCCTTAAATGCCCAATGCCTTCTTTTTTTATGCATATCAACTTATAGAGGAAGGATTTTTAAGTTCTAATAAACATTTTCCCTTTTTCATCTAAAATAAAGGCTTGAAATAAATACCAAAACCAAGGTTCTTGACGAGGAAACTTCTTTTGTCCAGTTCAGCCATATATTTTGTTTGTATTTGTCTGCTTGCTTGCCATGAAATCAATATTATAAGAAATACAGAACTTGTATACCACAAACTGCTCATGATGAGCTTGAGTCAACCGAACTAGGTAAAAGAAATTGATCTCATGGGTCAATCAAATTGGATCAGACCATTCAATAGCTACATATGAGCTCATCTTAAATCTAGAAAGCTTTTATACATATCTCATGTAATTAAAGAGATATAATTATATCTCTCTTTTTTAGCAAGATTTTATTAGGTTGTAATATGTCTTTCAGTCAAGGTTTAAAATTGCGTAAATAAGCCTCGAGGCGTTTTTCGTCCGTGAGGCGAGGCGTAAGCCTCGAGGTGGTGTGAGGCGTAAGCCTCACCGACGAAGAATTGCATAAATGAGAATTTAATTGTTTTAGCAAGTAAAAAAATAGTAAGATTCTATCATACAATAAAAACATCTAAATGACAATTAAAATTAGGGAAAAGTAAGAAAATAAATGCAATAAAATCATGTCCAAAAGTACAAAACTACAAAATATTAGTCTATCAAAACTCCCAAAGTACAATTAAGAAATAATATATATATAATCCAATCATGTCCCATCACTAAATGGGTCTTCAAGGGAATCTTCTCACCCCTTCCTCCTCTCCTATAGAGTCCAATGTCTTCCAATCAAAGCATGCACTCATGAACAAGTAGACTAACACTAACAACTATTAGTAAAGATGATGAATAGAACAATATGCCGGACTGCCGGGGGTCTAAGGGGGCGTTGCCCCCTGACGGGGTTCGACCTGCCCGGTCAGGTCGCGGGGTCAAGGGGCATAATTGTTCCGAGCATGTACTGAGCGGTACCGAGCATATACTGAGCGGTACCGAGCATATACTGAAGTTCTATTTGTTTTTGAAACTCGTAAGTTGTTTTTATGGGAAGATACCGAGTGGTACCGAGCATGTTCCTTAGCAGTACCGAGCATGTACCTAGCGGTACTGAGTAGTACCAAGCATGTACCTAGCAGTACCGAGCAAATACCTAGCTGTACCGAGCATATACTGAGCGGTACCGAGCATATACTGAGCGGTACTAAGCATATATTTGAGGCGTACGCCTCAGCCAGAATTGCGCAATTGCGCCTCTGAGGCGCGCCTCAGTCCAAGTGAGGCGTACGCCTCTGCCAGGAGAGGAATTGCGTAAGCCTCGAGGCAGTTTTGGGTCAAATTGCGCAGAGGCGCGCCTCTTATTGCACAATTTTAAACAGAGCTTTCAGTTATTTACTTTTTAATGTAATTCTTATTATATAGCCTTGTCCTTACTCCCACCTATACATATGGGTTAGAGGGTAAGCCTAAAAACACACAAAACAACTTGTCTCAACCTTTCTACTTTTGTGTAATGAAATCACCTAGTTTTTCTCCTATTCTTTCCCTCTCTATTTCTTGTTCTCTACTTTTTGTAGCAATTTTGTAAGGTCTGAGTATCGCCCATGGACAAATTTGAATTAAATATCCTAAAAGGTGTGATAAGCTTGGAATTATGCAAAGGACCAGAAGCCAAGCTTTGTGACTACAAAATAGATGACACTTTCTCTTAAGAGGTGAGAATTAATTTGGTGTTTACTCTCTCAAGAAGCAAAATCAAGTTCAAGCCAAGTGAAAGATGGGATTTAATCAAATTATACTAGGGGAACTTGATGTATACTCCTAGAACTCGATAGTTAGAACTTTACACTTGGTTGACTCGATATCTAACAAATACTTATCAAATACTCAGGAATTTAGTGCTTGATGAATTCAAATTTATGAATTGGTAAACTCATTCCTCACTTAGAAAGTTTCAATTTTTATTTAAAAAATAATAAGAAAATAAATAAAACTTACAATGAAGTGGATTCTAAAAATTCAAAAATCACCTTTCAAATTTAAACTTGATCAACTTCAAACACAAGAGAGTTGACATATTGACACCCCATATCTACATTGGGAAAACTTTTTGTCACGACCCGGCCCGGAAGCTCCATCTAACGAGGCGGGTACGGAAAGTCGGACGATAAAATTCATTAACATAATACTACAACATTCATGATAAAGAGCCACTAAAACACAAAATATATATTACCTGTTGTCATTTGCACCTCGTCTTCTGTAAACATGTTCTTCTCTTTCAGCCATTATTTCTTTAGGAACTTACCTGAAACATTTAAACTTGTGGTTTGAGTTTACTAAGTAAACTCAGTGGGTAACTATATAAATTTATCATTATAATATAATTTAACATATATTCTATCCTTTCTTAATCTTGTTTCTTTCAATTCATTAACTTAACACTTCTTTGAATATTTTCATTTAAAATAATTTGAAGCATTTGTTATCTTTAATATTTCATTTATATTTCCTTTTCTCATTTAATTTGCACAGGAGCACTGTCTCAAAGTACCCAAAGGTACAATCTTTTCCATTTGATTTCCTTTTCTCATTTTCATAGAAATTTCCTTTTCCTTTTTCGTGCACGAGTACGGCGTCCCCAGCCAGTACCATAAGGGGGTGACTCCTGTCGTTTTCAATACCCTTTTCCTTTATTTTTTTTTCTTTTCTTTTCTCATTTTCATCATTATTGATACAATTGCATACAACATATCTTACTTGTATCTCTATAAATATTACTTATCATTTGCATATACGAATCATATACATGTGTATGTTTTCTTTCTAAACTTTACTTTCTATTTCTTTGATATACTCATAACATATCCTTTTTCTTTTCCATAATTGTACTCATACATGTCGTTGCTTATTTTAGTTAATCATTTCTCCAAAAGTAGGAGAAATCATAAATCTAAACAATTTCGCATATACTATTTTCTAAATGAAAATAGAATTGAAATAAAGAAATTTAAACTTTTATAAATACCCACTTTGAACTTTTCAGGTCGTCGATGCTTGATATAAACTTGAATCAATTTCTCTTCTTCCTGTTGAATTCTCGCAGGATCAACACATACAACTTGATCTTTCACTTTCTAAAACCTAAATTCATATAATGATTTTCATATAAATAAAATTGTGATTCGATAACAAGTATTAATAATTCACTTACAATTGAGAACTTCTCAAACTCCCAAAATCCCTTCTCTTCCAATTTCCTTTTTTTTTTTTCGCTACAATCTCTTCCCTATCCTTCAAGAAATATATATCGCTCACTTTAAACGAAGTAGGAGAAGAATTTATAAGAAAATTCGAAAGAAATTCAACAAACCTTTTTCCTTATTTTTCTCTCGATCGTTTCTTCCCTCTCGATGCAAATTCTTCCAAAATAGCACTTCTTTAACTGTGAGAAAGAAAAGGAATGATCGATTCTTATCATCGAAGAAGATTATTCGCTAAAATTGGAAAAACGAAACTTACTTCGCTCTCCCACAAAGCCCTCGGTCGTCCGCCCGTTCCGCTCCCTTGTGTCGTTCGCGAAAAACAGCGACCCTGGATGGGTCGCGACGTCTAATATTAGGCGGGTGGCCGGTTCGGTTGAACCAGCCACCAACCGGTTCATAACAATCTCCCTTATAAAATTTCGTCCTCGAAATTAAACAAGTATAATGAAACATACCTTAGTTAAAAAGATGAGGATATTGACTTCTCATTTCTGTTTCCTTCTCCCAGGTGGCATCTCTTTCTAATCCGTGCTTCAACAAAATTTTAACAAAAGGTATTGCTCTATGCCTCAGTTGTTTTACATCATAATCCAGTATTCGTTCAGGTTCTTCAACATATTTTAAATCAGGTCGCAATTTAATTGATTTAGACTGTATTCTCTTAGAATCATCTGAGACATACTTCCGAAGCACTAATATGTTAAACACATTATGAATTCCTTGCATGTGTGCTGGTAGATCCAATCTGTATGCCATATTCCCAATCTTTTCAATAATTTCATAGGGACCTATGAATCTTGGGCTCAACTTCCCTGTCTTTCCAAACCTTTGAACACCTTTCATTGGGCTAACTTTTAAGAAAACAAACTCTCCAACTTCAAATTCTACTGGTCGGTGTTTTGCATCATAATATTTCCGTTGCCTGTCTTGAACTGCCTTTAATCTGTCTCTGATCAATCTGATTTTGCTAGTATCCTCATCTACCATTTCTGTTCCAATTACCTTTCTTTCACTAGTTTCTACCCAACACAAGGGTGTTTTGCATTTTCTTCCATAAAGAGCCTCATATGGTGCCATTCCAATGCTAGCTTGAAAATTGTTGTTCTAAGCAAATTCAATCAACGGTATGTGAGTCTCCCAATTCTCTCCAAAATCTAAAACACATAATCGCATTAAATCTTCCAAAGTCTGAATTGTTCTTTCTGATTGTCCATCTGTCTATGGATGAAATGCTGTACTGAAAGTCAATCGTGTACCCAAAGCTTCTTGAATTTTCTTTCACAATTTAGAAGTAAAACGGGCATCTCTGTCTGAAACAATAGATTTTGGAATTCCATTCTATCTCACAATTTCATCAACATATAGCTTTGCCAACTTTTCCACTGAATCTGTCAGCTTGATTGGTAAGAAATGAGCTGATTTGGTCAATCTGTCAATAATAACCCATATTGCATCTCTACTCTGCCTCGACCTGGGTAATTCAATTACAAAATCCATCGCAATGTCTTCCCATTTCCACTCAGGTATGGGTAAGGGTTGCAGTTGACCACTTGGCTTTTGATGTTCTGCTTTGATCATCTGACAGAGAATGCATTTTGGTACAAATTCTGCAACACTTCTCTTTAATCCTGGCCACCAAAATAAACCTCTAAGTTCCTGATACATCTTTGTACTGCCTGGGTGAATTTCATAAGTTGAGAGATGAGCTTCCTGCAATATTTCTTCTCTTAAGCTTCCAATATTTGGAATACAGATCCTGCCGTTATATTTTAATAACCCTTCTCCATCAATAACAAAGTTCTCTAATTGTCTTGCTTGTACCTTTTGTTTGATGGCTTGAAATTTTTCATCTTGAGATAATGAGTTGAGCACTCTATCTTAAAAAGTAGATTGGATCATCAGTTGATTAAACATCATATCTTTTGTCTCCTTTAGATTGACCACTGAAATTTCTAACTTTTTCATATCTCTGATAATCTGCTCCTGTTGGGTGATTAGCCAATTTGCATTTCCAAATGTTTTTATACTAAGTGCATCTGTAACCACATTTGCCTTTCCAGGATGGTACTGTATGTCCAAGTCATAATCTTTAATGAGCTCTAACCACCTTTTTTGTCTCAAATTTAGCTCCTTTTGATTGAAAATGTATTTGAGACTCTTATTAACTGTAAACACTTCACATCTAACCCCATACATGTAATGTCTCCATATTTTGAGTGCAAAAACCACAGTTGCCAATTCTAAATCATGAGTGGGATAGTTCTTTTCATGAATTTTCAGTTGCCTTGAAGCATAGGCCACCACTCTACCATACTGCATTAATACACATCCAAGTCCTCTCAATGAAGCATCACAGAAAATTTGGAACCCTTCTGAACCTGATGGAATTGTCAAAATTGGGGCAGTCACTAGGCAATTCTTCAACTTCTGGAAAGCTCCTTCACACTGATCACTCCATTCAAATTTTACTGCTTTCTGGGTTAATCTGGATAATGGCACTGCTATCTGAGAGAAACCCTCTACAAATCTCTTGTAGTAACCAGCAAATCCAAGAAAACTCCTCACCTCTGAAACAGTCGTTGGCCTTGGCCAATCTGATATAGCTTGAATTTTATTTTGATCAACTGAAATTTCTTCTCCTTAATCACATGCCCCAGAAAGTTTACACTGCTCAGCCAAAATTCACACTTTGAAAATTTGGCATACAACGTGGTCTCCTTTAATGTTTGCAACACTGTCTGTAGATGACTGGAATGACTTTCTTCATCTCTTGAATAAATCAGAATGTCATCAATAAATACAATCACAAATATGTCCAGAAATGGTTTAAAAACTCTGTTCATCAAATCCATAAACACAGCTGGTGCATTTGTCACTCCAAATGGCATTACTACAACCTCGTAGTGACCATATTTGGTTCTGAAAGCTATCTTTGCTATATCTTCCTCCTTAATCCGTAGCTGATGATATCCATATCTCAAATCAATTTTAGAGAAAACTGTAGCCCCTTCCAGTTGGTCAAAAAGATCATCAATCCTGGGTAATGGATATTTATTCTTAACAGTAAGCTTATTTAGTTCTCTGTAATCTATGCACATTCTGAAGCTCCCATCTTTCTTCTTTACAAATAGTACTGGAGCTCACCATGGTGAGGAACTTGGCCTGATGAACCCCTTATCGAGCAATTCCTGTAACTGACCTTTCAGCTCTTATAACTCTTTGACTGTCATTCTATAAGGTGCTCTCGCCACTGGTTCTGAACCCGGTATCAGTTCAATAGTGAAATCTATCTCTCTTTCTGGTGGTAATCCTGGTAGATCATCTAAAAACACTTCTGGATATTATCTGATTACAGGTATATCTTTCAACTCTTTAACTTCCTTATTTGTATCCCTTACTTGAGCAAGAAAATACTGACATCCCTTGGATACAAATTTATATGCTTTCAAATGAGTAATTATCATCGAAGAAATTCCTCTCTCACCATAAAACTTCAATTCTTCTTATGGAAATTTAAACTTCACAATTTTCTTGTTGCAGTCAATAACCACAAAATGCTTTTATAACCAATCCATTCCCAATATCATATCAAACTCTTGCAATGGTAAAACATTCATTGAGGCTTCAAACTCTCTTTCATTTATTTTGAAAGTCACTTTACATGCACCTTTCACATTTATAAATGATCAATCTGGCATTAAAACTTTCAAAATTACATTGGTCTCACAAACATTCAATCCAACTGTTTTAGTAAATCCTTCTGAAATAAAAGAGTGTGAAGCTCCTGTATCAAACAGAATCCGTACAGATTTTTCTTGCATCATAATTATACCTATAAATTACATAAAAAGACATAAACATACATCATTCTTTTAATAATACTTTCATAATACATATTCATTCACTTCTCATTTTTATCATCTGTAATCACTTCAGGTGAATCCTTAGCATCCTTCTGAGTTAGTGCATATACTCTAGGCAGAGTATTCTGTCGGCTTTGACTTGATCCTGGAGTAGAAGCAGCTGATTCCACTGTTCTTGGTCTTCCAACATTCCTCTGAGATCCAGTATTCATCTTTGATTCTCCTGCTGGTCTTTGCCCCAGAGTAGGATAGTTCTTAGCTATATGACCTGGTTGATGACACCAGAAACAAGTGTTTGTACCAGATAAGCATTCTCCTTTATGTTGTCTTCCACATTTGCTACAACTGTTCACACTTGAACTGTCACTGCTGCTAGACTTTGTCTTTTTCCAATTAAGTTTCCCACTTTGTGAAAAAGACTTGCTATGTGAATCCTGAGGGATTCCCATAACCTCACCACTTTTCCTCTTCTGAAAATCACGTCTTCTTTGAGTATTTTGCATGTCTGCTTCTATGTTTCTAGCTTTTTCCACTAGCACCACATAATCTTCAATTTCAAAAGGAACCAGGGGTTGCCTAATTACATCCTTCAGTCCAGATAAACATTTATGATATTTTTCCTCTGCCGTTTGTATTAACTGAGGAGCATATCTGGATAGGGTGGTAAATTCAGCCTCATACTGTATCACTGATCTTTCTCCTTGTACTAATATCTGGATAGGCTGCTGCTTTGGTTCCCTCGGCGGCCACTTCGGTTTCTTGGCTTGGGATTTATTTTTAGGTGTTTTAATGTTGTGATGTTTAGGTTCTTGTGTTAGAATTAATGCTTGTGTCTTTTCATATTCTCTTCTCATACCTATATATATGAGATGGTTTGTAATATTTTAAAGTAGTTGAATGAGTGTTATTTTTGGAAGCTTTAACCTGCGGGTTTGCTTTGGAAATCCTGCGGGCTCTTTCCACCCTTCTTTCTCATCCCCTCCGGAAATCCTGCGGGTTCTTTCCAACCTTTCTTCTCAGGCTTCTAACCTCTTTCGCCTCTCCGCAAGTGCCACTCCACCTATATCCTTCTTCTCTAAGTGAAGCAACTTTAGGGTGTCGTCTTTAATTTTAAGTTTGCAAGTCGTCATCGTTGTAATTTCTTCTTTTTAGTTTTATTTGAAATGTAAGAGTTTGTTCATCAATTTTCTCATCTTTAGTCCTTTACGTTTTGTCGGTGTCATTTCGTTTTATCTTTTGTGATAAAAAAATATAGGGTCTACTCAATGTTTAAAATTGCGTATTCGGGTATTGAGGTGTTTGTCATTCATAAGGCGAGGCGTAAGCCTCAAGGCGTTTTGAGGCGTAAGCCTAAAAATCAAAAGATTGCGTAAACATAAAATGATAAATTTTTTATATACTAATGAGTGAATAATATAAAACATAAAAAAGCATAATAAGATATGAAGTGAAATCAAAATATCTCAATAATAAGACAACATGAAATATAGTTCAACTCAAAATTATATCTTTCCCAAATTCCAGTATTATTTTCATTAATATATAATTCCAATTTCCAAAAATAAATAGCAATGACATATCACATAAGAACCATAAGTCATCAGCACTGTCATCACTAAGGGGTTCTTCATTTGAATCATCATTATGGTGAATTGCTCTCTCCCCTTCCTCCTCTCCTATAGAGTCCAATGTCGGGCATTTACTTCAAGATTTATGTAAGTTTTAATATATATAGCGTGAGGCTTACGCCTCACGCCAGTGAGGCGAGGCGGGCCTCAACCAAGTTGAGGCGCAAGCCTCATAAAAAAAATCAATGCGTAAGCATCGAGGAATTTTTTACTGGAATGGCGCAAAGGCGGGCCTCAAAGCGAGCCTCATATTGCGCAATTTTAAACCATGGGTCCATTGTATTTTTTGATTGTATCATTTAGTATCAGAGCAAGTTAGGAAGTCCTAGGTTTGTGATTTGTCAAATTTGTTTTAGTTGTCAAGTCTAAGTTTAGTCAAGTTGAGTTTTGAGTCTTAAATTGAGTCTAAGTTTTTTGTTAGGAGAAATCTTTTGAGTCTTTCTTTTGAGTATTTTTTGAGTCGTCAAAAAAATGAAAAAAAACAAAAAGACAGAAGAAAGCAAACCTGAAGAAATTGAAGATTCTATGGATAGGTGGATTCCATCAAAGTCAACACATCCTCTAGAATATGTACTGTACAAGCTTCATTTGTGGATGCACATTTGGACAGAAAGGTACTTCAAGAAAAAGCAGCGCTTACAAGATAAATTCTTAAGAGAGCGAGACGAGATCATGCAGAAATATAAAGATCTGATCAGTGAAATGGAAGCACCGTCTTCACCTCCTCGAAACAAATCGAACTCATCGGGAGATGAGTTTCTCAAGAAGGGGAGTCTGATGTAGACAAAGGGGGGGGGGGGGTCAACCCATGTCCAAAATAATATGAATTTTGGCTTCCCTTGAGTCTACTAGCTCAATCAAAATTGAGCTGAAATTTTAGCTCATTTATGAGCTGGTCTTTAGTTCATTTATTGAACTAAGGGTTAGCTCATTATTAGCTATGATTTTAGCTCATAGTTATCTTTTTATTAAATGTAATTTTATGTTTTAATGTTTTAAGTTTTAATGTCTTAAAGTTGTCTCTTGGGTTTCCAAAAAGGGCTTTTGGAATCCCAAGAAAGGTGTTTAGTATTCCCATGCATGACTCCTTGGTTTCCTCCATGGTTTCATTGCATTTGCCCCCTTGGTTCCGTGCGGCTGCTGGTTTTCTGTGCCTAGGCTCCTTTTCCGTGCGGCCTCCTTGGTTCCGTGCGGCTGCTGCTTCGGTTCCCTCAGCTGCCACTTCGGTTTCTTGCTTGAGATTTATTTTTAGGTGTTTTAATGTTGTGATGTTTAGGTTCTTGTGTTAGAATTAATGTTTATGTCTTTTCATATTCTCTTCTCATACCTATATATATGAGATGGTTTGTAATATTTTAAAGTAGTTGAATGAGTGTTATTTTTGGAAGCTTTAATCTGCGGGTTTGGTTTGGAAATCCTGCGGGCTCTTTCCACTCTTCTTTCTCATCCCCTCCAGAAATCCTGCGGGTTCTTTCCAACCTTTCTTCTCGGGCTTCTAACCTCTTTCGTCTCTTCGCAAGTGCCACTCCACCTGTATCCTTCTTCTCTAAGTGAAGCAATTTTAGGGTGTCGTCTTTAATTTTAAGTTTGCAAGTCGTCGTCGTTGTAATTTCTTCTTTTTAGTTTTATTTGAAATGTAAGAGTTTGTTCATCCCTTTTCTCGTCTTTAGTCCTTTATGTTTTGTCGGTGTCGTTTCGTTTTATCTTTTGTGATCAGAAAATATAGGCTCCCATGTATTTTTTGATCGCATCAGTCTCACAATTGAAGAATCAATTCCAACGTTGTTGAAATTGAAAAAAAAAAAAGCAATGATTCAATGAGATTGAAAGAACCAACTAATGAATTTTACTTGAGACTACAAGCTAAGAACTATTGCCATATAAGAGAAAAATCACTTGGAAAAATTCCAGCTTATCCACATTGAATGTATTTGTCTAATTTTCTACGGTTATATTTTTCTAATTCTCTTCTCAGTTTTTTTTTTTTTTTGCTATTCCTGGCTAGTTCATTTATCATTTATATTTAAGGAAAAAATTTTGCGTTTAAAAAACAGGTTATGGTAACTTGTCTTCTAAGTTTGGGGATAACTTACCCTTGGATCATCGTAACTTTTATTTATTTTCTTTTTGTAATGTATTCTTTTAAAGAATCCCATTATGTGGATTAGGTTTGTCGAGTGTTTTTTTTCCAAAATTAGCTTTTGAGTTGAGCTTGACCTTTACCAATGTGCTATACTTTTTTGTTTGAATTATTTGCTCATCATGTGTTGATAGAAGAAGGCTCTTCACATTTTTTTTTTTTTTCTGACAAAATTCATGCCATTATATGCGCTCCCTATTTTAACTATCATAATATTTGCAGTTTCTTATTTCACCTAAATTTACTCCTCTCTTAGGATTATTTTTGTAACATAGCGATGGTATCCTTAATGTTTGCATCTTAAAACAATTGAACTCAATGTTTGCATCTTAAAACAATTGAATTATTTCTTTTGGTTTGTATGCTTGATATTTTTAGCAATATTTATTTTTTTTTCTAGGATATTATTGGCTTGACGAAAATGATTTCATGAGCCTCTTTTTTGTTTTTTTAACCTTATTTCAGTGGCTAATGCGGAGGCAGGCTCACATGCATCGTGCTCAACATGGGATTCCTATTTCTGAATATGGGGTGAGATTTCATAAATTACTTTTAATTTGGCCTTTTTTTGGTTTTTGTAGAAATTCCAGCATTATATTTATAAATGCTACCTGAGCTTGTTATTATGCAAATTGGGTGCTAATATGGAATTGTTATGGAGTAGAAATAGACGTATCATATAAGTATATTATTAATTATGTTGTTATACCAAATATGAAACAAATAATGTTAAACACAAATCATATTTCATGATTAATATTCATGATTCAAATGCCTTCTGAATTTTCCAATGAGTACTTTTGCGTCTACCTATAATATGAGAGGAAGCACCTGCATTTATTAACTATGCCATTAATAGGATGGAAGAAAGGGTGTAACGCAATAGTGGTTGTCATGTAGTGGATCCCGCCAGCTTCAATACTCCACTAATCATCTTCGAATGAGAGGGCTAATGGAACATTTGTTGCAAAGTAGCTGATTCTGCTAGCTTAAAACATCTCTACCAAGCATCTTCTTTGATTTGAGATTTTGAAAATTTTAATAAGAGGTGTAAAAGGTTAAAAAGCATGAGTTTTAGTTAGACAATATAGAAGACAGTTTAATAGATTGCTGTGAGATGCATAAAAATTCAGAGAGAGAGAAAGAGAAAGAGAGTGGGAGATTTGGAAGGATGAATAATGACTTCTAGATACATGATAGAGGGAATTAACAATGATAATTATAGGAGTTAGAGATGACATGTGAAGACATGAAAAAAGTTTGTTGTTACTTGTTATATGGCAAGAAGCAGTTGAATCTAAACTTCAAGCCATATCAATGGAGATGGTTGCACCATATCCACAGAAAGGGACGATATGAAATTATTAAAGAGATGTCTAAGATTATAAAAGCAATTGATTATAGGCATCCTGAAAAAATAGTAACATATGATGAGGAAGCGCTAAAAGGCATTTCTTAGGTTGGATCGATTATGAAGGGATAAGCAAATATTTCACAACAATACTAATGAGGATGAATGGTTTGCTTGCGATGAGAGTAGTCAGAAAATACATTATTGTTGGAGAATTTTGTCATCCTCAACAGATTGCATATTTTGTGATCGAGCACGACATAAGAAAGATGATATATTTTTTCATATGACAAATATTATTACCTTATGGACTCAATAACAAAATTTTCAATTTTAATTTTTAACAAAGATTTTTTTCCATTCAATATTTGGTTGATTGAGATTTATTTTATTATGGGGTACGGATGCGCCACAGGGGTTTGCTTATATGGTTAATTACATCACAAGCATTTGATACTTGAGAAAACTCTTGATTAAATTGGAGATTTCCTTTGTTTTGAAAACCATCAAAATATTGTTTAAAGTTTTGATTTTAAAATCCATGAAATTCTTGTTAAAGAGTTTTGGTCTTTAATAATTTCAAAGAAAGAGGGATCAACTCTGATTAGATTTTTTAGAATGAGAGCCAATGGGAGGAAGAGTAGGAGTACTTGATTATGAGGGGAACTTAGAGGTACTTAAAACTATCATATGTTGAGCTTTGCATTTTATAATCTATTTTTTATTTAAGTTAATTTTCATTTAGAATGTTGGGGCTTATAATCCAACTACACATGTTGGAGGAAATGCCTGGAAGGTGAGAGCTCATGAGGTGATTGAAATCAACCACTACCTCGGACACTAGAACTAAAGTGAGGACTACAAAGAGATAGTGCTTCGAACTAAATCTAATGAAGTGCAAGGGGCTTACAAATTATACCTCACTTAACATATAACAAGCCTGACCTCTAGATTTATTGCCCTATCTGAAAAGGGTTATCAGCTAACCCATATAGGTGCTTTTTTAAAACCATGACATCCGGTCTCAATGCTTTCAAAGAGTAGGGAGATTATTTTTATTTAGAAAGTAGAGCTTACAACTTGACTTTTAGGCCAAGATGCCTGACCATGTATGGTATGCAGAATGCTGACTCACACAGATGCGGATTTTTTTTGTTATCCGATCCTTAAGTGAAGTCTTTTTTACATGAGACTTATTAGACTATGCATGATCAATTTAAATATAGGAAAACTTGGTTCCTTGAAGGGAGTTATGCAAATTTTTTTTATTTAAAAATTATGAAGCCTAGATTAATTTTAGATTACTTAGTGTTTTAATGCATAGAAAAATTAGTTTTGTCCTAAAAGCCTTCCGCATTAACATGTCCTAGCCACCCCCATGCAAAAGCAAAGAAGAAACCTAAAAAACATACATTTTCTTTTGCATAATGAGGTAAACAGATCAAAACATGCTTATATATAAATAAAACAAAATGAATATAAACTAGGATGCACGGACACGGACACGGCGACACGGACACGACACGACACGGACACGGGACACGTCATTTTTTAAAAATATAGGACACGGGTGCGGCGGGGACACGGTATAATAATTTAAAATATAATATATATAAATTAAGGTAATATTATATTAAAAATGGCAAGCAATATTAAATCAAAGTCATGATAACTTGTTTAACTCATAACATAAAGATGTTTAGTACAAAATGTCTAGTACAACCACAAAAATATAACCAAAAAACTATTTAGTACAATATGAAAGTTCAACTACTCAATAGAGGGAATGATAGAATTAGATTCAGATGTTGGTCTTTGGCCTTCAATATCATCATCATTGAATATCATTGCTTCCAACTCTGGTTCATCTAAAGAAAGATTTGCAACCTCCAATAATCCCATTTCATCAAGGCACTCGAACCCATCTCCAGCAACATCCCACATCTTGTTATCACCTGTCATATAAAGTGGGGTTTTCCTTGATAGAAGACGAAGATTTGTATGCACATAAACTAAATCTTCAGCTCGTTGTGGAGTTATTTTATTCCTTTTCATTGATTGAATGAATGAGTATGTGCTCCAATTTCTCTCACAATAGGAAGAGGATGATATTTGACTAAGAAGATTGATTGCTATTGTTTGAAGAAGAGGTGCTGACGCTCCATGAATTAATCACCACATTTTTGGATCCATCCTCCATCTATCAACCAAAGATTCTTGATCACCAAAATCCTCTAAATATCCAAAGAACTTTGCAAGTTCTATATTAATTTTTTTTCTCTCCTCATTTGGAAAATATCGTTTCAAGCATATCTTTCTCATATTTGAAACTTCTAAATCTTTTTGTGGTGAGACACGTTGAGGGTCTTCTAGAAGCCATTCTTTACTTGAATACCTTCAAATAATACAAATCATATAAATTACATGTTCATTAACTAAGAAATTTAAATTAATTTAAAAGATGAATATGAATGTACCTTGGATTTAATGAATGAGCCAAACAATGCAAAGGTGTGTTGCTTTTGCTCCACCTATCCTTAAGAATGGTATAGACAACACTCCAAAAATTTGAGTCTTCATCATTTGACTTTCTTTCATGTCTGTAAATAATTTTTTTCACTTTTGCTAACATAGAATCCCACATCTCATAAATCAAATGTAGACATGATTTATCTGTGTCAGCCTCTCTCAACATATCATATATTGGATCAGTGAAATCCAAAATATAGTCTACATTATCCCACCACAAATCATCTAAGATCTTTTCTTTAACATACCTTGCCTTCCCAACATCATCTTCTCAATAGCAAGATCACTTCTCACTAATCACCATAGATTGAAGAGCATTTTTAATTTGCTTGAATCTTCTCAACATGATTATTACAGAGGCAAAACGAGTTTCAGCAACAGCTAACATTCTCAAGTGGGAGAAGTCATTAAACATTGAAAGTCTCATTGATTGGTTCATAATAAAATTTCTGATCAGAACAGCATCATCTGCAACCACTGTTATCCAATGACATTCAGCATAAATGATTTCATTTGCCTCTGTATTCTTTGCTGCACAAATATTTTTTAGTGCAAGATTTAAAGTATGCACAACACAAGGTGTCCAGAATATATGGGGATAAGATTGTTCAACTAACAATCCTGCAGCTCTGCATACCGGTGCATTATCTGTAATAACCTGCACAATATTTGAAGGCCCAATCAAGACAATCACCTCTTTAATCAAATTTGCAATAAAAAATTTATCCTTGTATTCTCCTTCACAATTCACAGCTTTAATAAACATAGGATAATTCTCTGTAATGGCCATAAAATTTATGAGTGGTCTTCTTTGAGGATCTGTCCAACCATCACACACCAAACTAACACCTTTTTCTTTCCAGACTCCTTTCGTTGGTTCAAGCAATGTCTCAATGTGTGCTCTTTCCCTTTCCAATAATTTTGATCTTAATGCATTGTAACCAGGTGGAACATATCCTGCAAGGTTGTTGTTACATGCAAAACTGAATGCATTTTTATAGTAAGAATTTCTTGCAAGGTTGAAAGGTAAGCCCGCTGAAAAAAACATCCTTGCTATTTCACCATCTAACTCCTCTCGCTGCTGCAAGCTGAAAACCTTCTCTAAAGGACTACTGGCAATTCCTTTTCTTTTCTTTGTTTGATCAACTCTAACTGATGAGGAAGAAGCATGGGACGAACCATGGGTAGATGGCAAAGGTATCTCCTTAGGGAGTGCCCTTTTGATCCTACATTCAGCTTCATCAACTTGTCTATTTATTTCAATCAACTGCGAAGTAGTAATCTTGGGACACATTTTAATTCCATGGCCAGCTATCTTAAGTAGATGTGCTTTCACCCTAGAATATGATCCTTTGTAGGTTCCACCACAATAATTACATTTGAATGACACATTCCCTCCTTCAAATGTTTTTCCTAACTTGGTAACATGAAGCCATATTGGCTTATCAGTTTCTACTGATTGTTCTTTTGAACCTTCGCCTAATCCACTCCCACCAGCTGTAGAGCTCATTTTGCTTTAAAATGCACTGGTAAAATGGAAATAATAAAGGCATTGATAAGCATTACAAATTCACATTTAATTCAAGCACTTTAGTTGATCATATTTCTTCTTTGATATTACCACACACTCATTCAAGAATCCTTAAAATGACAATTTCACATTTCAATGGTTTTAACGTATTTAGAGGAGTTATTGCAGCAATTAAATTTTATTTACATTTAAGAGGGCAAATTTACAGGTTTTAACATATTTAGAAGCTCTAATAGTTGCAACAAGTGAACACAAATCCACATGATAAATCCACATCTACAACCTAGGGTTGCAAAAAAAAAACAAGAAAAATCTCACAACAATCTACAACCTACCGTTTAAGTAATGCTAGGCCAAAATCAGTTGGGAAATGTTTCTCTTTTCATCAGTTGGGAAATGTTTCTCTTTTCATGATTGGCTATCATTCATGCGCTATAATAGAAACTAAATGGTTGGGGTGTGAATTTTCGGCACCCACAAAGGTAGTCCTATACATCTAAAATAAGCTATCCCAAGAATCCTAAACTCTTGCATCTACAACTTTTTTAGAGTAGTTGTAAAATTGATGCGAGAAAAATTACATTCTTGTTGTTGTGAGTATTAAAAATATTTTAAAAAAAAAATACATAGTAACTTTTTTATAACTACAAAAATTTAGTATATTTATTTGTTAAAAATAAATTTTCTTCACAAAAATTTTTGAAAAGAAAATAAAAATGTAATATCTAAATGGAAGATTAACAGTGATATGAAAAACAAAATAGTAAAAAAACTAACTCAAGCAGATTAAATGTACATGATATGAATAATTTTTCAAAAGATTAAAAAATTTGAGCTAGTTTTTACCTAAATCAAGTGAACACAAATCAGTTCATGTTTGACTAGTATTTGGCTAGATTATAAATGTACATGATATGAATAATTTTTCAAAAGATTAAAAAATTTGAGCTCACTTGAATTTGGCTCGGATAGTAAACAACCTGAAGACACTAGCTTACTTTTGTTCAGTTCATTTTGATTTAGGTAAAAACTAGAAAAATCTCACAACAATCTCTTGTGAACACAAATCCACATGATAAATAAGAATAAATTGAGAGAAATGATGAATCAAAAAAAAAAAAAAATCTAACTTACAGAAAGCCGATGGTTCACTTGACGGAACCCAGACGAATCGCGGGTGCCGCTGCTCACGGCGACGAAGGGCTGCTCGCGGCGATGATGGGCTGCTCGCGGCGACGACTCGGCTCGAAGGACTGCTCGCGGCGGCGGCTGCGGCGACTCTGCTCGAAGGGCTGCTCGCAGTGAAGCGCGGAATCGTTTCGCTCCCGTGAAAGCAACAGCGGGCGGGATTAGGGCGAATAGGAAATGAACCGGTTTTAATCCTTATGTTTTTTATTTTATTTTTTATTTAAAATATGAAATAGCCGGACACGCGTGTCGGACACGCGTGTCCGGCTTAAGTTTTTTTTTTAAATGGACACACTCAAAACATGTCGACACGTGTCCCCGCCGTGTCGGGCGCGTGTCCGTGTCCGACACGTGTCCGACACTGCACTGCCTCTTAAAACGGAGTGTCGGTGCATCATAGAATATAAATTATAGAGTTCAAGTTATTACAATCAAATTTGGCAACTGAGTTGTTTGTCATTATGCAACCTAGTCAAATATTTATTTACAAACTCTTATATGTGGGGGCCTTCAAACTTTGGCTTTTGAATGGATCTTTGGTTTAACCTTCAATGGGTACATCCTATTGATCCACCTCCTTTAATTAAACCCCACAAGTTTAACATACAAATTAAAATCTAATCAAATGCATTTAGAAAATGAAAAGACTCAAAGCTGCAAAACAGTTGGTTAGAAAGCAGTTTATATAATAAACATGTCACATCCATAATTTACTTAGCACTTAAAGTGTCAAACACCTGTTTCTAACCCCTATCAGCCACACCTCATAGGCGATTTAAGCAGCACCTGTTATACAAGCATTTTTATTTATGATTTATTGTGTCCCCTTTTGGACATGGCCATCTGAAAAAAAAAAACATGTATATATTTCTACACTATTCACTTAATGTCATGTGTCCACGATGCAGAAAATTCAAATGCAATCACCGCAAAGCATCAAACACATGAGCAAAAAAAAAAACTAATCCTAATATGCCTAGGGGATTGTGCATCTAAGTGTGTGTGGTTGTGTGGCATGTCACACTATGAAAGGATTTTTTTATTTTATTTTATTTTGGAATGAAAATGTTTAATCTTTATCCAATGGTCATTTCACTCTAAGTTGCTTGTGACTTAAAGATTTTATTTGGTTTTTAAATGCTTCATATTTAGGAGGGTTATGAAGAATCCTTAAGGAAACCACTGCTTGCTTTTAGGCAAACTTGTTACTTATGAGTCCTAAGATACAATGATGCAACTATTCCACCTTTTGGGGTGAAATAATTGATCGTTGTATCAAAGGAAATTAGGTGATTTTTAAGGACTTTAGAGTTCTCTTAGCATTTGTATAAGAGAGAAGCGTCTACCTAATAGGACAACGTAGACATGCCTAAGGGTTATAGTTAGGTCTATGTGAAATTCGCCAAATAGAGTAGAATGAATTTTAACAAATAAAATACTCTTAAGGGACATCTAAAGGTTGCAATTTAAATGTCATGAGATGAGGATTAAATGCTAAATAAAAGAATAGAGTTTTGATCTAAGAAAGATGTCCAATATGTAGTTTTTAGGCTAGATTTGGAGGATTCTCCTTTAGCTTTAGAGCTAAGAAGAGGAAAATTTACTACAATTTAGAGGTTGGAGGAAATTAGATGAAACCTCTGGCTTTGAGGCTAAGGAAATGGGTGTTACTTTTAGCTCCGAAGCTAAAGAAAAAGAGAGAAGATGCCCAACATATGGCTTTTGTGCCAAATGTTGGAGATTTCACCTTAGCTTTGGAGCTAAGAATAGGGAAAATCTTCTACAACTGATAGGTTGGAGGAGAAGGAGAGAAAACCCATAGCTTTTTTTAGGCTAAGGTTGGAAATCTTTCAGAGCTTTTGGAGTCCTAAAAGGATAAATTACCCATAGTTTTGGAACTACAAGTCAAGATGCATTCATTGAATTTTTCATTTAATGATGCACGATCTTCTACTTTGGATTAAGTAGATGTGGAAGGGTGAGATGTTAATGTAGATTACAAATCACAAGGGGTTTTCCTTTAATTTTTGATATATTCAAAGAGAGATTCTCATTCACCCAATATAGGCTAGGAGGATGAAGGGATTTCCTATAACTTTTGGGTTCTAGAAAGAGGGATATCTCTACAATTTTGTTATGTAGAGGAATGAGAGAAAAACATACAACTTTTGAGGGTTGCAAGTTGGAGGGGTTTCTTTGAGTATTTGAAGTTCAAAGAAAGGCTACTCATTCATCCAATTTGGGTTGAGTGGATGAGAAGATGTTCTACAATTTTGATTTGTAGAAGGTGGGAGAAGAGGACACAACTTATGGGTTGCGAATTGAAGATGCTCTTTAAACATTTGGTGTTCAAAGAGGGTGTGGCCATCCACTTATTTTAGGCTAAGTGAATGGAGGTAATTATAGATTGAATCCTATGTTTTGGAAGGATTATTCATTGGTTTTATGCTCCAATGAATAAGGCAAAAGAAACATGAAATTTGGTTCCAAGTTCAAATGATTCATGCAATGATGTATTTGAAGCTTATTTGATGCTTCAAAACAACATGCATGAGGAGGATATTTGTTGTTTTTGTGTTCCAACAAGACATGTGAGAGAACTTAGAATTTGCTTCTAAGTTTCAACGTTTGTGCAATGATATTTCTTGGATCTTAGGTGAAGCTCTGAATATCATGCAGAAGGGAGGAGGAATATTCATGTGGGCTCCGAAAATTCGGCCCCGGCCTCCGCTCGCTTTTCTTATTCGGCGAGGGAGTTTTAACTGATCTAAGTTCCGGGGTAAATTTTGGAAGGCAGATGGGTTTGTAGATAAGACACTACCCAGAGATTTCGCCCTCATTTTGTGAGGACTTTATGATCTGAGTTCTGGTTTCCTATAGGCGCAAGCCCCTATAGTTAATTACCCCTCCCGATCACGAGAGAGAACTTTCGATTAAGGCTAGTCGTCAATCAGATACGTATAGAAATATGTGTTATCTGGCATATAGTAGCAGCAATGAGTTTGGATTGGAAAGATTGGATATTTGGGAATTTGGATTTGAAAATTGGGTTTGGATTTGGGAATTGGGTTTGGAAGGGTTTGATATTTAAAATAGAAATTTCACCATCGTGCACTTAAAGCGGATGGTGGGGGAATGGATGATAGACCCGATCAAGATCCCATGGTTCCGTCGTCCCGGGCCATCATGATCCCTGGTCTACTTAGTCAGAGGAGGTAGTCGACCCAACCTGACAGAAGGATCCTTGTCGGCAGCCATGGGTTGCTTCGTCCAAGGGGACCTTGTAGACCGGGGTTGAATGTTTGTCTAAGGGGACAAATTTGAATCCACCTTAGCTAACAGAGGGCTTTGTGCCCTATCGATCATATCCTATTGATTCATATCTCAATGATTTGATGTCAATAAGGAGCGTAACGACGATGGCCATAACCGATATTTCGTGGTGCCATTTGGCGGCAAAACCACTCGGTTTCAGAGGGCCCCGTGTCATAACCGTTTACCTGCAGTGCCATTTGGCGGCGAACTGCCGGTTAGAGGACACGTACCACGTCCTTACTGGCAAGAGATTGTTTGAGAATGGATCCTAGTGACATTTTCGACTAGGCATTTGGCTCTTTGTGAGCTAAAGTTATTTTCAGATTTATCCACCTCGGCCCCTAAGTTATCTTTTCAGATTTATCCCCTCTGTTTGTAAGACTCAATATATTTGACTTCATTTTGCTCTTATGTTCATAACAGATGAGCATAGTTATTTGCATATAGACAAGTCATATTGAACAATATAAGTCTTTTACTATCATATAAAGATAACTTAAATCTTGTATGATGAGTTTTGGAATGCTCTGCTTGCAATCAAATTACATATTCTCTTCAACTTCATTGCTTATGGGATGGTAAGCACGAGCCCTTCACTATCTTTGAAAATAGTTTATACTTTGCATGATGATTTTGTTCATGATTGCTTGTACTTTAACCACTCATTAAAATCTTTCTTTTAATGCCCAAAGTGACTTTGTATCATTGCTTGCAAATGTATCAACACATTTTACTTTTGCTTTTTTTTACAAATGAGTTGTGATTACAAGCCCCATTGTCTTCAAGGATCATTCAATGTATATGGTGGGTTTGATATCATTATTCAAACCAAGTCCTTTATCAATTGCTTAAGTCATTTGACTTTGAATGTTCAATGAAAAGCACTATGCATATAATTCAAGTTTGAATTCTTTGTCAAGTTCAAACTTCAATCTAAATTGGAATTCAAAGTCATTACAGTTCATATCACATTCGAGTCCAAGCTTATTATTG